>JAGFPH010000625.1:353229-423253 GCA_018207615.1 Philaenus spumarius | reverse complement strand
TTGGGGACGAAATTCTTCAGGCGAATGGCTTGGTAATTTTTCTCTATAATTAATAGTTACAACGTAAAAAATATTTAAAATCACCGTATGGCGGCGGTAGGTTACACGGACATTCCTCAGCCTAAATCCATTTAAAACCCGCAATTGTTCAAATAGCGTTTTTTTTAAAATACCAAAATCTTGGGGACGAAATTCTTCAGGCGAATGGCTTGCTAGTTTTTCGCTATAATTAATAGGGACAACATAAAAAAATATAAAAAATCAATGTTTTAAATTGTTAATAAATATTAAACAAAATATTTTTCTTAATTTTTAAAAAGCCATTTGCATGCTTATTGACCATAGCTTTAAAATGACATATCGTTTATAATTTTCCGATCAAAAATAAAGGAAAAATTTGGATTTTAATTTAACATTGGTCTTATGGAGTGTCAGCCAACATGGCCGACAGCTAGAGCCGACCCTTAACGTGCTGTGTTGGCTTTTAACTATTCAGTCAACGGATTCAATTGTTTTACACATTAATTATATTTCACCGATAAGCTAACCGATAAGTTTTTCTTTTTAGTTTATTTTGTTTGTATGCATGAAATGTTGTCAAACTTCTGAAATAAATTGTGTTATACGAATAATCACCAAATATTGTGTTCAGAGAAACAGGCAATCTACAAACTTTATGGTTAAAACTGTTGTCTAAGGATTAAATTTGTTATTTTTTTTTTTAATCATCATTTTCTTAAATATTTCACCTTTAATAGCTTCTTTTGGCTGTTCTATGGCTTTGTTTTGGTCGATTAATTATTATTTTGTGGCAGTTGTTTGCTATTTGGTTTATATTTTTGGTAGTTGTATGGTTTCTTACTTCTGTTAGGTTAGTGCAACCAACAATCAACTTTGCAGCTATTGGATTTTGGTTATATACTGTTGTCCATTGAACTAGATTGATATTGCCTCAATGTGCAGTCTGTGGATTTGGTTTTGTTATTCCCTTGTTGTCTGCAGTTACCAGCTTTATTGTCACACTTTGCAGGCTATTGGATCTGTTTTTATTGTTCCATCGTGTTCTATTTTCACAAGGTTCTTATTGTTGCTGTTCACTGTTTTTTAGTTGGTTCAGATTTGTTTGTTTTCTGTTTTCAGAGAAGACGGAGTGTTTTAATCATTAGTTGTATGTCTTGTTTGATTTTCTCTGATCCAAGTTTTATTGTTCATCTTGTATACATAATACATTCAGTGTTTGACTTTAAGTTCATAAATACTTGACTGCGTAAAAGCTACAAAATCTTTAATTTTGGCAAGCGCTTAACTGAACGGTGTGCTATTTTAATTTCCTTGAGATCTATGCACACCCTTGGTAAAACATACAATTAGAACCCAACATTGAAAAAAGAATCTACTTAAAAATGTATTTAACTTTTTAATTTACGAGAAACAATTTTAGTGATTATCTACCGGTTACCTATAAATCAATTTTAATAATCCAAACAGTTATTTATTTTTTAATAAAAATATATCTCTTAGTCTCAATAGTTTTCAAAACTTTATACCAACCAACATTTTTATCATTAGGTTCCTTACTATTTTTCCTTCTAAGACATAAAACTTTCCTAGGGTCTGAATCATTTAGACTAAATAATAATTTAAAAAATATAACTAAAAGTTAATGTCTTATTACCGTTGAATGTAGCTCCATGACAGATAAGAGGTTTCTATACTGTAAGAGCAGTAGAGTTTAGGATCCAAGGTGATTTTACCTACATACTCTATAAACAAGATGTTTACAATTAAATAAAATACAGTGAACACTGAAACCTGACATTTAAAATGAATTCTAATTTTGTTAAATATTTTCTGTTTTTAGTTAAATTAATACAAATTGAAAAGCATGATGTGGAACAGAAAGTTATACAGAAAACATGTTTATTTACAATTTTATGGTTTGAAAATATGTTACCGTGTCCCGCAAGCTACGCGATAACGTTTGGTCAACAAATAATTCTTTCCGTGTCTCGCAAAACCGTACTGAAATGTGCTTCTAACATACAATAATTCGTTCTGAATCTCGCAAACTATATTATGGGTTCGTATCCAACATGCAATAATACGTTCCTTATCTTGAAAACTACGTTATGGTACGTATCCAATGTACATTAATTCGTTCCGTATATTGCAAACTACGAAACTACGTTATGGTTTGTATCCAACGTACAATAATTCGTTCCGTATCTTGCAAACTACGTTATGGTTTCTATCCAACGTACAATAATTCGTTCTGTATCTCAAAAACTATGTTATGGTTCATATTCAATGTACAATTCATTCCGTACCTTGCAAACTATGTTATGGTTTGTATCCAAATCCAATGTACGATAATTTGTTCTGAATCTCACAAACTACAGACGTGATAGTGTGCATCCAACATAAAATAATTTGTATTAAGTCTTGTGATAGTGCTTCCTCAACATATAAATCGTTCCGTGTAGTGCAGTGTCGTTCCGTGTAGTGCAGTGTTATACCGTGTAGTGCAGTGATATATGTGTTTTTAACGAGTTCTGAATCGTGTCGTAGTTAACATATTTTCAAATTATTTATAGACTTTATAAATTTAATATATTCATAATATATAATGTCCCAACAAGTTTAGCTGACTGTTCATTGTTATAATAACTTAGATATAAACTTCAAGAATGATTTTCCAACAAGAATGGTTCTCCGTTAAAGAAGATCCTCCACCCAAAATGATTCTCAATTTTTTATTTCTAAATTCTTTCAAATAATTTTTTTACTAAAGAGTGCTTAATGTTTTGTTATATTAATTTAAGGGTGGGGGGAATTTATGTATATTTTTACTATTAAATTTATCTTTCATTATTTTAAATAAATTTATTTTATTACAATTTTAACTTAAATAAATTTGATAATTTTGAGTATAAAAAATATAAAAGAAAACTGTTGAGTCTTTATTAATATAATATGACAGTTCTCACATATTTTGAATGGATATTAGTAGGCCTATATTTCAATTAAACTCAGTAATTATTTTTGTTTTAGTATTTATAAAAGCAAATAAAGTTAAATTTCTTTCAAATCAGAAGAAAACAATAAAATCATGTACTTATTAATTAGAATTTTATAAAATAAGGGTTAAAATAGGAAACTAGGGAAATATATATAGGATTTGACTACAATCAACGGAGAATCTCAGCAGACAGAAGTAGTCTAGTAGTAGTAGTAGTAGTATTGCAGTAGTAGTTGATTCCTACTAACATCATGTGTTTCTGTTTCAGTTAGTCAGAGTTTATCTCACAAATTATCGATGATATACTCTGATTGATCTTCAGCCGTAAGACCTCACACCCGTGGGGCTGGATTAGATTTTGGGGGGTGAATTTAGATACCGCGGTCCCTGTTAGGAATTTTAATAATATGAAATAGGTGGTTTTTACTTGTATATATAATTTTATGCTTTGTATTTGTATGTTATGTATATGTGTTAGTTTATGTTTTGTATATATTGTGAAGTTTTGAATCTGTAGTATTTTCAGGTATGGGCTCTTTTTAATGTTGTTTAAATAATATTTTCGCGAATATGTTTGGTTTAATACGAAACCTATTGATGGACATCGTGAAGAGTTTTTGGATTGTTTATTTGGTTTTAAGAAGATGAAAATTTGAAGAACAGACGAAGAGGATTCATATGTACAAATAGTAAGTAATGTAATTAATTATTAATTGTGTTTGCATGTAGACTCTGTGATGGTGAGTTAGGATTCTTGTAAACTTTTGAACTATCATTATTTTTTATTTCAGATTATTTACCATTTTACTTAATTTTATTGAAATCGTAATACATTTAAACAAAAATAGCTCTATAATTAATCTTATTTTTACAAAAGATATTTGTTTTGTTGTTTATTATGCTTTTGGTCTGACATGAAAAATTATACCGTACCAGAACAAATGCCTTAACATTACTCTAACGGACCAATCACACATTTCTCTTGATCACAGCAGATTCTTATAAAAATGTTAAACATTTGGTTTTCTTGTATTTACCTGCAAAAATCTGTTTTTCAAACAGTTATGATCTTAGATTGGTACACAAAATCGTGCATCCGCTTCATGGTGTGAAAACGTCACTGCTACTGTGAGAACTGGACCTGTTACTCACGGAACTGGAACTGCTTCACTGCTACTCGGAGAACTTCAGAAGCAGAGGGTCAGACGACTGTAGGTAAGAAATAAATAATTTAAACTGTCCTATACCAGATGTAATTTACTGATCTACTTTACATCTCTAGTGGTTTAAAGAGTCCATAAGTTACGATTACATCACGCTTCAAACAGCTGATTGTTTGAAAAGCTTAGATCAGCTGATTGTTTTGTTATAGGTAGATTAATTTCATTACAACTAAACAAAATTGTATTGTTTAAATAACACTGATTAACAGACAATACGTATACTTCTGAATTCTACTAACAAAAGTAAATTTGTTCTTTCCTCATATTCTAAAAATAACAATGAGTAAATTACTCATATTCTAAAAATGAGTGACAAAGACAGTTTACCGTCTGGTACAGAAAATAATATGTTTAACATTTATACCAAGTAAAATTATTTGTTTCAGTTGCTAATTTCAATGTTTGGTTAATAATTGAATAATATACTAGTTAAAATGTTGTGTTCATTTTATTTATTGTACAAAGTTATAGAACACCTTGTAAGATGTTGGGTTAGGTAAAATATTGTACGTTACACATGATATCTGCTTCTTTACACCACTCAGGGAATTATACAGTACCAGGGCTATAGAATACAAGGGTTGGCCCACTCGTTTGATGTTGGCGCTTGCCGACTGTCCCAACCTTCCTCTCGCCCCCCTCCTATGTGACGTCACAGAGGTGACATGACGCGCCATGCAAGCACGGCTCGCCTTAGCTCTCACGTGTTATTTGACATTACGTTGCAGAACAAATTACTGAAACTATTAATTTGGTAATATATTGTTGCGTTGCGGTCGAGTTACTAGCAGACCGTTTAGCAAGGTATTTATTTATTTAATGTTACGTTGCAGACGAGATTACATTATGAAATGTTACCAAGATTATCAAGTAATATTGTCTGCAGCGTTACTTGAATATCCCAAGAAACACCTGTACTAACAAAATACATTAGCACAAACATTTTCAGAATGATTAGATATATCAATGAATAAATGTATAATTTTAAAACAATAATAAGATTTAAACTTAGAGTACCGGTAGTTATTGATAACTCAAAATTTAAAAACAACAAATTTTAAATACTCAGCTTCAAATTAAAATAAACATTAATAAAAAAATTATTTATTTAATGTTAGAGTAGCAAGCGAGATTATTTTATTTTATGTTAAAATGTTACCAAGATTCTCAAGTAATTTCTTCTGCAGCTTTAAGGTAAATGTTTCAAAAATTATCTTTACTAGCAAAATGAACTTAAAATTGTCAGAATAATTAGATACCGGTGTAATATAATATAATATATTATAATATACAAATAATTAGAATCAAATTTAAACCTAGAGTATTGATGACAAAAATTTAAAAAAACAACAACACATAATTTTAAGTTAAACTTCTACACTAAATTAAATTGCAGAGTGACAATTTAAATTAAAATAGTTCAATTGTTTAAATTCAACTATTAAATTATCCCTAAGGCCTAGGGAAGGATAATTTTTTATAAACAGTTTTATTTTAAGAAAATTTTTATGTCAGCTGTAATTATTATGTCAATGTGCATATCTGCATATATAAGCTACTAGTGGACCCGGCAATGCTTCGCTATTGCTTAATTTTAAACTTTGAAAGCCTGTAATTCGTATCCCGTGTAATTCAACATCCTGTAATTCGTATCCCGTGTAATTCAACATAGGCCTAAAGATTGTTACACATAATTAATAAAACAACTGATTTGAATCAAAAGTTTAATACAATTTTAGGATAGGCCTTTAAAACCTATGAAATATAATAATTCAAACATCTAATATTACAATTTAACATTATATTATTGTTACACATTATAAATAAAACAGCTTATTTGGACCAAAGGTTTAACACAATTTTAGGTTAGGCCTATTATTATAAAATCAACACACTTTTTTCGAAAGAGTTTTGAATTATCACCATAGTAACCAGAATAACACATTAATAAATACGAATCAGTTGTTTCATCTTTTATATGGCTGCTTATGGGAGGGATGAATTTTCGCATTTTCTACCCTTTAAATTCAAAATTTTGCAAAATCCTTTCTTAGTACGCCTCTACATTATTGGACGGATGTACCTTCCAAATTTCAAGTCTCTAGCTTTAATAGAATCGGCTCTGCGTTGATCATCAGTCAGGACATTGCATTTTATATAAGAGATTAATTATGTGTAAGTATTTATAAGTTTTATGTGTTTTATTTTTTACATGTCGTGTTATTAAACTGCAGTATGACATTCAAGTTTTAGTGGTTTAATGTAATAAATACAATTATTTTCAATAATGTGGCACATTTCGTATTTAGTTTTCAGAAATATTTCGGAAAATCAAATTAAAAGTATGCTAACATTAATAGCCTACACTACAACGGTTCATTACCTACAAATTAGTTATTTTTATTATACCTTTACATCTTTAAACTAATTGTTTACAGTTTACTTATTGCTTTGTGTAGTGTCAATACTAAATACTAAAACTAAAGAAGAGTGCATTATACAAATTTTACAGCTTTGATAAGAAATTTAAATTATTGTAGCAGAGAATACTTATGAGAAGCGGTGGGAATGGAGCAGGCATTACCGCCGTTACATAATGACATTGGCAGTCACGGGAACGGTCCCCGTGACCACAGACTATAGAATTACTCCAGACCTCTCACTGCCATAGAAAAAGGGTGCGGGAAAATTGAGTTAGTTTGGAGCCGCTAGAGTTCAGGTGCGTAGCTACTGTAAGTTATTATCAGAACGATGTTGTCAGATCGCACGAGTGATATGGTGGGGGCGAGTGAGTACTGATCAAGGTCACGTCGATGTGACAGGGTCGTGTCCTACTGTTCTACCGTGTGCACTGTTTCTTGGGTCTGTTTGACTCATTAGAACTTATCTTTATTATTTTAAATATCGGTAGCGTGATAATAATTGACTTAGCTATCTCATGAACGTTAACTGTATTTAATTCAATGACAAGTATAGCAATATACATTAAGCACAATATTACAGAAGGTATTGTGGTAATAGGGGCATATGTAAAATAATAACTGGCAAATTAATTCCTGCGAAAGTAATTGGTAATATTGTTTATTTTTAGTATACAGTATATAATAAAATACCACGCTATCAGACTCTCTAACTGGCTTTCAACAACAAAAAACAGCACTGATGAAATAAAAATATATATATAAACAATGCAAATAATAATATGTATACCGGTAGGTATTACAATATAATAACTGTATACCTACCATGACAAATTTATTAATAACTGGTACTGGTACATATTAGGTATATTCAATAGATTACTCATCAGAAAACGGTCACACATAATTTAACTATGAATAAATATTTACACTGGTAGGCCTATCCTGTTCAAGCAATAGTGCTTCTGTACACGTTGGTGAAACAGTTGCTCAGAAACGTATCACTTATTAAAAATGAACAACACTATAAAATAAGTATGCGTATTTCATTTAGAACAAAACAAAAGCAACATTTCAAACTGTATTATAAACTAGAAAATAACAACAACAGAGTTCCTAAAAGTTTTCTAACATTTTAGAATTTAATTGTACGATTGTTTAGTTCGGTTAGGTTATGTTTATTCCTGCATACGTTTACAACTGATATCTTTACTGATTCGCGAGTAGTATCAAATTGTTGAGTACGTTAAATACTACTAAAGGTGAAAACTGCATTTGGATTTTTCCACGGATAAGGGTATTATAAGCATTTCCCAAAACTAGCGTTTTAGTTCTCACATAAGAAATAAACCGGTAAATTTACATAAATACACGGGTAAACTACCCTTATAAATAAAAAAAATTAAATGCCTGGAGATGTCTCTAAACCAAACCTACAAACCAAATTTCATGAAATTCAAATATTTCGTTTAGTCTATATAGCTCACCGAACATGCAAACAGATAGACAACTTTGCAAAAACCAATATTTGCCTCACGGGACTTTAAAACGGATATTTCCAAAAAAAAATTAAAACAGAGTTTTTCACAGAATTTTGAGTCTATTTTGAATAAATTGGGTTTTATAATTTTACTTTTATAACTACCCTTAAAATTCAAACATCGAAAAAACAAACAGAAATATATCAAATCACACCAAACGTACAGACAGACAGACGAAAAACGTTGCCAGACCTAGTGGCGTTATATATAAAACAATTTTAGAAAAACTAAAAATTAATAACTTTTTGTGCCGTAGTTTGGCCTACATTACTTTAAATGGACGGGTTTTGTTACTTTTCATTTTACCAAATAATTTAAACGGTAAAACTAGTGAAAAGATGGAACGCTTTTTCGCGACTTGGGCTCGTCCGTACAGAGCACACGAATTGACTACGACTTTTTAATTTTAACAATTGGTTTTCCCTTACCCAAAAACATTTGAAACGATACCCCTCACAGAATTTTCAAAATGTTAACACAATCTTTTCAAAATTTTGATAAAAAAACTTGACCCCGACGCGCTACGACTTTTAAACTCTCAAAATCAGTTTTCCCGTACCCAAAAACATATAAAACGATACCCCACACTGTGTATTCATAATTTTGACCTATTAATTTCAAAATTTTAACCCAAAAACGTGACCCCGACGCGCTAAGACTCACGCTAGAAAGCTCAAAATCTTTTTAACTCTCCGCAATAAAATTACGAAGATTTTGGTACCATCAGAAGTTTTCTACGACATCTGTGAGTGCTTATATCGTGTACTCAGGAAAACAAACGCACAAAAAATTACCTCATGATTTTAATACTTCGGCATTCTAATGCGAGCCAAAGTAATTAATAATTGTTATGTACCGGTATTATAAAAGGAGGTTTTAGTCGTAATTCGAATTCAAATAAATTAACCATTGTGTTGGAGCTATGAGCCAGTAACCACTCCAACGGCAGAGAGAGCTTTACAGTTTTAAGATGTACCTGAGGAGCACAATGGTGGATTTCCGACTCAATGGCCTGGCCTTAGCCAATATCTTAAAAGAGAGAGAAATTGACGTTGACAATTTAATAAATGTGATTTATAAAAAAAAAAAAAACTAGAAGTATGGTAACTGAAAATTGGGAGTGTGATTGAACATTTAAAAACATTAAATAAGGAACATATTTTTATGTTTATGATTTAAAAAAAATAAATAACATTGCTGGATTTACATTCTTTTGTTTAAAATTAATAAACCTTTTTGATACTACCTGAAAAACAGTAACATGGGTAACAGAGGTTTTTAAATTTACTGTATTTATGTGTCAATAATTATAAAGTGCAACGAACCACATTAGTTCTGACTAAGCACAAAGAAATAAGTAAGTAGAATTTATATTTGAAAGTGCTTTTGTGTTGTTTACTCATTAACTTCTTGGAGCACTGTAACGTTCAGGCACAAATGAAGATGAAACATTAGTGTAATTACATTATTACTTAATTTCCTTTCTTATATGATTCAGGCCTTTTTGAAAATATTATTTGTAGTTAAATTTAGTCTGTACAGTATCTGCAACAACAGATGTTATTAAAATATGATTTAATAGTATATTTTATCACTAGGACCGAAAGTGACGCTTTTCGATACGAGCTCAAGTTAACGACCGAGGCGAAGCCGAAGTCGGAAAATGAGCGAGGATCGAAAAGCTACTTTTGGCCCGTGTGTGATGAACGATACTTTTCATCACACTGTGATTAATAATATTCATAATAAAGTTCATACATATTTTGTTTAAATAACCTATCGTTTGTCAATAACATTCCTGGAGTACAATGATAACATAGTTTACGTTTACAGCACTAACTAAATTATAGAGATCAGCTATTATTAATTATTGATTTTAATACCAATAGCGATACAAATAAGGAAAAGTGTATCTTGTCTTTGGTGTTTTATTCTGTCATTAATATTAATAGACACAATACACTACCGATACAGGTACATGAATAAACTTACTGACGTACTTTTTTAAATAATAAGTTAAAAGTTTATTTATTTAATTCTTGTAAATACATTAGTATCAAAATGTAGTTTTTATTATTACTACAATTAATAATAGGATTAATTTTAGTATAATTAATAATACTAAAAATTAATTGGAACAACGTAATTTTGTGATAAAGATGTTTTCAATAAAAACATGCTCAATGTATAATAAATGTTGAAAACCGTTTGTTGTACAAATAATAAGTAATATTATTGAATTGTAAAATGATACGTTTATTAGGTTGTGGCTAAACTTGTTTGTTCCCGAACTTTTTACTGGGGTCTAATTCTTCGGTAATATGTGGGTCATATTTTAAAGTATTATTTAGTTAATTTATAGGATAATATAGCACTTTGGATAGGTAATATTTCTAGTGATTATACCAGAAAGCATAGTCTTGCTCTTTAATACACACAATAATTAAATTAGAATCAGATAAATGTGTAAGTTTGTTTCTAAACAGAGCGCTGATCTACGCACGGAACCCAGCGTACAGTGGCTAGCTGCTGTACGCTCGGTCAGAAATCGGATGCCGAGCAGCATGGGCGTACATTTGGCAACACTTTTCAGCGTACATCGACGGTGGCGCGCACTAAGAATGAGCGTACAAATTGACGTTTAAAAGCGCACCCATTTTTAACATGGCAGTGAGATGTCTGTAGTAATTCTATAGTCTGTGCCGTGACGGACTGGTCTAGTCCTTGTATTCTATAGCCCTGATACAACACCCTCTTCGAATGATGTAAAGAATCAATTTCCTCACTTGTAAAGTAAATATGTATTAGTATAGTCATTACACTAAACAAACACAGAACATAAAATCTCCTTTGGTTGGAGTCACTTATGTAGTTGATGCATTTTGTTTTACCACATGTGCTTTCAGGCACTTTGAGGTTATCTGTTTGAAGTTATAATTTATTATTGAAATAATCGTCTACTATTAAACCTAATATTTCATGTTTATATGAAGGTTATAAATACCTTAATTCATTCTGTCGAACAATCCAATGTATTTATCCATGTGGATTACTAGTTTCGATGGCTATACCGTCATTGTCAGATCCTAGACACTGTTGTTGGGAAGAAGTTGTTCAGTCATTCTGAGGCGTCGTCTTATTATCTGTCTCATGTTGTTGTTCAAGAGAATAATTTAACTAAAATGAATTAAAACAATAACACAAGTACACATTATACACGGTGCACATATTTATGCTTTTAAAGCACATAAAGTGGCCAATAAAGAATGTTCGCTGCTTTTTGAACCAACGTTTGGTATTGGCATAACAAGAGATAATTGGATGAGCCGAGCGGTCACTGTTAACTGACTAAACATTGAACGGGTCGTGTCTCTTCATCCCTTCCTTTGGTTTGATTACAGTATTAAACTGTGCATTCAAGCAATAATTTATTTTGTCGTTTAACAAGAGTTGGTGTTTGTTTTGTGTTGCGTCGTATATCTCAAACTCTTCCGAGTGACGATAGTAAACGGCCCGGGTCGGGGTAGGTGTTCTTTGAATCGTGTATCAAACGAACGTCCTGTTTAGCCGACGTAGAATTTTTCGCAGTCGGTGCAGTTGATCTAATCAGTGGCGGCTCGTGATTAAAATGCTGGGGGGGGCACACACCACTGGAGTGTTTGTACATTTTGTGTATTTTAGTGAGTTTTTAAGGCAATCTAGGTATTAAATTTGTGATGCCATATGTTTCTGAAATACTTATCATATGTAAATCTGAAATACTCTACTTACACACCTTTAGTTATATTGCTTGTAGCAGAAGTCTATCCTTCTTTCCGACTCACTAGATACGTCGCTCTGCGCATGCTCGGACGCCGTCCCAAGCCTTCCATAAGGCACAAGCTTAGACGCGTCATAGCACCAGCAGCCCCCACCACTACCACTCTTCATATAACTGCATGGTAATGGATTGGGACGTTCTGGCCAGCGACCCACGGCTACAAATACAAACTTCTCGCGCTATTTTTGCGTGTTTTTTCCTACATTTTTGATGTATGTGATTGAAAAAAACACTTTGGTTAATTAGATGTATAATTATAATTGAATGGGTATTTAATTTTTTTTCTTTTTCAAATCTTTTGGAGGGTCGGCGTCCGAGAGCCCTTATGGGCAAGCCGCCACTGGATCTAATACACACCGGATAGATTCATTTTGTTCATGTGAGAGCTATTTTTGGGGTCAGAGAATTAGCCAGTTTATTGGATGGTCTGTAAGAAAGAACGATGTTGAGTTTAGTAGGTTCTTTCTTGAGTCAGAACTCGAGTCTCCTGCCGAATTCGATGAATAATTATGTTTTTTTGGCCTTATTTAGTTCAAGAGGAAGTGCAGGTTTGATGTTTTTTCTTTGTTACTATCCTGTCGATTATATCAGGTTTACATCCGTTAGCTACGGCGATATGTGTAATGGTATTGTATTCTTTAACATAATTTTCTGGGCTTTATGGTGTATTGATAATGGTGGTATTGGTTACGCCAATACCAAACGTTGGTTCAAAAAGCGGCTAATATTCGTTACCGGCCGGTTTATGTGTTTTAAGTGTGTATGTGTACTGCGTATAATGTGTAATTGTGTTAGTGTTTTAGTTAAATTATTCTCTTAAACAACTATTTGAGACAGATAATTAGATTATAAAAATGAATTACCTTATAAGGTCAGTCCTGTGACTTCAAATTGTTAGTCTCTTTACTCCTTCACTTTTAATTACATGTTTCGAAGTAATAATACTTCATCATCAGATAATTCCGTTTTTCGTTCAATAGAGGAACTCGTCATACATTAAAATTATTTGCAACACATAGCACATACACAAACACATATACATTAAAACAGTCTTGTCCAGCACCGGTGTGCACACTATAGAGTCCGGTGAAGCACTGTCGGTACGAGCTGAGTGCCCTACTGATGCTAATCACTATTGATTTTGGATAGGTATTTGAGAGCTGTGTCGTACAAATGATTAGATTGGAAAGATAGTTGGTCATTTAAAACAATAGTATCTCGTCATCTCTTAAACGTAGAAACAAGATTCCATTGAAAAATAAATCTGGTGTGTATAAAATAACCTGTCCCGACTGTAAAAAATATTACATAGGTCAAACGGGGAGAACATTCCTATGTAGATACAAAGAACACCTTCCCAATAACAGAAGCAATGTCGCCAACTCCAACTTCGCTAACCATTTGTCTGAAAACAATCACAAACCAGGTGACTTCCATAATAGTGTAGAGTCATTGCATTATCCACGAATGGCGGAATAATGAACGCACAAGAGGAGTTCGAGATCTATAGAGCATTTAAAAGCAATCCTGATGAAATTTTAAATGACCAACTATCTTTCCAATCTAATCATTTGTACGACACAGCTCTCAAATACCTATCTAAAATCAATAGTGATAGCATCAGTAGGGCACTCAGCTCGTACCGACAGTGCTTCACCGGACTCTATAGTGTGCACACCGGTGCTGGACAAGACTGTTTTAATGTATATGTGTTTGTGTATGTGCTGTGTGTTGCAAATAATTTTAATATATGATGAGTTCCTCTATTGAACGAAAAACGGAATTATCTGATGATGAAGTATTATTACTTCGAAACATGTAATTAAAAGTGAAGGAGTAAAGAGACTAACAATTTGAAGTCACAGGACAGAACTTATAAGGTAATTCATTTTTATAATTTAATTGTGACTTGGTACCGTAAATCAAAATGTTTAGATAATTAGACTACGCCTCAGAATGGCTGAACAACATTTTCCCAACAACTGTGTCTAGGATCTGACGATGACGGTATAACTGTAGAAACTAGTTATCCACACGGATAAATACATTGGATTGTTCGACTGAATTAATTAAGGTATTTATAACCTTTATATATACATTAAGGCTCTTACCTTGAAGAAAACTCCCGATTTCAATACGAAAGGTCTGATTAAAGCCGCAAAATCGTTGAAACATGCATTCGTAATAACGTGTTTCAGATTCTATTTATAAATTAATAATCTGGGAAACTACTTTAAGTTATAAAGAAGTCTTTATATTTTTTACGTGTTAGCTTAAAATATGGAAATTATTGCTTAAAACTCCAAAAAATGCTTTAAAATTAATAGATTTTTACTCAGTTAAACTGTTGAATAAAATGAGTTGCCGTCGATTTCTTTCAATTATGAGATATAAGACAAAAGCACAAGGCCTTTAAGAACAGTTTAAGATGTTTCACAACTTTTTAGGTTGAAAAACGGCGTCCGAAACACGTTAGTACGAAGTGCATATTTTTGCTGTTTTACGCAAGGTATAGAAGACCCTTAAGTATACAATCCAAGAGGCTAACCCCACATTATGTCTAATACATTAAGTTAATATTTCAATTAAATAAAAATCTTCAAGTTTAATTTCATTTGATTCCAGATCCAGGAGCAAAGTGTCCTAAGAGATTCAACCTTATCTTATAATCAATATGTAAGTTAGTTTGTTTTGTTGATATTAAAAACACTGGGTGGGCAATATGTCAGTTGACAAAACTGCATGGTTGTTGTTTGTTTGAAAACAAATTCAGAACTTTATAATAACAATATGGGTTTAGAATAAAACAGCTCTAGAACATAAGCTAGATGTGATTAATTAATCATACAACTACTACAAGAACACAACTGCAAACATCAACTGACTTATGGCCCATCCGATGTACTCACAAGCATGCACTTGTTTGAAATGATTGTCAAACTTTATTTACTGTTTTGCAATGAATATAACCAGGGCAAGCTTTAGTAGTAGGAATGCAAGATTTATTTTCATAAGCTTATTTCATTAATGTACTATAGCCACCAGACCAGATGCTTATGTATAAGAAGATTGTATTTATAATACACCATCTCGTGGTCTAATTACTCACCTTGAAAAGCTACCAGGCCGTACAAAAACAGTCAATCACTCAATCGATGTCGTCAGATAAGTATAAAAGCTTTTAAAAAACACAACACAACACACAAACGTTAAGCACGTACATTACTTTGGCCAAAATATTGCGTGCGATACCGGTAACGGGCAAATCTGGAGTGCGTAAATATGTTGTTGTCATTGAGACTCCCTCCCTTCTCTGTTATCTGTCGTGGCGGTATGATACGATGTTTGTTCATCAATGTTGCTGTTCTTAATGCGATGTCATAAATAAAATTTGATTTAAAAGATAGCTTGTCATTAAGGTCATTGATATTATCTATTTTTACACCTTTGTAGATCTCTAAAGTCTACACCTTGTAGACTTCCATCACAATAACATGGAAATATTACACTTTTGTGAAAAAAAGTAGGTACATGGATTCCGTGAAAGAGTTAGAGATCCACAAAGGTGTAAAAATGGATCCTATCAATGTCCTTAGTGACATACCATCTTTTAAATAAAATTTAATCTACGACATCGCATTAATTGATGCCAACATAGATAAACAAACAATCTATTATACCGCCACGACAGATAACAGAGAGGGGAGGGAGTCTCAAGGACAACAACATATTTCTATAGTCTAGATTTGCGCGTTACCGGTATTGCACGCGATATTTTGGCAAAAGTAATATGTACGTGCTATTAATTAACGTTTTTGTGATTGTGTTTTTTTATTATTTTTATATTTATGTGACGACCTTGATTGAATGATTGACTGTTTTTGTACGGCCTGATGATGGAAACCGAGTTTTCGAAACCGCGGTAGCCTTACTAGGTGAGTAATTAGACCACGAGACGGTGTACTGTAAGTACAAACTTCTTATACATAAACTTATCTAGTTTCTCTGCTTATTTTATTCTGTTATATATATTTTATTATTTCGTATTTCATTTCTTTAAAAAGCTTTCTTTACCATCATGCTGAACCTCCTGCTAGACTCGGGAAATGTCCTGAGTTAAGTTCCTATTTACCTGGCATTAAATCTAACTTTTATGTAATGCATACAAGAACGTCACTTATGGGTGGCAAATTGTGACTCATGTATTAATGATATTCCGTGTTTATTTCGGACAAACCATTTTAGAAAGCCAGTCTTTACTGTTCCACTCTGTCTAATGGTTCTAGAACTCTATTAATTACCGTGTAGATAAAAATGTACCCATTTTGTTAGCAAGATTTTACAGTTTTTTCTGCCAATGACATATAAAAGATAAAAAAAAAAAATTTAACATAATAAAGAATTAAAAGAATTTAAATAATTATGAAAATTTTAAGAAGTTTTAAAATGCTAAGCTACAAATCTTGGCATTAAAATAATAGTATTGTTTATAGATTATCAAAACAGTGATAGTTTGTTTAAAACATTTATTTTAAATTTATCAAACTTACTATAAAGCCAATCGGCCTAAAAATAAAATGTTTTTTTCGTTCTGTTACTATGCAATAAAATGTTACTTAGTATCATGTTGCAACCAGCCACAGTTCAGGCTGAATGTTGTTCTTCATGTAAGTGTCTTTGAGCTGAATACTGTCCTTCACTTTTCCGAGGAGTTCATCAAATGAGGCCAATGACATTCGAGAGTATTTGAAAAACTTATTGCCATCCCATCAAAGTTCTTGATAAAGCATGGCAAAATCTCCTCCTTCCAAAATAGGATGGACCCAGTGGTTTAACAAATTATTATTATAATTCTTTTTTCAAATTTGGCATTTTTGTTGACGGTAAAGAAGATAAAAGGCCATAGCTCGCATACCATCAATCGTGATTTTCGCGTACTTAGTGGATGACACGAAAGCACCCGAGCCAAAAGTGATAAAGTGGGAGGAAAGAATGAAAAAAGCTCCCGCTCATGAGGACGAGCTTGCGGCTCCACCTGTCGAAGAAGACCTAAGTGTCAAGAGGCATACAGTACACGAGTCATAAGACCGGCAGAGGGTGGTCAAGTGAGCTGTGCTTGTGTAAGGATGATGTACAACTGCAATGATTGCCTGGACAATGTATACACAGTAGTTTAGTAGGTTTATTTAGGGAATGTAAAGTTAAATCTATTATACTAGAGATATAAACATAAAAGTTATTTCTGTTGGATGCTTTACTAATCTCAGTTCTTTACCATTGCTTTGCTTTATAGAATGCTTACGCTTGCATGAAAACCTTCGCACTGCATTTGCATGAAATTTCAGATTCATCACAAGCAATAAAGGGACACTAGTCTGGCCCTCTGTAAGTATTCATGTCCTGTGTTTTCAGATTTATTTTGAGATTTTAGTTGTCTTGCTCTCCTCTCTATGTTCTGTTTGCAATCAGAACAGTTTTCAAAACAAAACAGTCTGTCAATTATTTACTAATTACACGAGTGGAAATATTTTGTTCCATTAACTGGTTTTCCTAAATAAGGTTAAGTCAGGAAATGCTTAAAAAGGTTCATTTAACACAGAGCATAACTCTTTAAGTACCATGATAATGCATTTCGCGGCATTTGTCGCAGTGAAAACTAAAAGTCACTTATCATGACTTTTTTGTATCATAATTCCTAACCTCACAAATAAAACAGAGATATTTAGCTAATGTCAATCTAGTAATTTTTAGGAGTGATATCCTAAACAAGTTTAAACTTTGATATAGATAATTATCACAATTTTTAGTAGAAATATTGTAAATCAAATTTAACCCTCCAACTGTTAATCATTTTTGCCTTAATTTTGGGCCATTTTCGGCACTTTTACAAGCATAATGAAAATAAAATGTAAAAAATCTATTTAGAAAGGAAACCTTTATATAATTAATTATACATCATTTTAATCAGAAATTACAGTTCTACAAGAATGTATAATAAAAAAATCACATACTTTGATATATGTACATGAAGTTGACATTGGAAAGTTTAAAAACTATCGTTTCACTATATTTAAAAATGTTAGCGCTCACTAAAAAATCACTAAATATAATTTTAACAAATTTTGAAAATAGCCATTTTGTTTTGTTTTTTATATTCTTTTAGAAAATATACACTTTTTTTTACTAATATGAAAAATTAAAAATATTATTTATAAAAAACCGTACGGTAAACATAGGGCCTATCTCTTTTTCTGGTTCAGGGGAATAGCCTACACTCTAACCCAGAGAATAGGATTTTGCAATTAGGCCTAGGTGGAACATTTACTGGTGAAATTGGCCTGACAGGACTAGATAAATATCATTATCTTGATTTATTTCCACACTATCAATCATCTCTTCAAAGTTTGGAATATAATCATCATCGTTGCCAGACAAAAAGTCTTCCAAAGAAACGTCGGATGGAATATCTTCAGCTTCTAAGTCACTTCCACTATCACTAATATCATTATCAATTAAATAATCTATTTCACTATACCTCAATGTATCACACATAGTAAAGACAAACAAACAAAAGTAATAAAAACACGCTAATTCAACACACAAGTAAACAAGACTAGGGGAATCAGCTGTTGCATAACAAGTTCATTTTTCAAACAGCTAGCATTATTTTTACAAACACGATATAAATGTGGCATATGCACTAATAGAAAGCCTGATATCTTCTGTATCGATCGATACTAAATACAATATGTTCGCTGAAAAATTATCTGGTACTCAGTGCATTTTACAAATCACTTACACAACGTCGATGCATCGACGTTTACCATTCGTGTGAACCGTATCAACGTCGATCTATCGACATGTAACAGTTGGAGGGTTAAAATATTTCAATAATGTTAAAAACTCTACAGGTCTTAATCTCTGAAAAGGAAACATTTTTATTCATGGTATTTTTTACTGAATAAAATAAAGTTTAACTTTTTGGATAAGGCCTTAATAAATTTTTGATTTAATTATGTTTAAAAAACTAAAAAATTATGTAAATTTTGAAGAAAGAAAACTTATTGAAACTTATTTTTAAACTTAAACTTACAAATTTACAAGAAAACTCAAAATTGTTTGTCTACTGTATTCTAAAACACAAAAATTTAAAGTAAAAACAAAAATGTCAACAAATATTTACAAATAGAAACAACGATGCAGTAGGTCGCACGGCGTACCAATGTCCACACAAAAAATAAAGCAATAGGTCGCATTGCGTACAAAAGGCCGCACTTCTTAAACTGTCTAGACAATCAAAATGCAAGCAGTGAACTGGATTTTTTTTCCAAGCAGGAGTAACGAGGGATAGATGTGAAGAGCAAAGGGGGTTCGGGAGGTAACGTTCTGATTACTACACTAGAAATTATTTTTACTGCGGAGCTTTGTACGCCACACGCCCCTATTAAGGGTTAGTAAAATCTGGAATCACAATGTTTGTCGTATATTGTGAGAAACTGTCCAAATCCGGTGTATAATAATAAAATGTTTTCAAAACCTTTCTGATTTAGTTTATGTCTTTGGAGAAGCAATAAAAGTAATGCTATAACATCAGAGTCCATAGTGTGTCATCTTATCCACCCATCATATGTGGCTAAAGTATACCACATTTTCACGTTGTCATTAGCTGTAAAATATCACTGGCTTAGTTCAAATCCTTTTTTTTTGAGATCAACTCTAAGTTTAAAAGTCACCTGTGGAAACTGGGGTAAAATAAACAAGCTAAGAAAAAAAAGTATTTAAGGTTGACAAGTTTTTAAAGAGAAAATAATGTGAAACAAAGACATACACAATTAGTGTTTATAAATCACTTTGGTACTCGCTTAACAGGTTGATTCTATCACCACAACAAGTATAATTATTGCCCGCAGTGTTTAATATTTTTTCCAATGTATTAACGTTGATTAATTTAGAAACAAGAGTTTTCAATGGTTATTGAATTGTTATTGTACATTTAAGAATTGTTTTAAAATTTCCATTTCCAATTTCAGGGGGTGAAAAGTCGGGCGCCTCCTCGTCGTCACCCTGGATAACGCTAAAGTCCGACAAAACAACAGTTCTTTGTCTGATCATTGGAAGGTAAGAATGACTTCAGTTGAATTAGTAAATGTATAAAGTTTGTATAACATGACATAAAGCATAACCTGCGGTCCTATGCCAATGCATGTCACGGCATTTGTCGTAATGGCAACAAATTTTGTATCAGGACACCTAATATTAATTAAATGTTTGAGACTTATAAAAACTGTCATAAAATTGTCAATTTATTCTTTAAGCGGAGAGTTTAATTTAATCCAAATTCAAAGACGTTGTTATAACTATTGTTATATCGTATTACATAATATCAAAATGTTTCAATGTTTAATGTAGATCATGTATGTACTGCATATGAATATACGTGATTACTCAGTAGTCGTTGTGCAAGCATTTTTTAAACCAAAATTTGTATATTAAGGCTAAAAATAGGTCATATTATATATCAGTTTCTAGAGATTTTCTAAATATACTCTTATTATTATAATTTACAAACCACAATTTTGTATTTTAATTATGTAAAGGTAATTTTATGAAAGTTTGCTAAATTTGACTACAGGCTCTAAAAATAGATTTTTTTGGGAGAATGAAAGGTTTTTTTTTATTGTTTACTTCAATTTACATTAAACTGCATTAATACACATAAGAATGTAACCGATTTCATAATAAAAATAGCCTAAGTACTATTTCATGCAATTTAGATGTTTAGACATAAAAATTCTCTGTAAACATTCTTGTTTGGCCTTTGTAAAATATTTTGATACTAAAACGTTGCAAATTTGATCTGAATTTACAATCTAGTTGTTACTAAAATTTCCATATTTTATTTTTCAGATATACCTCTGTTTTTATAATTGTGAGCCAACAAGTACATTGCCGTTAAATGTTAACGAAGACAATTTCCAAGGAACCAATATTTCCGAAATGAAAAACAAGTCAAAGACACTATTCTGGTAAGTTTAATAAAAACACATCCGTTACCTTACCCTAGAGCCTTTGAAGAACTTTTGGCTACATCCACAACAGTTGACCTCTCTTCCACCTGGTTGAGATCTACCATTTCTTTACTTGGTACCTTGATCTCTTCGTCCTTTCCTTTCAGTTGTCCCAGCCATCCAAACTGCTTTCATTTCATTTTCATTAACTAGGTAGTTACAACAACTAGGTAGGGATGACAATTTACAACAATAAATGGTTTTAAGTTTAACAGTACCTCTACGAGCGATTTATTAATTTTGTAAAATATATTTGTACTTGCATTAGTCTTGCCAATGCCCTTCATTTGCTCCCCATCTCAATGATATTCGAAGAAAATACTGCTCACCTCCAAAAACCAAATCTATCAATTTATAATTTGTCCAAATTCGTTCATCCATTTAGGCTGTAGAAAGAATTCTACTCACTATACTGCTTCTTCTGATTTAATACAAAGTTACATTTAGAATTCAAAATTTTAATATTTTTTTAACCCTGGAACCGGCAGATTGCACGAAACGTGCGATCATGACAACACATTTGTAACGCGTGATTGTATTGAATATTTGACCCACTAAAAATCTTCCAATCTCAAAAAGACAAACACCATTTCAAACTTTAATTTTTGTATGTAACATTTCTTCTGCGCGTGAAATACAAAGCAATTATACTCTATTTTGTCACTTTTCTAAAGCTGAATTGCGTTCGACCAGGATATTTTGAGAATAATGTAGAGATACCTTTGGATTCGTTAAGATTTTAACTTTCTAAAACTGCCATTAAATCAAAAGTCAATTGCATAGTTCCAAAGATATGGAATTGTCTGTATACCTTTGCAATTGGGCAGATTTCAACCAATAAAACAGCACATTTTGCGTTCGAGATATCTTTTATAATTCAAATTATTTCAATAGACTTTTTTATATCTATTTATAGACCAAAGTTCAATCCTTCGTTTGGTGTATAGCAAGCTATATTTGACTTTTTAGATGTTATTCAAACAGCAGTTGAAAGTACAGACTTGCGCAGAATTCATACTACCGCTTGAGTTCGCAAAGCACATCTATTTAACGGTCATTTTTTTAATTTCCTTTGTCCGCACGAGGTTTCATTTGTTTCATCTCATTTTGTGATTCAAGTAAAGCAAACTCAAATCCTTTTATGAAATAATAATTTACAAGTATAAAGTTCAATTCTTTGATTTATTCTCGGACACTTTGTTATAATAATAGGTCTATTTCATTTTTGCGCAAAGAAAATATTCCTAAATTACATTTCAAACCTGACCTAGTTTTGTTAGCACCTTTGTAGTTGGAACATTAAAACTGGTGTTTTCAAAATAAGAAATTTGAAATTGATAAATGTTTTTATGCAGTTCTATTTAAAACTAAATTACAAAACTTTTTTACATTTATGGAAAAAATTACAAAAAATGTTTACCTACTTTTTATGTAGACCTAAAGTTGAACTTTTATTTTTCGTGACTGAACATTTTTTGTTTCTTGAGCTAATAACTTTGTAAATTTTACATCTATAATTTTTTACTGGCATATATAAATTCTTTGAACATTTATCTACAAAAAAGCCATGAAACACTTTTGGATTGGGGTTCATTTACTATTTTTGGCGAATTTTTGAAAAAATGCTTGCACACGCCAAAAAATCCATTTTTGTTAAAGCCGCCGGATCTAGGGTTAAAAATGTTGCAAAGGGAACAAAAAAGTTCGTTACCACTTCCAAAAAAAGTTAAAAAAACACCTTTTTGTCTCGCCTGTATCTTGGAACCTATTGATACCACCCTGGACTTTGAAGTAAATAAAATATGGACTTTAATTTTAAAATGTAGTTCAAAAATTTCATTTATAGCGTTTCGAAAAAAGGCTTGCAAGCCAAAAACCTGGAACTGAAAAACGCTCAATTTTTACGAGTATTACTCCAAATGGAATTAATACATTTGAAAACAATTATAGCTAGTTATTCTCAGATTTAAAAAACAAATTATTCAACTTTACAGTTTTGTTTATTAAATTGTCTATTTTTTGCTCTTTTCTTCTGGTATTTTGCACCGCTAAGCATTTTGCGTCCGCCCATTTTTCAAAATTAAGAAATCGCAACACTAAACTATAAAAAAAACTGAATAACTTATTTTTACAAGTACAGGGTGACTATTTTAAGTGTGCCACCATTGGTATATCAGAAGCGACAAGATTTACAGGAAACTTTAAATGGGGGACTTCACGTACTTTTTAGTGGCCATTAAAATATGAATTTGAAATTTCGAAAATATGCCGCCATTTTCCAATATGGCGGCCAACTTTAGAATTTCTTATAGAAACCCCTATTTTTTTATTACAGATTTGAATTTTACATGTAATTTTAAGACGTTTTTATTCTTGGTATTTTTTTGATAAACGTAACCGTTTAGCTGCTAGGAGCGCTGAAAGTTTCAGAAACTCTTATTTCAAACATTATTAAAGAGGCTTATTTTCAGTTTGTAAACAATAAAATTTAACTCAAAGTGCAATATGTTTTACAATGTAATGTTAAAAAGCTGTTGCAATTTCTTAAATACTTTATTTTATACAAAAAACCTACTTAAATTACTGTTAAAAAATCGCTAATGCAACCACTATGTGTATTGTGTAAGATGTATTTATGTACGCACGCATGTATTTATGAAGATGGAGGACACTTTGAAAACCTGCTTTAAGTCATAATTAATTAATTTAAATTAATTACTTTTACTTTCTCCCCCTATACCATAGTATATGGAGAAAGTATTGTATTCGTCAAAATTTTCAAGTTTGAGTTTTTGGTGGAAATATCCGTTTTGGGTCCCCCTGAACCTAAAAAAGTGGTTTTCGGAGTGATGTCTGTGTGTGTGTCTGTGTGTCTATGTGGATGTTATCAGACCTAGAGCCTAAACCAGTTGTCCGATTTTGATGAAATTTGGTATGGAGGTACTAATCCACGGTATCTCCAGGCGTTTTTTCATTTTTGTGAATTTTTTATTTTTAAGGGTAATTATCCCATAAAAACCCATAAAATAACGGAAAAATAAACTTTTCTCAAAAACGGCTCTAACGATTTTGATTAAAATTTTATAGTTTATTAGGGACCTAAAGTACTATAAACTGTAAAATTTTAATCAAAATCGTTCGAGCCGCTTTTGAGAAAAGTTGATTTTTCCATTATTTTATGGATTTTTATGGGAAAATGACTGTTAAAAATAAAAAAATCACAATAAATTGGTAATAGTATTTTTTTATTAAGTTTCTATAATGAGGGAGAAAGTATGTGTCAGTTTCCTGATACCGTTTATTTTGTTTTAAGTTAAAAGCTATTCTGTTAAAAGTACCTAAATATTTTACATGACAACTGCACTATTTTTACAGATTTCTTCTCCTACATCGTAAAGCCTGCATAGTACTGTAAGAAACTTCTTTGTATCTCAGCAACAAAATGTTTTGGGACACAAAAAGGCAGTCAAGATGACTTAATTAATTATGGTTTAAAGCAGGTTTTCAAAGTGTCCATCTTCATAAATACATGCGTGCGCACATAAATAAATACATCTTCTACACAATACACAGTGGTTACATTAGAGATTTTTTAACAGTAATTTAAGTAGGTTTTTTGTATAAAATAAAGTATTTATGAAATTGAAACAGCTTTTAACATTCCATTGTAAAACATATTGCACTTTGAGTTAAATTTTATTGTTTGCAAACTGAAAATAAGCCTCTTTAATAATTTTTGAAATAAGAGTTTCTGAAACTTTCAGCGCCCCTAGCGGCTAAACGGTTAAGTTAATCAAAAAAATACCAAGAATAAAAACGTCTTAAAATTACATGTAAAATCCAAATCCGCCATAAAAATAGGGGTTTCCATGAGAAACTCAAAAGTTGGACGCCATATTGGAAAATGGCGGCATTTTTCGAAATTTTAAATTTATATTTTTAATGGCCACTAAAAAGTAGGTGAAGTCTCCCATTTAAAGTTTCCTGTAAATCTTGTCGCTTCTGATATACCAATGGTGGCACACTTAAAATAGTCACCCTGTATACTAAAGAAATCACAATGGACAAGCTACCGTAAATAACATTTTAAAACAACATTTTAAGTTTATCACTATTTTAAACTTAAACAAACATGTGGCGAAACGAAACAAAACTATGTAATTTTAACCTTTACAATACTGACTTGCACAAAATTAACAGCCGACCACCCAACGTGTGATGTAAACATGTCTTTGATTCGTTCTCGAATAGAGCCATAGAATCATGAAGGTGTTGCCCTCCCCCTGGCATGCACTCTATACACGTTTACAGTACAAGTACACTGTTACCTTGTGCTGCCGCCCTTCCTCGTAACGCTGAAGCTAATAATAAAGCTAGCATTACATTTCCTCGAAACAATATTTCTCACGGGGTTCATCCTAAAATTTTGGGAAAACCTTCTTTGCTGTTTTTACAAACATTAATTTTTCCCAAAATTTGTTGCCTTTAAAAATTTGCCGCCATGGTTCCGGGCCCATTTTGCCCATGCCTAAATCACCTGTATTAACATTTAGAATACAACATTTTAATTGTTTCTTAAAATGTTGCTTAGGGGTCCCTTACCACTTACAAAAAAGTTAAAAACACCTGTTTTGTCTGGCTTACATCTCGGTATCTGTTAAAGTGTTACCACTATGCCCTCCAGTGGCATCAAGAAGAGTGAGGTCCAGTAGATGGACTTTAAATAAAACAAAAGGAGGACACAGTGCAACCAGTGACGATGCCACGAAACAAACCAAATAAATAAATTTAAAAAAAAAAGAAAGTAAACCAATATTAATTGTTTGGTCAACTTAATGGGTCACCCAAAACTGTACACTTACAATACACAAAATATCTATAATAGGAACTAACCTAAAACCACGTTATATATAAAAGAAATATATTTGCAGGAGAAAATACGCTTGAATTTATTGTATTATGAAATATTCTATTAAAACACTGAAAAAATCAAGACAGTGTTACATTGTTAGCCTTAAGACTACCCAATTATATCTATATTAAATTTATAAAAAAATATATAATAAATATAAACAAACATACATACATATACATATATATGTATAATTAGGTTTTTGGCCAACTAAAAGTATTAAACCGTATGGGTTATGAAAAGCATATATATATTTAATTTCTAATTAGTCTTTTTGCCGATAGTATTGCTTGCTAGCAATTCAGAAATGTAAAACATCACTCAAACACAATTCACTTTTGTTCTAAGACTAGAAAAACCTTAGTTCTCTTAAGCTTGGTCAGGAGATGACTATTGGTCCCTCTGGAAAGGGGTTGGAGAAGTTATTCAACCATGGCAGAAAATCAAATGATCTTGAAAGTTCAGTCTCTCTCCTTTAGTTGGACCAGCTTTAGCTGGTTTTCTGTAGAATATTTCTTGTATTAATTGGACAATTCGACTGAAAGTGTCTACTAGCCGTTGCCACATGTGCAGAACTGTTATCTTACATTTCCATGAGGTAAGAAACAGCTGTTCGTTAGGCCTTGCAGATAAGCGCGCCTCTGTTTACAGAGGGTGAGGGGTCCGGTTTCCAGTTTGAGACGGAGTTAATTATTTAGCGGAGGGAAGTTGTTTCAAAAGATACCACCCTGGAATTAAAGTAAATTAAAATATTGACTTTTATCTTTGAGAAACGAAATACAGGCAATCAAATTAATAGCAGTAGATAGTTTTGAAAATAGTTACTCATTTAGCAGCTCCTTACGATAGAATAATTAATTTAAAAATTTTTAACATTTTTTATTTGTTTAAGTATTTTACAAAAATAACCATTAAAATGGACAATAGTTTATAAATGGTCCAATAATTACTGGTAGCATCACTTTCCAAGTTTTCAAAATACTAGTCAATACAGTAGTTTGAAACTTGAGGTATCAGGTGGCAGCACTTTACGGTAGATAAGTATTTTCACTGGGTGCATTATTGGTCAAAACATTGCAGATTTAATATTCTGTTCGGTATTAATTATAAGAGCAAGACAAGACAAAATTTTCAAGATTCATAAAAAAAGTGACGCTGCACGGAGGGACAAATCAATAAAGTTTTTGCAGATTATTTTACAACATGTGTACCTAATGTTGTAATGTACAAATCTGCAAATAGTTGCTATTTAAATTACTAGAAAGTGCTGATAATAACATTTTGATATTCAATGGTAGGAAGTGTTTCGGGTAAGGTCTGTATGTGGTGTGCTGCTACCTGTAAACCTTTAGATAAACTATATTTTGAGAGATATTCTTAATTTCTGCCAAATGTTTGATTCTACAAGTAGTTGTTACTAGAAACTGCGTTAGCTGTTTGGCACGCAGTTAGTATTATTTTGAAATCAACAATGGTGGTTATAGTTTCAGATAAGATCTGTAATGTGCTGCTAAATGTGAACTTTTAGTTTAACTATATTTTGACTATTGACAGAATGAAATTGTTAGTATGCAGCAAAGGAATTTTATGAAGTTGTAAATTAGTTAAAAGCTGATAATTCCCTAAAACAACATTCAAAACTATTTTTTTTTTTCACAATAAAGTTATTGGTTGCGAAATGCATGAAATAAGTTACTTAATTTCGTCTTCTGCTGGTCTGTCTATATTTTCAGAGACGGATCTGGGGCATAACTTTGGGAGGGGAACTTTCCGGGGGGCTTAGAGAATATTTAGTTTGAAATTACCAAACTAAAAATAACCAATTTGGAAGCTTTTTCAGATTAAAATTTTCTTCAGTATTTTATGTTTTTTTTTTTTTACAAGATTTTTATGAAAGGCCTATTTAAAACTACACGGAGGAAAATAGTCGTAAGAAGAATCGTTTTCAATCTTATTATTCAGATATTGTATAATAAATTGATAAATAGCAAACTTTTTAATTATTTGAACAGGACTACAGATGTTTAACGAGTAATGTAAGAAATACTGAATTCACATACTTTTTTTAATATAAAAATGAACATACCTAACAATTAGTGAATATAGAGTTCTTTTTTCAATCGTCAGGAGTTTTATCAAATATGATTGCGTAAAAATCAGACTTAGAAACTCTTTCAAAGATAGCATTCATTATCTCCAACCTGCAACATTCAATGAGGCTATTTCGGACGGACTTGCTGATACTACTAGAGTCAAGTTCCCGGAATTGCTTTAATGTATTTATTGAACAAAGTTAAAAACTTGCAAATTTATTTTCCCTCAAATCTTCTTCTGCAACAACACACTTGCCCCAACGTTTATACAGCTCTTCAAAACACTTTTGGAACTAATTTTGTGAAAGTTCTTTCATCGCTTTCGTAGCATTTTGCTTGATTGCCTCAGCATCTGCATATTGTTCTCCCTTCAACGATGTTTTCAACTGCGTGAAAAGAAGAAATCGGCTGGCGCGAGGTCGGGCGAGTAGGCTGGATGTTCTAGCGTCATAACACTGTTCGTGGCTAGATAATTACGTACCAACAGGGACCGTGTGCAGGGGCGTTGTCATAAGCTGTTTTCTTTGTGTTCGGCAGTGAGCATTTTTGGAACCATTCGCAAACAAATTCGATGCATGTTCAAGTGATCATGAAGGACACTTACCTTGTGATAAATTTAACTCAAATGCTATTTCGTCAATCGTTAGTCTTCTGTTTGCACTTACAAGTTGCCGTTCTCGCTCAATGTTTTCATCAATGGTTGAGGTTGAAGGTCGTCCACTACAAGGGTCATCTGCAATGCTTAAACTTGACTTTTCTCCATAAGCTTGAATTAACAACTCAAGAGTCTCAGAAGGTGACTTTTGAAGCGAAACACAGAATTTAATGTTTGCTCGCTGTTCACTACACGCCATTTTTTTTTAACAAAACTGTAAACTTGCAGACACACGAATAGCACTCTCCACCGGTGAATAAAGACAACTGGGCTGTACCCACACTACCTATATTCCCTC
The DNA here is from genome assembly GCA_018207615.1 of Philaenus spumarius. Classification (NCBI taxonomy): domain Eukaryota; kingdom Metazoa; phylum Arthropoda; class Insecta; order Hemiptera; family Aphrophoridae; genus Philaenus; species Philaenus spumarius. The sequence goes on along the minus strand of JAGFPH010000625.1, from coordinate 394,204 downwards.
CTCAACAGTAAGTGCTAACTTCAAAATTTAGTTTTTCATTTAATAGTTTACTATCTATTTTATAGTTCTTATAAATTTCCAACTGTTCTAGCGCATTCATCAACTTTCCCTTTTTACAATGATGTAATATTTTGAATCTAACGCGTTATACGACACCGTATTGACACATGTTGATAACGCATTATCCCTTACAAGCGATTAACTTACCTACCATCAGTACGTACCAGGACAGCGTCGTATGTGGTCGCTCATCACGAGTTTAGCAATACGGGCGTGTAAATGTGTTTTATTTATCTATTCGTTGTGATAGTTATGTGTACGTGTTTATGTAATTGACGAAGGGAAACCTGATATACTTGAAAATGGCTGGATAGCCGAAACGGCCGCCGTTTAGCGACGAGTAGGAATATTGAAGACGGTAAGTCAGATATCTTATAATAAGTAATCAATATTCGGAATGGCGACTAATAATTGCTACAACATATTAATTAATATTGGTAGCCCAGGCAGCAGGGAGTTAAAAATGAAGTTACCTGGAAAAAAATGTGGGAGATATGAAACTTGGTAATATAGTACATTTTGACATCCTATGAAACATACTATGTTTGCGACCCCCACCACTTTGAGTTTACGCCGCCATCTTGGAAAATGGTGGCCAAATTCAGGTTTTTTCCAAATAACGTCAGTTGGGTGCGTCCTAGAAAAAAGTTTCGTATAAAAATTATACAAAATTTAATTCCTCTAGGTCCAAAAAGTTTTCTGTGAAATGAACAGTTATTGATTTAAGTGCCATCTTGAGTTGTTTATTTATAAAAACTGCATAAAATACCCCCCTAGTCCAAAAAAGTGGTTTTTACAAAATGTCTGTCTGAATGTATACACAAAGCTAGAGAGAAAACTATTCGATCGATTTCGAACAAATTTGCACCAAACATGTCAATTAGACCTGTATAGATGCACGAAAAAAGGTTTTGACAAATTTTTGAAAAACAACCCTCTTTTTGGCCAAAACACCCCCAAAAAATCAGTTATTATTTTTTTATAAAATAACCCCTTTAACGATTTTGATACAATTTACCTATTTGTAGCCCTTAATATGCCATACCATATGCAAAACACCACATCTTTCAAAAAATTCTCGTTTAGCTAATAATAGTAATATTATCTTATTTTTGGCCAAAAAGGGGGTTGCTTTTCAAAATTTGTGAAAACCTTTTTTTGTCCGTCTATATAGGCCTAATTAACATGTTTGGTACAAATTTGTTCGAAATCAATTGAATAGTTTCCTCTTTAGCTAATAATAATAATTTTTATTACTTACTCTTCTACTTTAATAAAATTATGAAGTCACAGTTTTGGTTACGTATATTGAAAATACACCCAATATGGGGTTGGCGTAAAAGCACGCAATGCACGGTATATTGAAAATACACCCACTATGGAGGGTTGGCGTAAAAGCACGCAATGCACTGTGTATTGAAAATACTTCCAATATGGGGTTGGCGTGCAATGCACTGTACGTCGGCCGCTTCTCATAGTGTTCAGTGTCAAGCTCACATGTGCGTCCTTAGCAGTGAATCTGTTTAATAATATAAATATGAGAAAGTATGTGCCAGTTTCTGGTACCATCTATTCGTTTTGTGAGCAAACTTTCATCAATCGCGGCGATTTTACAAAACAAGTGGTAACCGAGATATGTATGATTGACAGATTTATCATAACCTGATCCGACGTACCGTCTCTGCCCAATATATAATTATGTGGTGCGTATAACGGACAAGAAGTACATATTCATCTGTCATTGGAATACACAGAGATTTGTCGAGTCATTACAGATTTGTCAGAACATTGTAATAGTGTTAAGCTTTGCTATACTGTAATACTTTTTTAGAAATGCAAATATAATGCTGTCCTGTTTTGGTAAGATTTTTAGATTGTATTTGAATTTTTTGAGTCCAGTTATACAAAATATGGTGAAATACCCTGTACCTTTAAAAAAAATTGCTACCTTCAATACCCTGCTTATTCCTAATATTAACAAACTAATAACTGCTTTGATGTTATAATAAAAATATCATTTTCTAGAACTTTTATTGTCCATTACTTTGAAACGAAGCAATAAACTAAGCTCTAGTTTGTACCATTGTGTTTCTCTTTTAATAAGCTTTACAATGGTGTATTACATTACCTACTTTTACATTTAAAATTGTTAACCCTCTTGTCTCCCGCAAGCACCCATGAATCACAAATGGTCAGATATGTTACACAAAATTGTCCTGTTACTAAACACAAGATATATTCAAAGTTTTGTTAACTTATTTTCAGTAACGAAAATAATGAAGGGGTTAAAGAAACTTTACGAACACTTTGTATATTATACAAATAAACATCTATCATTACAAAATAACTTCAGAGAATTTTTAAAAGGGGAATAACATGTTGTTAAGTAATCTTATTTATTGCTATATGTTCCACACAATTTCCTATTTTTATTATAAAATAACTCTGTCCATGTCACCAACCTACAAAGGTTATGTCTTCACAGAGACGGGATCTCGTTTTAAGCCACTTCTTTGTGTTGTAAACCTTCACTTCCCATTGCACTGACAATGGCTGAATAAACTGGTTTACTCATCTAATTGTTTGTTTAAGATTCATCACAAACAATCGTGTTTAATGTATTCTTGTAGTACAAATTTCATTGTAGTGTATTCCGAACACCTGGCCATGATATACAGAACTATCAACACAATACAGTAACAAACACGCACCAAATATACGCAAAATTCAAGGGCGCCCATATGATATTTTCTGGGGGGGACTGACCCGGGATAAGGGGATTAAGGAGTACCCTCCCTTCCTTTGATAAAAGGGGTCCAGGGAAATTTTTGACCTCCCCCAGAAAACTTTTAAAGTTTTGAAAGCCAATTTGGTTGTTTAGGTGAAATATTAACCGACACAGCATTTAGCCTGTACCTTTACACTGTCAATGAATACACAAAGCTATAACAAGCCTAGAGGCCGCACCAAGTAGTGTCCCAGCAGCTCATGCTTGAACTCTTGTAAAAAATAAAATAAGTAGCCTATAAGTGAAATCAAATGGCACATAACATTTAAAACATATTTTAGCGCTAATCTCTTAAAAGAAAAATGCTTGACTATAATTAATTAACATACATATTTTCCTTTCCCTGGGTGCTAGGGGGCCATGGCTCTCCTCTGCCCATAGGTATGGGCGCAAATGGTAAAATTTACAATATACCAATATACAACTACGTTTGTACTTTCGGAGTTGAATAATTTACTGCATACCTACTAATGTACTCGACTAAATGAACATGTCCGGACTGGTCGATTGGAAACTAAACTGCACTGCTTGTATGGAAGGGGTATGCTACTAAACTGCGCACTCGACCGTAGCTACTAGCCGATTCCATTCGACTACAATTAAACTACTTGACTAAAACAACGAGTATAAATGAGTCGAATACTAAATCTAATCTTATTAAACGAGCAATTCATGCATATAAATTTATTTCGGGGATCTCACTAACGGCTCTAACAATTAGGATGAAGATTTGCATATAGGGGTTTTTTGACGTCAGGAATCGAATGCGCTAGGTCTTGTGCCTGCAAAAATGCCCTAATTAGCTCTTTTCGCATATGTAAACTTTGAACTTCTTTTATAAACGATAATGTGTACAACTGTTTTATAATGTAGAAGAGGTGGCATTACTCTTGCTATACCTTTGCACCGGACTATAAAATATAATAAATCATTTACTGTGTCCGCTTGCCGACTGTGGAATTCGCTACCGGATGCAATTAAGTCTGCTGACTGCCGTGTCCAGTTTTCAAAGCTATTGATGTTATATTTATTGTTCAGAGTGGATGATGCATCCCAGTTTTGAGGCGTACATTGGAAGTGTTTATTGTTCAGCTGTATGAATGTGTGTGAATGTTTAATTATGATTGTAATGCGTATTTAACCTGTTTGTATTAATTGCTGTTAATGTTTTTATAAATTGTATAAGCTACATTTATTATTATTTGATGTCTGTTAAAGTACTATTTATTTTTAAGAATTTAATTTTGTATATGTTTGTAATTTTGTATTGGGGTTAGGTGGAAGAGAGGACTAAATAGTCCTAACCTCGCCACCAAAAAGAAATGAAGTCAATAATGTGACTTTGAAGTCACTAAGTAGGCAACTTATATTCTAATAAAATGTTAAACTAATTACTGCACTCATGTTTTTTTTTTAATTAAAATAAACAGTTAAAAAAACCGAAAAATATTCATATTTATTCAGTACCAACTAGCTGACCCGTGCAAAGCATTCACATTCTAACTTACTTAAATCCCACTTAATTAAAGTACACACTGTATATTTAGTAACGTCATTGACTATATAATACTTACATAGTCAATGATATCGTATAGTCGTGTAGTGCGTTACCAACTTGAAGAAGGTAAACAACAACAAATAGATGTATCCATAATACTGTTTATAACCAAGCTTACAATTAATTAAAAATAGCAATGTAGTGGCGTAATGGCAGCTTTCCAGCTGTGTATTGTTATCATCAGTGTTGCCAACGCCAGGAAAATATCCCTACAACTTACTTGATCTTACATCACTGTTACTTTCGGATTCTTTTTTCTTTTTGTATTTTTTCGTATAATTGTATTTTGTATATTTTTCCGGTGTAGCGGTTAAGGAAAGCTTTAAAATGATGCCTCATTCATGTAATTTGATGATGTATTAAAAGGAAGTTATGGGGTACTGACAAAAAAATGTCCTTGAGAAATAATACATGTGATATGGTTCGTATTTACCAACGACCACATAAGACCAATAGATGGAGCATAGCTAGTCGGCCGGTGAAGCCAAGCTGTCCGCCTGACCCAGACAAGATGGCGGCGGATAGGCATGACTCATCCTAGACGCAAGCGTCAACGCCAGTAGCTCTAGCCTTTGCTATTGTCATTCGCACAGGGAATGTTTGTGAAATAGAATTGTACAAATTATTTAATGTTTGTAATCCATATTCAACAATCAAACTTGTTTGTATTCACTAATAATAGTAGCACTTCTGTAAGATTATCATTATATTTCGAACCTTAAAAATAGTATAAATATTTGTATATTAGTAGCCTATGTTTCACTTTCAAACTTCATTGTAATCACCAATAAAAAAAACTATATTATCAAATTTTGAACACAAAGAAAATTAAAATCTTTTCATGTTATCAAAACTATATGATTTGATTCTATCCAATATTATATTCTTTGCTCAATTAGTGTTCACATACTATAGATTTTCAACTTTTACTACTTTACATTGTAAAAATAAACTTTTAAATTTTTTCATTGTCTTTATGTCCTATACTTTTTCAATATAACATTTATATACGACAATTTCAGGTAATGTAAGAAAAGATTTTATTTTCAAAGTATTTTCGGATCTCTACCCACTTAATTTTAATATTATGTCAATATAGATACTAAACAATTTCTATTAAATAATGCCAGGCTTAATTAATGCTTTTCAGTATAATCAATATTTCTGGTCCACTAATTAAAAATGTATGACAATATCTAAAATAAAAAAAATTAATTGAGACGCCATAAAATATTAAAGGGTATTTCAGGAATGAAACCTTTCCCGTTAAAGTACCAGACATTAACAAAAACTAAACTTTGTTTATTGATATAGTATTAGTAATATACTAGTTACCACAAAAATGCCATTACAGTAATTGTTAATACAAATATACATGCAGTATCTACAACGAATTTGCCATACCAACACTTGCAGGTCGATGGGCGGAACGCTCTTTCCGCCGCGGCAAAACTTTTTAACTTTAACTGAGTTATCTACAAAACTAAAGGAGCAAATTAAAAAAAAAAAAAATAGGATTAGTAAAATTCAGTTCTAAGGCTACAATTTCCACCGTTTTTTAACGTACCTGACCAAAAAATAAAAAAAGTAGTAGCAATTGAACTTTTTTATGTCATGATTAAAAATGTATATAAAAAGTTAAAGTTATTTTTGTGTTAAAAAGGCTAAAGTAGTGTTATTTGATTTTTAATTCCTTTCATTAGCACCCACAACTTGTCAAATTTACACTTGCGAAGTTTCAAAATTTTAACTTTACTCTAAGTATGTTAAATCACAGGTTGAGTGAAACGAGAGCATTGGCATAATTCAAAGTTGAGAGCGCCGTTTATGTCTTTCTGACCCAGACAAGATGGCCGACCTGGCTTCACCCGCTATAGTGTTAGCTTTATAGACATACTCCATCTATTGGTCTTATGTGGTCGTTGGTATTTACATACATTTTCCTAAAAAAAACGATTTTACAAAAAATGCTGAGCAATGCTCGGGGGCGCCAAGGTACTACTAAAAGCTAATGTACTAAAATACTCGATCGATCCATGAAAACTAAGCTTTAACAATAAAAGGGCAGCGAAGGTGACTTGGAAGAAATGTAGCAGCTTAAATTGTAAATCTATCGTGAAAAAGGATTTTTCATCTCACTACATTTTTGGTCTAAAACTTTTTGGGTATGGACTTGGCCTTGTATTTGTTTTTCACAGTATTTGCAGTATTAACTAATTTTACTCAGCATAGAAGGGTAAAATATTCAATGTCACCATATTTCCTTTGGTCAATAATATCAAGAATATCAACCACACTGTCAATTGTGTTCGACCTTCGCATGTATTTAGATGTACAGGTATTTTTATTTTCTCTTCAGTTCTCTATTTAGGAATTATAATGGAATTTTAAATGCAAATACATCCCTGTAAAACTATAACGAATCGGGATGACATGATGGGTAGAAAATTTACAATGAGCAAAAAAGTTCAATACTGGTACTAAACTGTTGAAGAGTGTTACACCTCCAAGAAAACATGGTGATTGTGAAACTTAATCCTAAACATAAAACTTGACATAATGTTCTAACAAAATAAACAAATAAATAAATGCAACACAATTTTTACATTTCTTTTTTAATTTAATATTACAAGTTTTTTTGTACAATATGTTTTACTTCATAAAAGGCAATGCCGATGAAATGAATATTGCACTATCAGAAGAAATAAACTAGCACTTTAACTTGGTACACTGACTACAACGATCATTTTATTTTTCTTTCTTATCACATCAACATCAACACGAATAACCACGCCACGACTTGTGCTAAAAAATAAAGATGTTTGATTATTAATACAATCTATTAAAATGTAATACCTTACAGTACTAAAACAAAAATCAACAACTGCATGTACATTTTGAAAAAGTATGTGTGTTTATTATGCGTTATGATGTTTGAATCTGTAGGGGGAAATCCTTGTAATTGCTTATATTTCTTTACTTTTATAATTGGCCTTCACAATTCTCAACTGTACCTATGAAATAGGCCTAATAAGATCATAGCCCACTTGAAAACTAGGCAACACATTTTTAAAAACATACAAAATACTTGGTATGTCAAAGTCAAAAGGGAAAGGTTCTTGTATAACAGAATCGTAACTAATTAGATCTATGAAATATAAGATAAGGTTATCTACATTATTGTGGTTGTTAGGTGAATTCTGTAATTTATTAGTTTACAGAGAATCTATACAATTAGCGTATGAACATATATTAGAAACTGAACTTTGTATTTTATATATTTCTTAAAAACCGCCATTGTTTCAGTGAAGTGCCTCTTATCAAATAATTTATATAGATGTTAAATTTTAAAGTTAATGATAGGCCTATATCATAATTACAATTGAGGGCTCATAAGTTCTTACAAAATACATAAGACAATTATCACCCACCACAATAAAGGTCGATTATCCAAATTAAACAAGATTAAAAGATAGAATACTTTTTTGAGACTTCGGCTCGTGTTTTTTTTTAAATCGGGTTTCCCTTCCCCAAAAAAATATAAAACGATACCCCACACTGTATTTTTAAAATTTTGACCCAAAATATTACCACCACACCCTACGACTCTTTAACTGTAAAAATCGGTTTTTCCCTATCCAAAAACATATAAAACGATATCCCACACTGTATTTAAAAACATTTTGACCCAAAAATGTGACCCCAAAGCGAAACGACTCACTCTAGAAAGCTCAAAAGCTTTTCAATGATCCGCAATAAAATTACGAAGATTTTGGCACCACCAGAAGTTTTCTACGACGTCTGTGAGTGCATATAAAGTGTTAACAAACAGACACACAAAATATGATTGCATGATTTCAATACTTCGGCATTTTATTGTAAGCCGAAGTAATACCAGTTTTATAGTCCAAACAAGACAATGTATTATGTTACAATAAATGGATGAAACAATTTAAAGTTATAGTCGTAACACATCCAGAAACCTATTTAAAATTTGAGTAGGCGTAAGTTTCTTTAGAAAAATTATTTGTAAAATTGACCTGTTACAACTTCCTGTTAGGTAAAGTTTAGTTCGGGTGTAGTGAAAGTCTTCCTAGTCCTTAAATTTTGTATTCTTTCTATTCTGAAATTAATTTAAAAAATAATATTTGTACTTATTCCCATATTTTGTTGTTACAAAACAATAATATAACAAATTATTTATTCAAACAAAAACAAGACAAATATGAAGAAAGGTGATATTTTAACTTTTAAAAGTGAGGCATTACGATTAGTCGACAGAATTATGTAAAGTACAAAGGCAAAATTTCAGTAAACCCTACCACAAGCCTTACTAATAATAACCATAGTGGGCCCATAAATATAGCGAACCTTGTTCAGCAACAACATATCACCACAACATGCCTGTTAAAATATCAGGTAGCGTTGCTGTTAGAACCATCGAATGGTTCCACAAATTTTGGTAAAGCCCTTGAGCCCTGTAGGAGCCACCACTGATCATAACGCTAAGTTTAAATTTACAGCCTAACCCACGCTTTGTCATTAGTGTGTATAGTTTACTCAATTACGTAAGAAGGCCAATTAAAAACCCACCTGATCATGCAGGAATTTGTCATTTTAATGTTGACTTTATTACAGCTTTAAATCAAGGCTAATTCCTTTGATTTTATCTATACTTATAAAAGCCAAATACCACTGACTCATCACAGTTTCTCCAAAACCACGAGGCATAAAAACATGAAATTTGGCATTAATACTCTTTATAGGCTCTAGACGCGCACTAAGAAAGGGTTTCCGAAAATTCAAAATTTTAGGAGGGGTTTTGGGGGGTCAAAGTTACTAAATCACGATTTATCAAAACCTACCGAACGGATTGGAATGAAATTTGGTATGTAGCTTCCTCTAGGGCCATAGATGATCGCTAAGAAAGGGTTTTAAAAAGTTCGAAATTTTAGGGGGGTTTGGGGGTCAAAGTTACTAAAAAGAAACACCGAACGGATTGGAATTAAATTTATTATGTAGCTTCCTCTAGCGCCCTAGGTGCTCGCTAAGAAAGAGTTTTAAAAAAAATCTAAATTTTAGGGGAGGTTTGGGGGAGTCAAAGTTACTAAAAATCCCCATAAGAAAATACATAGTGTAATATATTTATTGATATAATATATTTTTTGTTAATATACTTTTAACTTTGATTTGTCTATCCGTGCAAAGCCGTTTCGGGCCTGCTAGTTTGTAATAAAATAGGCTCAACTTTGTGCGTTCAGAAATAAATTAGAAACAACTAATTATTATTGAACATAATTTTTAAAATTAATTGCTTTACGCACACGGTACATTTTAAATGTACACAATTTGATTAAAATATAAAATAAATACTTATTTTTCAAAATGTACATTGCATAATACAATAAGCAAAAATTTTAACGACATTTAATGCCAATAATTCTAACATACAAAACAATTACTCCTCTATACATAAATGATTTTTTATTTACAAGTTCTAAGAGTAACAGAAATATATATTCTTTATTTTAATAGAATTTTTTACAGTCTTTAAAAGACGTATTCAGATCATTCGATAACACTCTTTGGTGCGATTTTTAAACTCTTGTAAATGTTCAGCATTTCATTGTCACTAAATTCGGTTTAAGAAAGTTCATTTAAATCAATCGTTTAAAAGATGAAGCAAATAAAACTGTTTATAAATGTGTAACAAAAGTAAAACTGCAATCAAATTGCAAGAACTGTTTAGGCCGGTGGTATAAATATCCCAAAAAATGTATAAGCTGTGGCATGAAGTTTAAATATTACAATTAAGTATTAAATTATTTAATACCGGAATATAATATATTTTTGAGAGTCCATTTTAAAATTAATATAATGTACACATTTGGAATAAATAAAAAACTATATAATAAAAACAGTATAGTAACTGGTAGGTCTACTGAAAACATGGTTTGATCTGATATGAGATTTATAGCAGACTAAAATGATTTGTTAAGTTACTGTATAATGCTGATAAACAGGCTGTTCTTTTGTCTCTCTCTCAACAGCATGTACAGCTTGTTTTACATTACATAATATGCTGCTAGAGAGCTGTATTAATTAAATGTAAAATAAAACATTTCAGTTTGTATCATTGTGAGAGTTTTTATAATGTTCATGAAATCAATGATATTTTACTAATGGTAGGTGACCACTAAGGCCGGCCGCACACTTATCCAGCAAAGCTGCTTTAAGCAAAAATGTTTTTGTTTTAAGCAAAAACATTCTGCTTAACGTAGAAATATTTTTGTTTAGGACGAGTGTTTACATATCCAGCAAAACTGCTTTAAGCAAAAACGCAAAAACGAAGCATTTTTTTTTTTGTTTTCACTGAAAACAATTCAGAATTGAAATTATACTTTTGGGGTTATGTTTACAACTTTAATAAATAAGTTTTGTAATATTAAAAAGATAGTATTTTTTATCTTCATTTAACTATATAATAACATATGTAAATAAAAATAATTAACAAATAGAGGCCTACAGTTTGTAATCCTTATTATTGTATACATTTACCGAGTTAAAAATCCCCGTCAGCATAGTTAGGTAGGCCTAGATAAATAGGCCTTAACGTTATTTTTAAATAGTATGTTTTTTAAATTATGTATTTCTGATGTGTATCCAATTAATTAGCCTGTGATTTTTCATGGGGGCTTACTAATGTTTATAAATAACTGTTTAATAAATTTAGATTTAATATTGATGATACAAAATGATACGCGCATGCGCAACACCAAATGTTTCACCTTCCAGCAATGGTCGTTGTTTGTGAGACGAGCACTGCCAGTTCTGCTTAAACGTGCTGGATTACGCTTCAAAAGCGTTTTTGCTTCTTGCTCGATCACACTTAAATGCGTTTAAACTTGCTGTACAGCGTTTTTTTCGTTTTGCTCCATCGTGCTCAAACGTGTGCTGTACAGCGTTTTGTATTTATGCTAGATAAGTGTGCGGTATTCCTATCTTACAATATAGGAAATAAATGTTCGAGCAAGTTTAAACAAAAACGTTTTTGCTTAAAGCAGTTTTGCTGGACAAGTGTGCGGCGGGCCTAAGCAGAGAAATAATAAGAGCACATTTTTCAGTTAATAAAATTAGAAAATTACACATTTTAAGAAAGCATCGTTTTTATAATAATATACTGATTGTTAAAATTACCACAGGATTATATTTTTTTTTTAGGGACATTACTTGCTTGTACAAATAAAACTATTTCATCGAGAAATTGTTTGTGTACTTGTCTGTTGATATTTTAAGAACAATATTTAAATAATATGCGCAATTTAAGTTTCAGAAATGCTTAATTTATTCGAAACTAAATAAATAAAAATAAATTTGATTTCATTCAACATAACATATAATTTCATGACTTACAGACTACATAAAACTTCATGGACGGAATTCTGTATAAGTCTTACATATTTTTACTTTCTTAGTAGAACTATTAGTAAAATTACACTAGGACTACATTAAATCGTATTTACATATATTTAACACTATAAATATTATAAAATATTTACATTTAGAATGTACTGAAATATATTTTCCCCCGATCTTCTAAGACCAATACATCTTTTCTAGGTATTTAATCACTTATTTCAGGGATTTAAATAGATCCATCACTGAATTTATAACTTTACAAAAATAATTGTGCCAAACAAATGTTTGAAAAAACTGTAAACAAGAAAGGTTCAAAGTGAAACACTTTATACGTATGTCATTTTGAATATAAGCAAAATATAGACTTATACAGGGTTTTCATAAAAGAATGTCAGGGTTGCATTAATTCATACGAAGACAGTAGGGAAGTTTTGTGATGTCTTATTGGTATCCCTGATAGATTCCAATCCAAAAGTTTGTCGTACAGCTGTTCTTGTATTGTTGTTGTTGGTGTGTGTTTTGTGTTTTCTGAATTGTTCGCGTGGAGTGCGTTATGTTTTCTAATAAAGAAAAAGCAAAGTGTATTTTGTTGCTGGTTTCAATTAAAGTCTCTAATTTCAGTTCAGCGTGCATTTCGACGCGAATACAGAAAAGATCCACCACATGAAAATAACATACGACATTGATTCAAACAATACCAAAAAACCTGATCAGTTCAAAAGCAGAAATCAACTGGCAGACCAAGTTTATCAGACGAAAATATTGAACTAATTATACGATCTGCGATCACAAGTCATAAGAAGTGAATACCCGACAAAACCTAGAGTTAGGTATTCCGAAACAATCCACAAAGTTTTACACAAAACACTGGAATTACATGCGTATAAAATCCAGCTATTGCAGGAATTGAAACCTGACGATTGTGCAAAACGTTTTAATTTCACAGTTGAAATGTTGAACAAGACTGATGAAATAATTTTTAAATAATTTTTTGAATAATTTTTAAAAGTATAATTTCTACAGACGAAACTACATTCCATATCAGTGGGCGTGTTCATAGATATGGAGATCTGAAAACCCACATGAAATTTTTGAGAAAATACGCGAATCGCCCAAACTTAATGTTTGGTGTGGTGTGATGAAAAATCGTGTGATCGGGCCTTTCTTCTTTGCTGAAAAGACAATCAATGGAATTGTGTATCTCAATATGTTAATCTATTACTGTTTTCCTCAGCTGGATGAACTCGAAAACATTCACCAACTTCATTTTCAACAAGATGGCTCACTTTAGTGCATTTTGTGCTTTGAATGAAAAGTTTGGACATCGATGGATAGGTCGGCAAGAGCCTATTCTCTGGCCATGAATGAGTCCAGACTTGATACGTTGCGATTTTTTCTTGTCAGGCTACATCAAAATGATTGTTTATAGAGAAAAGATTTGTGAAATAAATCACTTAAAGAACATTATTAATAATGCAATGACAACTGTTAACGAAGAAATGTTAACTAACGTTTTGGCAGAACTTGATTATTATCGATTGGACATTTGCCGAGTGACTAAAGGTGCACGTATCGAAATTTATTAGTTATGTAAAAAACTGTTTCAAACGACGATTGAAATAAATAAACAGCATTAGCTGTAAGTAATTCTGTTTTCTTTTAAACCATGTTCAAAACCCTAACATTCTTTTATGATAACCCTGTATTTAAAAATCAACATTTTTAATATCTCTGGGAGTATTTTGGATTTTTGATAAATATCCTTTTGGTGTAATTAAAACTTTCAAAACAAAATAAGTTGGTCCAATAAATGAAATATCACTTCAAATATCATTCATTAATTTTCAGAAGAAAAAAAAAATTAATGTCTTGGAAGTTTTATTGATTTGACAAACTCAGAATTATAAAATCTGACCAACTAGAAATACATTTCATTTAATTTCTTACAGTGCGATTAAAAACAAAATATAAAAATTCTGTTTACTTTGTCCTTAATTTTTTACTTGAATAGTTTTTGTTTATTACAGAAAACGTAGTACCGGTGATAGCCTGGAAATGGGATCGCTCTCCCAAAACCAGTCATTGTAATAAAACCACAAACACCAAGTCACAAGACAGATACAAAGCAGGTAATTAGGAAAATTCTTCATTTTCTTGCATCATAATTATTACAAAAAAGAAAATTATATTAATTACAGACTACAATATCAAATTTGAAATCAGAACTGTTTTGCCATTTTTTTCATTTGAATCTTTACAACTGATTTCATGTTAACATTTGATTCATGGTTGTTTTACGTAAAGGAGTTTAATTAATTTTATACTTTTATTTTTTATAAGTTAGTTTCTTAACATTATGTTTAAACTTCATTTAAAATACTTTAATACTTTCAATAGATTTTACTATTATATATACTGTTATAGGCTTACTGTTTTAGCAAAAATGTTAGTATATTAGAGTCTTTAAAAAGAGTGAATTAAAAATGATTTTATTTCAGTTTTTTTTTTTTTAGTATACTCTGTGCAAACTTCTATGCAGGGAAATTAGGGATTTAGGTTTTTGGACAGTTTCGTCATATTTTGTTTTTGAAGTGTAAATTTCTATAGGCGCACCTCGACGCTATTATTGCTCGGCGCTCAACTGCTGGCGGGTGAACCGGATTTGAACGTAACACATTTTCTGAAACACTCTATTCCGTCTGTTTGAAAAAAGTTTTGTTCTGGCCGAGATTCGAACCTGCAGAGCCCATCACCATAGACTAGCAACTTAGCCGGTTAGGCCACAAACGCATTGCTAGTTTAGTATAATTGAGTTGGGTATATAAGTGTAACAGATTGTCCTACGTCATAGGTTTGACACATTAATGTTAACACAATGAATAGTTTAATTTGTAATACCTCTGAAATGGACATTGTGCTTCAATGGACAAGTTGTATTAAAAAGTTTACACTTCTCCTGTCTGGTCATAAGCACACAGTTTAAATTTTTTAAGAAGTTAAAAATAAAGTAACAACACAAACTTAATCTTTGACGGGAAACGCTACTCAGATATGCTCCTAAGAACTGCATCATAGTCGTCAGAACATAAAGTTCATGCATGATGCACCTCCACACACACACTTACAATCGGACCAAAACGTTTTTAACAACATTTTGGAAAAGTGTCTTGGCCTCTGAGATCGCCGGTGTTGAAGCCTATGGACCTATGGCTCTGGGCTTATTTAAAGAACAGAGTTTATCACTTAAAACCAACAAATATTCAAGAACTGAAAGCATTAATTGTTCAAGACATAGAAGCAATCCATTTAGATAAATTGCAATGATTGCTGTGCAGGAAAGGTTCATGCTTTTCCATGATCAGCATGGTGGTTACATGTTAAATAAGGCATGATGTTGTAAAATAATAATTTTAAAATATAGTACCTATATGTAGTGTCAAAGTGTAAAATTATCAAAAAATAAACTACCTCTGTAGTAAATTAAAATTGTCACTTATGAAAGACCGGGTATTCAAAAGAAAAGGATTATTTCTGGCTACTTCCATTAAAGTAAAAACTTAACTTGTTTTTGACATTTTCTTGATGAATTTTTAAACAATTATTTACCGGTACTACGAAGAAAAATATTGCAAAAATTATCGTTTTACTACACTTTTTTCCTCAGTCTGTTGTAGTTTAAAAAAATAAATACATCTATATAATATACATATATATATAAAACACAAAAAAATGTACCACATTAGTGGAATGATATCTAATACAGTTTTTCACTGATTAAAAACAACTAATAGAAAACAGTGTACTTTAGACAGCTGTGCTGTGAGTTTGTATTCTAACTTTCTTCACTAAACTTCCATTCCTCGACAGTGTTGGTGATGTGCCACTAAATCCTGGGTTTTGTATTCCGAGGCCGTTGTTTGGCGCCGGCGGTCTAGGTTTCTTTAAGCTCGACCGAAGCGGACTGCGTGTCACAGAACCCGTCGTAGAACCGTTGGAAGACAATGTTGTCGAGAGCGTCGCAAGACTCCCGTTTGTGCCGGAACGTGCATACGGCTTTCCACTGGCATCAGTAACAGAAACCGCTCCACCTGCACAGCAGGTAAAATGTACAATAAAGGATCAAAGAGGTATGAAACAGGTACATGCATCTTATTTGTTGAGGCAATTTTATTAAATTCAATAAAATAAAATCTTGCATAAGTACAATGTCCAGAATAGACGTAGTTTTAGAGTAGAACAATCTTAATTTGATTAAGGTCTACAAGATCAAATTAGGGAAATCTACAAGACACAGCACAAAGATAAATTAAAATCTACGCAGACATGGAATTCTTACAAAATTCTTTATAATTATTGCCTCGTTCCATAACTTATTAGTTAAGTTTGAATGGTTTCTTTGTGTTTCATAATTAATTACTGTTGAAACAGTCCTTACCAGGGTGTGTTGAACGTTTATCTCTGAAGCCAGGATTGTTGATGGTGGTCGCATCTTCTCCAGTCGGGTCTCTTGTAGCCATTGTCGGATCTCCTCCAAGTCTTCTGGCAAAGAGTACATCATAAAGAGCCCCGATGAAGAGGAAGAAGTTCAGAATGATGAGGCATACCTAAATATAACACAAATATGTATTAGATATCAGATAAAGTGCAGATGGTAATAAATTGATTTTGTATTCTGTTACTATACGCCTCATTTGTATTGAACGCACCTTCAATTAATGACTCTCTAGTAAGAAAATTTGTACTTATGTAATAGATTATCATGCAACCAATATATAAAGTTAAAGACTTAAGTTTAAATGTTTCTTTTTTTCAACAGTTTATGCAGACAGCACTTCTCTACTTGTTGTAAGTCCCAAACACAAAGACATTTTTCAATTGGATAATGTAGCAGCTAGTGTTTTAAACAAAACAAATGACTGCTTTGAGATGAATGGACTATTTTTAAATGAAGAACAAACTCCAAAATGTTTAGTCTCTTTACAAGATAAATATAAACACAGTTATAAGCCTGCATACGAAAAAGTTAAGTAACTTTGCTTGGTATCAAAATTGACAGTATGCTCTTCTGGTCAATGCATATAGAGTATGTTAAGAAGTTGTCAAGGGTGATTTATTTACTAGCCATTCTTAAGTGTCAAGTAATTTTTTAATATATAAAAATGGAATACTTTACTTTCTTTGAAAGTATTATAATATATGGACTTCTTATCTGGTTAAATGAAATAGGAATTCATAAAATTGTTGTTTTTCTTCAGAAAAAAAGCTTTGAGAATATTAACAAACTCAGATTAAATACCACTGTTTGTTGAAACTGGTATTTTAACTGTTAAAAACTTATACACTGTTTATGTTGTGAAGGATGTAAAGAATAATTTACATTATTTGTATCCAGTTAGAGGCTTAATTTATGATTATAATACCGGATTTGGTCAAATGTTTCAATAACTAAGACATAGATTGAATTAATCCATGAACTACCATTTAGTTTTAGGAATACCACTTTTCAATAAACTGACTGCAACTTTTCAAAGTTTGTCAAATAATGATTTGTATCATACTTTTTATGGTTGGCTGAAAAAGCATCCATTTTATACACATCTTGGGTGAATATTTAAACGATGAAATTAATATTGAGTAAACCTAGACTATCTGTCACGTCAGTTTTAAGATTTAATGGCTAAATTAAGCCTGTATGTGGTGAAGGCTATCGCAATAAATGTTCTGTTTTGTACCTTGAGTTAAAATTGTTAGTAAAATGATAGTTACAGAAAGAAAAACTTACATTAATGCTTTCAGAAAAGTTTAAGATCACCTTAAGTATGATATCACATTAATTAAAACAGTTCAACTATTTATAACTCACTGAATAAAGTAAAAACACCGAACCACAAAAACTCAACCAATACCTGAAACAAATTATGTCAACAAAATGTTTTTACAGGATCTGTTATTCTTAATTGGAAGTATGAGCGAGTTCAAAGTTATTTTTGACTTTTGTTGCCGAATTTGTTACAAAAACTATGGCAAAATTTTGTCAGCTAGGAATGTTTCAACGGTATTTTATTTTATTCCCTGCACGGAGAGCTGCTGTATTTATTAAGATAGGTTGAAAGCTCTCATGGTCCCAAGTCAAACATACCTAGTACTTCTACTTACAGCACTTTAACAAAACACATTTAGTACACATGCCACGCACATTAAAACATATCTTACAGTTTCGACTTGACTTGGATGAAAGGCACAACAAAAAAACCTAATTTATTTTGTGTTGTGAGTGTTTTGTACCTGAACCTATGTTTTTTTATAAGAGTTTTTCTTGGTTGTTGTTTTTATTTTCAAGTCATTTATAGTTTACTTTTAAGTTTATGGTGTTTTCTCTTTTTTTTTTTTTTTGTTAATATTAAATAGTGTTATTTCTATTGTTCATTTTATTTTCATTCATAGCTGTTATTAATTTATATTTGCGTTTTAAATATAGGAGCAATATAATATGTCCGCAACGCTTAAGCAATAAAAACCTATAAGGTTTTCGCCTTTCTAAAAATAAAAGCTTTCTAACTGGAAGCACGGCCTCAAACTGGTGACACTGTGTTGTTAATATGCCCTATTTTTATGGAATTTGTATTTAATTTCATTTGTCAAAATATTCCTTCTGGTTGGGATAACAGAAGAAAAAGGAATATATAATTGAAGGCATGTCAAATATACTGAATTATGTTTATTTACAGTGTCAGTTGAGGGATTAAATATTATAATGGACCTCTGATTCTGACCAACAAATGGACCATTAATATAATTAATATCAACAAATACTGTTAGCCGCTTCTACCTGGCTCTTTCCTTGAGGGGGGGGGGGGGGGGGTCACTTATGATTAGCTTTTTTTATAGAATATACTTTGAACACAAAATCTCACAACTAATACGTTTGTTAACTCAAACGCATTTCAACGACAACGTCGCCATTTTCAGTGATGCACGAGCTACAATTATCAAACTTCATAATATGAATAAGGAAGAAACGATTATACATCCAGAGGAAAATATTCACATGTTTAAGTCTTGCAGACATAAACATTTATAAAATAGTTCTTTATATTATCTAGCTGGTACCGGCGGCTTCACTCGATAGTTTGACTATTGTAGCTCGTGCATCACTGAAGATGGCGACGTTGTCGTTGAAACGCGTTTGAGTTAATAAACGTATTAGTTGTGAGATTTTGTATTCGAAGTTTATTCTATCAAGTATATCTTCTCACAAATCAAGCTCAATATTTATTTATGATTAGTTTATCTACCTGAGGAAAGTGGGGAGAATATGTCTGTTTAGTTTTATAAAATCATTATTTTTAGCATTAGTGTATATTTAGAACCCTCTGATGATGGTAACTTGGTTACCGAAATGTACAATCAGGGTACTATCAATAATGTTTTTCAGTTTATTTGTGTAGTGTTATTTACCGAACTTGTGTGGTTTTGGGGCTTCGGTGTTTCTAATTGATTACATTCACCCCAGTACTCATTGAACATCTAGCAAAAGCAAAGTTAAACAAACAAAAAGTCAAAGTTTGTGTTAATTTTTACAAGTTAAGACTATCAAAAATATTTATTTAGCTTCTTTGCGGGCCCACTAACATAGTGGGCTATTAGGGCCCCATCACCGTAACAACGGCACTCGCATGTGAGTCCCATCCGTAACTTTTTAAGTATTCAAAGGATTGAGATGGATGGAGCAGCTTTGCTTGATTAAAAACAAAGTAAGACGGATTTATTTTATTTCTACATTAAACAGGAAAATATATTTTCTGTTTGAAAAATTCAGTAACAATGTAATTTGATGGATTATTTATTCTCTCACACATGTGTGGCAACTTCAAATAAACAAATAAGATGTGGGAAAACAGCGAGGTTAGACTGAAGATATGATGTTTAGCAATAAAATGTTTATGTTGGCAAAGTGTTTACTTATACGCTTTTGTTGACATTTACAAAAGAAAGCTATAAAAACTACCACCCAACATCACAGACTTATTTAATTCTGTTTATTAAACTTGCATATTTACTTGTTTGGTTACAGTTCTGAATTTAATTTAGAGTTGCACATTTATAGTAATTGCAAAAGATAAAAATAATCTCAATAAAAAAATTCTAAACAAATAGAATAATTATTTGAATGACTCTATGTGTTTTTGTGTTTAAATGAATTAATGAAATCTATTTTATTAATCCTTCATGCCAAAGGTAAATATTGTCTTGCTCATACAATAATGAAATTAATAGGATTACCTTAAGTACACAGTACATTATGGTATAAAAAAGGATAAAATAAAATCTATCTCCAGGTATTAAGGTACGGTAGTCTAAACATGTAATTTTATACAGCTTAAGGCTAAGCTGGGAAAACCACTAACTGGTGTTAAAAATGTACATAATATCAACTAATTCATATTTAATAAATTTCTTTACTTCCTTTTTTTTCAAACAAAATAAAGTTCTGACTAAATTATTATTCGGTGTACCCCCTGAAATTCCGGACCGTCTAGGAAAATTATTTGCAAAATGTTGAGAGTTTAAGCTTTATAAACGACCTCTTTGCTTTGATAATAAATACATGTAGTATACAATTAACTGTACTAACAAAATTAAAGATATTCCTCAATAAAATGTAATTAGCTACGTTACATGTTCTATTTAAAAAAATCTAAATAATTTGTACTATGTTAAAATTTAAATTATCACTCTATTTGGCTCAAATGAAAAGGGCGCTGCAAATTTATGCCATTTTTATAGTAAAAATAAATCTAAGTGTTGAAATTTGTTTAAGTATTGTTCACACAAATGATTAATAACAACATAACCTAAAATACAACACAACCTACAATACAACGTAACCTCCAATACAACGAACCAGTAAGTTTCTACTCGTTTACTTTAAATCTAATGCAAATTTGAAGGATGTTTGATTACTGAATATAGGCCTAATTATAATTGTGTTTTCGTTATTTGTTTTACATTATGGCTAGTTAAATAATGTTTTACCGGAGGTTTATGATTATGAATAAGATCAGTGAAAATACATCTTTATTACCACCTTCACTGAAAAAAAATCAAATGCTATTTTACGGGGTGAAAGTAGAAATCTGAAAAAGTTCGAACTTTAACGAAACGATAATTAATAATTTATATAGATGATACAGTAACAAAATGGTGGGTAAGAAATAGTTTTTTGTAAAATTTTATGAAATGCCTTAAGAGAGGAACTTTCACTTTATTATATTAATATTTTTTTTAATTTAGAACTTATTTAAGAACCCAGACCAGAATGGTAGTAATTTCCCCCTTATTTTGTTGATTTGGGTGGAGGAGGGTGGGGGATTCTTCAGCTCAAAAGCCATTCACAATCAGCCAATGGTTGAGTTAATTTTGTTGATGTATTTGTAAATGATTAGGAACTGATTGTAAATGATGATGATAAATAATTTTTGAAAAATTAAATAACGGTTTTAATTTTCTAAAAGTATTTTATTTAAACCATTAAGAAAACCAATATTTTTTATTGCAACTGCTGAAATTATTCTTACGTTATTACTGACATACTTGTACGCAGTGTTTTAGTTAAAATAAAAGCAATCCTACAAACGATAACCTAAAAAAAATTAAAAAATACTTTTCCACTCAGATTAAACCAACTCGGAGAGTTCTTGGTATAAGTAATCAGTTGTTCATTGAAGTTGGAAACCTTAATTTTTGGAATGGATCTTTTCACCGACGACGATAAGGGCTTTCAAAAGAAAGAGTGATGGAAAATATTTTAATATTATGATGTTTGAGACTGCTTCAATGCTAAAAAAGGGCAGTCTTTTATTCAGTAGGAGTTTGATAAATATTCATATTATTGTTCCTCTTTTCAATAGTGACACCGACTTCTGTTCGAATTATGTTAGATAAAAGCTGTTATGTTATCTTATTCTCGAAATTAAAAAAATAAATATGTAATAATTAGAGAATGACTTCAAGAATAAATAAGTCTTAAAATGGTCTGTATAGTTTGAATACACCGTAAAATACAGGATGTTTCATTACAAGTTATCAAATTGACCACCATACTGGAAAATTTTTGCTGATTTTTATCACCTAAAAAGTAAGTGAAGTTGCTCATTTAAAGTTTGCTTTAGATGTTGTACTTTTGGAGATCACATGGTACCCCAGTTAAAATTGACACCTGTATACTTTCCTCAAAGTGTGAAATTCATGTTATTCTGATTTCAGATTTTTTTTAGCGAATTTCCATAGGAAAAGTGAGCTATTGCAGTGGCCCTTATGGTGAGACCCAAGGTCGGGAGTAGCAAATGAGCACCGATCATGGTCTCCAGAAAACGTTTTGGGGTGTCATTAAAATTCATATATATTTCGCACTCTAGCGGCCGCATTTTAAGTCCGATTTAGTTCAAATTTTGTACACATGTTGGTTGCCTACGTCGCTTGGACGAGTTCGTTAGCCAAAAAAATTCAACCACCGGAAGTACGTTTTTTGACAGGAAATAACTATTTTTTGACATTTTTACTACGAGAATGAAATTTTTTTAGACTTTTTTCTAAAAATATAAATGTAGAAATCGTGGTCGAATTATTTTTAATTCCTATCGGCTCGTAGGTTGGTCTCGTAGTTCCTATTTACTACCACTTTCTTCACACTTGCTTCTTTTTTTGTGATACTCTTTAGTTCATTTAACGTTTTTCCAAAAATATACCTCTGATAGTTCACGAGATATACGGCCGAGAAAACAAGCGTTTTTGCATTTTTCGGCAAAGAATCTGACTAGATTATCATATTTCTAAGAATGAAAACATGCAACGCAATTCTCACCAAAATAAGTTTAATCGTCAAACTCGTATCAAAGACAAAATCGTCATCATCAGTGACATTTGAGTTATAACAAAATTATAACTGTTAAATTGATATAAAAATCGTTATAGTTAAAATGCAATATTTTAATTGACGATAGTGGGTGGGTGTTCTGTGTTTTTACTCTCATCATAAGACGTATAATGAAGAGTAGAATAGATAGTCTTCCTTTATTTAATAATTTCAAAAAATAAATAAAGGTACCAGAATTTACGGATATTTAAAATGCTGGCAAGCCTTTTTTTTAAAAAACGGTGTAACTCAAAACCTAATTATGAGAAAGGCATGCGCGGCTCACACCTTTGAAGAGAAAAGTGCGAATTTCATTTACTTTTCCCGCCATTTAGATATATCTAATAGTTTCCTGGTGTCCTCGTAGAGGCGGTAAATGCCAGTTGCGGTTAATCGAAAAATTCTTCGCCCCACTAGAGGTCGCATTTCTTTCATTTGAACTTTGACTTAGGTTAGGTTGCACAAGTATATATGGATCTAGGCTCAAGCCAAGTGCGGATATCGCGCGGGTCTATGGCCGTCCGTCCCTCTCCATGTCTCGTGGAGGTTCCTGTAGATAAGAGTAGGCCTACAAAGAGTTTCGGGTGGTGTACACAGTGTACCTTAATAATGTTTAAACTGTATTAATCGATAATCAATCAAAAATACGCGGGGCTTCATTTAAGTTGACAGCATCTGAGAGCACCTGGTTGTTAGAAAAACTTGCTAACATCTGGGAGGTAACCAGATTGCCGTGGCCTCGAGATGCGCACTAGTTGATTCGAGTGATGGGGGGTCAGAAAGGCTCAGTCTGTTGCCGCGCTCTGAATATAATACTTCGGTCTGGAAGTCCTAGTACGGGTTTCCAATAAATATACTGTCTGTGCGTGGTGTCCCCACTTAGTTAAATTCTTCCCTTCAGCCAGCGCATGGAGAGCTCATGGTATATCTGACGAATTATACAAGGCAAAGAAAACGGACGTTTTCGCATTAGAAAAAAAAACAAAACAAAATAAACGGTACCAGATAACTGCCACATACTTTCTCCCAGTTGAAACTTTATACCTTCCCAAGAGTAGCATAGGAGATGGTTATTTAGAATTGCAAAATTAGGAAAATGTTACCATGGAAAATATTAGATGCATGTAACACACATCCATATTATATTATTATTATTTAAACTATTCGATCGATTTCGAACAAATTTGCACCAAACATGTCAATTAGGCCTGCATAGATCTAGATGCACGAAAAACGTTTTGAAAAATTTTGAAAAACAACCCCCTGTTTGGCCAAAAATCCCCAAAAATCAGTTATTATTATTACCTAAACGTGGATTTTTAGAAAGATGCGGTTTTTGCATATGGTAGGGTATATTAAGGGCTACAAATAAGCCAAATTTTATCAAAATCGTTAGAGCCGTTTTTGAGAAATTTAGATTTTCTCGTTTTTGGCCATTTTTGGGGAGTAAAACCCCCTTAAAAAAGGAAATTTGAAAAAATGAAAACAATGTCTGGACATATTCCAGAACTACACCTACATTGTACCAAATTTCATCAAAATCGGACCGTTGGTATGGTCTCCAGCTCTGTACACATCCTTACAGACACACGGACAGACGGACAGACATCACCGAAAAAACACTTTTTTGGGTTCAGGGAACACCAAAACAAATAATTCCACTAAGAATATTTTTGGGTTTATGGAGCACCAACACAGATAATTCCACTAAACATTTTTTGGGGGTTCAGGGATCACCAAAAAACAGATAATTTCACTAAAAATTTAAATTCGAAAATTTGGTCGAAAAAAATACTTTCTCCATATACTACGTATAGAGTGGAGAAAGTAAAAACGGTAGGGGATTTCAATATTTGAAAAAAGATAAACTGAAATTATCATGGACGTTATTTGTATAGTCGCAACTACATTCTCAAATTTGTATAACAATTGTTATGGCCCAAAACACAATGCGTTTCACTCGAAACATAAATGTACTTTAAAAAATTTCATTTATATTACACGTATGCCAAACACAAATTTGAGGTAGAATTATTAACTGTGGTCTAGTTAATATTTACTAAAATAACTAACTGTCGGACTATTCCTGATGCAGAAATATTAAAACAAACATTTCATTTTATGACTACACATATTTAACCAACCACACACGAGCGGGCGTACATGCACAATGGCTGTTTGCTTAGGCGTGCATACTTTACGTTTTAAAGAAATAAAATTTTACCAGGATGTAGAACGATAGTCCTCTTTTCACGATGAAATCGTGTTCCCGGTCGTCTGTCTGAAGAGAGAACAGTCCGGCTGCGACTATGATCATCAGAGCTGTAACACGAAAAACAATTGTAATTATAATTATATCCAAAGATATAGAGTATTGATATAGAAGTATAGAATGAGAATAAAATGAACTAAAACGAATCAATAGTGCCCAAAACGAAATCCGAAGGTCTCGTTTCATATAAATTTTATTTTTAAAATATACATTTTTAAATGCGTAAAAATAGATATCCATTTTTTGTACACATATCTATACTAATATTATAAAGAGGTAAAATTCGTTTGTATGTAGGGGGTAATCTCTTGAACTGAACCGATTGAAAAAATAGTTTTATTAATAAAAAGCTACACTATCCCTGAGTAACATAGGCTAGAATTAATTTTGATTTAAGGGTTGATAAAACGCCTAAAACAATAAACATTAATTATTATTCTTTCCTGAAAGCTAGAGTGCTGAAATCTTGTACATTTATTTGTAACAAGATACATAGAAAAATAAACTACATTTGCATTTTGTCGCATGCTCCTAAGGGGTGACAATGTGATAACAACCCCTAAAACAATAACAATTAATTAATTGTTATATTTTCCTTAAAGTTAGTGAGCTGAAAATTTGTACATTTATTTCTTACAATATATGTGTAGAAAACTTATCATAGATTTACATTTTGTTGCGTGCTGCTAAGGGGTGAAACCCCTCTAAAATAAACGGTATCAGTTAACTGACAAAAACTTTCCCCCAACTTACTGTAGTCAAAATAATATTGTTTTTAATTATTTTATTTACTACTTTTTAGAATAAAACAAAAAAATAATATTCTACCTATGTCAATCGTATAAAAAAATTATTGTCCCAGGCGGGATTCGATCGCGCGACCTTTGAATTACTGGCCGTGCTCGCTACCGTGGTGCTACCCTGTGCGGACGCTGCCGCGATGCTAGATTGACAACACAAACTTGTTTATTTTTAAACATTTCCCCATAATTATAAAACGCCGAAGTTTTGATAAAAGCGGGTGGCGTCATTTTGTTTGGCATCTTAAGCACTATAAATACTGAAAATTTGATCAAAATCGTTAGTGCCGTTTTTGAGAACTTTGCATTTTTGTCGTTTTTTATGGGTTTTTAGGGGTAAATTACCCTTGAAAATTAAAAATTCCAAAAAATGAAAAAAAAACCCCTGGAGATATTAGGGTTTAGTACCTACATACCAAATTTCATGAAAATCGGACCAATAGTATCCTCTCAGGTCGTGTATACATACAGACAGACTGACAGACAGACACCACTCTAAAAACACTTTTTTGGGTTCAGGGAGCACCAAAACAAAAAATTCCACTAAAAATATTAATGGGTTCAGGGAGCACCAACACAGATAATTGCACTAAACAATTTTTTGGGGTTTTGGGAGCACCAACACAGATAATTGCACTAAACAATTTTTTGGGTTCAGGGAGCACCAACACAGATAATTGCACTAAACAATTTTTTGGGGTTCTGGGAGCACCAAAACAGATAATTCAACTGAAAATTCAAATTCGAACATTTTTACGAAAACAATACTTTCTCCATATACTACGTATAGGGTGGAGAAAGTAAAAATGTTGATTGTTATACTTTCCAAGCTAGAGAATTGAAAATTTGGTAGTTATCAATTTGAAGTGTTTTATAGGAAATAAAATAAATAATAACACACACAATGTAAATAGTTACGTTTTATGGGTGATCTGGGGGAGGTAACAGCCCCTTTACAATAAACATAATTTGTTATACTTCCCACGATTGACATGTCCTTTGTTTCATTAGTGGTAATCTGTTTGCGTTTGGTTCACCGCGGGGGTTGGCGAGCGAAACGATCAGGTGGTGGAGCCCTTAGATTTAGATTAATATAAATTGAATAAGGCTATTAAATAGAAATGTTTAATAGATTTAGTTGTAGGCCTCTGTTTGGACAAAATCTTGCTAAAAGCCATAGTTTAACGGTAAATGACAAATTAAGATTCGCCTCCTATGTTAATACTGTTGGTAGGCACAGGGAAACTAGAGGGTTACAGACGTAACTCTGACTGTAAACGTATGAAATGCGCATGCGTGACAATGTTTGTGAGTATGTGTTATTAAACACAGCTTTCTCTCACACATTGGAAATAACAGATATATTATTTTTCTAGTATTCCTCCACGAGCAACAAGTTGATGTGATAACCACCAGAGTGCAGACTAAACACTCGAGTAGGAACGCAAATTCGGCGCGTACAGTACGATTTTTTAAACCGTGCCCTCTGCCACGATGTACTAACCTGGATGATAACGTTAGAAATCGCTCCGTCTACTCCACGAAAACTGAGCCGAGCGGCGTGAAACAGCGAAAACCGAGCTTTAATAACACTGTCATTTAATACACTTATAAGCGATGTAAAATTATGAAACTTTCACGGATACGCAGATAAGAACCATACGATTCGTATGATGTAAAAGAAAATCAATTACAAAACCTATTTCATATTTAAAAAATCAATATTACAACAATGTTCTTTAATAATGACATGAAATTTTCACACCGCTGGAAAGTTTTTTAATTTGTTGGTCAGAGACAAAGTGTTCGCGAGAAAGTTTTAGACAAAGGTCCAAATTAAATATTTTATTTGAAACATTTTTTCGTTTGACTTACGGTTTGCTCGGTACAGCGGTATAATGTGTGCGTTTCGATTAAAACTACACCTGGCCGGGCCGTGCCGCCAGGTCGTGTTTGGCATTATTTACCTTAACCACACCACAGTATTATTATTCGAATACTCGAATAAGAGACAAGTAGTCTATGACTAATTCAAGTAGTTTTTATTTCAATAATTTTATTCATTCATTTTTGTTTATTTGAAGTTTGTGGAACTGCCTTTACAATCCCTCCCCGCTACACCGCTAGCCCACCGTGCGTTAGCCGAGCCGAGGGCACGGTTAAAAAAATCGTACTGTACATGCTTCCACAATAAATTAAGATTTTACTGTCGTAAATTATCCAAATTTATTGAAATTACTTTTATTTGAAAGGTAATTAAAATTCGAATGTTCTATGCTTTAAAAATTTTTTATATTTGCATTATTGAATAAGAAAACAAATAGCAAACTTTGATTTTGAGTTAAGTCAAAGAAGCAATCTAGTTAATTTAAAACACTAAACGATATCCACATTCGGACTGTCCTAAACCTTTAAAATGACCAATTCAGAACACTTTTCCGATCGTTATTACTCCAGTAATCTTGTTACGCGTTTAACTTGCTCTTACGCGGGAGTTGAAATTCAAGATGGCGGCTGCGTCTGCCAAGCATTAAATTATGTGATCAATATATGCAAATTGTTTAAATTGTTACTCACCCGCTGGCAGGTAATTATATTTAATTTTAATCCATATTAGAGTATAAATTATACCAGGGATGCCTGGAGCATACAAAGGAGAAGCCACACTTGCTTGACGTCAACTGTTCCAATATAATGATATTAATATAAATTAAAACTTATTTGAAATAAATTTTTTATTTGTATTAGTTGATATAATGATAGAACTCTCTTTCCTGAGCTAACGACGTGATTGGCTGATTTCACACTTGCCGACACGACACCGACTCGGCACCGACACGATATCGGCACGATGTTGTCGGTCATGAAAACTAACTTAAACTTAAGAGTAGCTTTCACACTTACCGACATATCGGTGTCGTATCGTTACAGGCGCCGACATGTCGGCGAGCTGCTGGTCTCCCTTCTTTATCGGTACGATATCGTCTCAGTTTGTTTAGTGGTTGCTATGGTAATCAATCAATAATAATTTGGCCTCGTTAAATATTTTTTTCTGTTAGATAAATAATAAATATGTCTCATTGTAAATATGAAGTTGTGACATTAATTGAACTTGTGGAAAGTAAGCCATGTTTGTTTTTTTACTGAAGACATGAACAAACAATTTTTCACCGAATAAAGATATCGGAAAATAATTTTTATAGGCCCATAAATTTTATCAGTATTTATGCAAGGTTAGGCCTAGAAAGTAATTTTAAGTCTAGGCCTAACCTAAAATCATTGTATGTATTTTGCCGGGTAGGTAAAATAAATTAAACAAACACACTATAATTTTAGGTTAGGCCTAGACAGTGAACCAACATTTTATGTTTATTGGATGTATTTACAATTAATGGAAATTTAACTGTGTTTACCATCTTAGCTTTGATGTTATAATTAATTCTACACCTTTATTATAATAACATTAAACGTATGGAAACAGCAAATATTTGTATAAAAAACAATATAATAATAAACGGCAATTGAAAAGACGTGATGAACTTCGTTCCTGAAGGGGGTTCCACGACAGCACACATTTACTTTTTTTATTAGCTATATAATTTGTTGGCAGACGGATTATGTTCCTTAAACTTTTTTTGAACATCCTTGTTTGTCCTATGTATTTTTTGGGTCAATCTACACGATAGCTTGTACAATTGGCCGTGTCGGTATCGGCGTCGAGTCGGTGAATGTGAAATACGTCTGCCGATATCATGACGATATCGGTATTATTGCTGTATCGGGTCGATATCGTGTCGGTACCGAGTCGGTGTCGTGTCGCCAAGTGTGAAATCAGCCAATAGACGAAGATAATATTTAGCCATTTTCTTTACATTTTAATGTTATTTATTTTTTTTTTTTTTTTTTTTTTTTTTTTTTTTGTAGACATAAGTCAAAAGAATATGTTAGTATAAATAACCTAAATAAACATATTTGTTTAAATTTTTCTTCAAATTCAAGCTGAAGATCTTTGAAATCAACATTATTTGACTTAGGTAGGCTACATAATAATTTAAGGAGATTCTATCATAAAATGTTCTTCATTTACCTGAGATAAATGTTCAACAGATCCGTCAGAGAGTAAATCATTCTCTAGAGTCAATAATAGTATCTCTGCTTATAAGTCTGACAACTTGTGGTTGACATTATTTTCGAAACATTTAAAATGATATATTTGAGCAAATTTTAAAATGCGACAGTTGTTACTCGCAATGTTTTTTTACTGTAGAGCCAGTGACATCTTCGCGGAAAACTGACACCGGCCTGCCACAGACGTCCGTAAAACATACACTAAACTAGTAATTCTTATTCGCACGCCAACCCCCGTGTTGGGAGAGTTTTCAATACACAGAGCATTGCGTGCTTCGCGCGCCAATTTTAGGCCTATGTGCTATGGACGCACTTGTACGTCCACTGTAAAATATTAGTGATTATTACGTAGAAAGGTTGAAAATAAAAAATAAAGTAATTTCTACTAATTTAGGCTATAAATATAAAAAATAAAAAGGTCAGCTCCTAGCATAGGAAATACGTAATTTGAGTAGCAGTGAACGTGTTAAGGGTGAGGTAAACACCCACTAGTTTGTTTGAAGGATGAGTCGCATTAGAAAGCGGTGTAGGAAAATGTTTTTTTCCTCCACTTACGCCCTTTCCCCACACCCCCGGCCCATCGCGCCAGGGCGAGGCCAAGTGGCAGGATTCAAGCCAACATCCGTACACACAGTCCGTACTGAGCATGCGTGTAGAAGGCATATTTGACAGAGAGAGTAGAATCGATTCTCCTACTCTTTCCTTTCAACTGACGGTTGAAGTCGGAGAAGGGGAAGGGTTTCAATTTTCGTCTCATCCACGCCTAAAGGAGTTTCTCTTCAAACACAAAAACTTTGGCAATTTGTATTGTTGTATGTAAGTAAAACATTCTACCTTCACTGTAACTACGTTGAACGAGAGGGGGTTGGCGTGTGAGACACGCAGGCGTCACTTTAGTTCCGGATAAAATCAACTGTGGTAGTTTTTATTGTTAAGGTACGCAACCATAACGCTACCCTAATTAGCAAACCTCGTAACTCCACTTTTTTGGTAAAACAACTTTTTTGTACCAACTTTGAAGAATAAATATTCTCTATCTATATTTCAAACCTCATATCTCCAAAAAAAAATCTAGCTGAGTTATTTAAGATTTAGCAAACCACTTATCTCCGTACGTAATATTTTGTGTTGGCCAACCTTGTAACTCCAACTGGTAGCTTGTTGTTAAATAGTAATACAGATATCCACCATCCAGTGGTCTATGTTTTATGTCTTTATATTGGTTCTGTTTTCAGTTGTGTTGTGATACTATTTTCAACTTAAAAAGTAAGTATTCATTTTGCAATTGAAGTATTTTTAAATAATGATTTTATCCCATTAAAAATGTTTGGGTAATGTTTTAAGTAGCAAGGAGTTACGAGATTTGCATCTCACTGTTATTACAGGTTATGTTTGTGTTTAGCTGGAGTTAAGAGCTTTGATAACTATGCAATAATTTTTAATTTACTTTTAAAGTCGGCCTACTTAAGTACATTAATTTGTATTAGAAGATTTTTTTATTATATAATCTACGCATAGGCTAAATATCAAGAAAGAGAGCCATGTAAATTAAGCTTTAAATTACAGCCTAGGGTAATGTAATAATGTAAGTTGTAACGTGCTGGTCTCTCGAGGTTAACTCAACTACGAGAATCTTTAATTTTAAAACTGGGGCAATTAATTCTGGTTCAACCAATTATCCTCTGGACCCAATGCCAGCCTTAATGAGGCTATTTTCAACTACTAGGAAGTTACAAAGCAGAATACGGTAATTATAAGCATTGTGTGTTTTTCTTTTTTTCAGAATGTCAAGGGGACAGAAACTTGTACGGTTAGCTTTGGAAGAAAACAAAAAGCGAGATCAAGTGGAGTCATACTTCGTCAATGCTGATGGTTCACTAACAGAAATTGAAGGCAATGAAAATGATATTAGATCTTTAGAGTGTAGAAAGGAAGTTCTGTTTACCGTTGCAGATCAAGTTCCTGAAATGTTGGATCATGACTACAGTATTACTTGTGATTTAAGCTTTTCAAACTTAGACTTACTGGAAAATTATACTGAATTATTAGAGCTTGACAATGAAACATTAATACACCAAGGCCAGCCAGGTGAAATAACCAACGTAAATGAAACTGAATCTAGCTTAAACCAGCTTACTTCAAATCATCAAGAGAATCCTCAACCCATAGCTTTGTGCGCCCCAGTGGAAATCCAGGAAAATATTTTTAACACAAATTTTCATGAAAATAACGAAGATCAAATGGTAAGCGTACCACAAAGTTGTGAGCAAACTCATGATGGCTTGCTAGAAGTTGTAGAAACCGAACCTAATGGCCATAATAATGTGCCATCAGATAATGCACCTTCTATTTGTAAGCGCAAAAAACGCCACCAGGTAAATCCGGTATCATGGAAGGTAAATGAGTGGAAAAAGGCTCGAAAGTACGGGAAAGAATATTATGGAAAGAAGAAAAATAACGAGGGACTTTATCTCTACAATATTAAAAGAAATTCAAGAAAAATGAAAGAATGGTGTAAGTGTAATAGAAATAATAATAGTTTGCTCAAGTGTTAAGCACTAACAGAAAACGACAGGAAAAGAAATTTTGAAGAATTTTGGAAATTGGAGTGGGAAGGGAAAAGATTATTTGTGAAGTTTTTAACAAAGAAAACTAGTACGGTAAGGGCTAGAGACCGAAAACAAGAAACAAAAAGCAGAAGGAAAAATTCTTGTCAATACTTTCTGAAAAAAGGTGACGGTGTCATAAGAGTTTGTAAAACCATGTTTTTAAACTCTTTATCAATTGGCGAGTGGACTGCTCTTCAGTGGCAGAAGAAAAGAATAGATTCAGAAGAAGTAATGACAGACGATGAAAATTTGATGGAAGATGAGGATAAAGATACATCAGAGCCAGTTCGCAAGAAATTAAGGAAATCCATTGAAGTACAAGCGCTACAGGAATTTTTCTCAACTCTGCCTAAGGTTGAGTCTCATTACTGTAGGAAAAGGACTGCTAAGTTGTTCCTTGAGCCTACGTGGAAATAAAAAAGACAGCTGTTCCTTTTCTACAAAAAAAACTGGTGCGTTGAAAATGATATTTCTCCAATTTCTGAGTGTAGGTTTGCCCAGATTTTTGATGACCACAATTTATCTCTATACCAACCAAAGAAAGATGCCTGTGACACCTGCGAAGGATTCAAAACCGGCAATTTGACTGCAGAACAGTATGAAACTCACATTCTTAAAAAAGATCAAGCTAGATCAGAAAAGGAGCTAGATAAAGATAACTCAAGCTGTCTAACATTTACAATGGATTTACAATCATTATTGCAATCACCTCGATGTAATGTCTCTGCTTTGTATTACAAAATGAAACTGTCCATCCACAACTTTACAATTTTTAATTTAAACACCAAAGACGGGTTCTGTTATATTTGGAATGAAACTGAAGGAGAGCTTACTTCAAATGAGTTTTCAACAATCATATCTCACTTTATACTGTCACAACTGCCACTGCCAAAAGGAAGAAATAAAATAGTAATTTACAGTGATGGCTGTGCACACCAAAACCGCAGCACTAATTTGGCTAATGCGTTGTTGCATATTTCTTCAACTAAGAACGTTATTATAGAGCAAAAATATTTGGTAGTTGGACATACCCAAATGGAGGCCGACTCCATGCATTCCCTAATTGAGCGAAGACTGAAAAATACAAAAATCAACGTTCCAGCAGACTACATCACAGCTTGTAAAGGAGCCAGGAGATCCCCTGCACCCTACAATGTGGCATATTTAGAACATACTTTT
The DNA here is from genome assembly GCA_018207615.1 of Philaenus spumarius. NCBI lineage: Eukaryota > Metazoa > Arthropoda > Insecta > Hemiptera > Aphrophoridae > Philaenus > Philaenus spumarius. Next base: position 360,476 of record JAGFPH010000625.1, on the reverse strand, counting down.
TTTAAGAATTTTGAAGATCACCTTTTCTACAAAAGCATAAGACCTGGTAATGGAATAGGTTCACCACGTGTCGTAGATATCAGAGCTCTGCAGTACCTTCCAAATTGTACAATAAAATACAAACTGGATTTTTCAGAAGACTGGCAGGTCCTACCTCAGAGGAAAAACACAAAAATAACACCAACATACCATGGAGATTTCCCAGACCTCTACAAGGAAAGACTTAAAATAAAAAAGAGAAAGTATGACAATCTTCAAGAGCTTAAGTCAATTTTGGAAAAAGATTATCATACATTCTATGACAGCATTCCTTTCAAATAGCTTAGACTGCTGATTTCTTTTTTTTAGTATTTTAGTCTAGTAAAGTGAAAGTTGTTTTATTTCTAAGGACAAAAACGTCTACAAAATGTTTAGTTTACTGTTTTATTCAATTAATAAAGTGAAATATACAAAAAAGAGAATGTATGATAACCTTCAAGAGCTTAAGTCAATTTTATAATAAGATTATCATACTTTCTCTGACAGTTTTAGCATTCCTTTCAAATAGCTTAAACTGCTTTAATTTTTTTACTTTTAGTCCAGTAAAGTGAAAGTTGGTTTATTTCTAAGAACCTAAAAGTTTACTAAAATTTTTAATTTACTGTTAATTTTTAATGTTAAAATTTAATCAATTAAGTGAAATGTATACAAAAAAGAGAAAGTATGATAACCTTCAAGAGATTAAATCAATTTAAAAAAAGATTATCATACTTCCTCCGACAGCATTTATTTCAAATAGCTAAACTGCTTAAATTTTTGTTTTTGATTCCAATAAAGTGAAAATTGTTTTTTTCTAAGAACTAAAAAGTTCACTACAATTTTTAATTTACTGTTAAATTTTATTAATAAATTGAAATGTGTACAAAAAAAAGAAAGTATGACAATTTTCAAGAATACAAGTCAATTTTAGAAAGCGATTACCATACTTTCTTTGTCAGCATTCCTTAATAGATTAATCTGCTGAAATTTTTTATTTTGAGTCCAATAAAGTAAAAGTTGTTTTATTTCTAAGGACTGAATTGTTTAAATTTAAAGTTAAATTTAATAAATAAATTGAAATTTAACAAAACATTCACTTATTTTAATTTCAAACCCATAGTACTACTTAACGTAAGTTATAAGAAAAACACGTATCTCCAACATAAAATATTGTTTAAGCTCGTAACTCCAATTAAAAATGTTCTAAATGTAAAAATTGTTTTGTGATGTATTATAATATTTCTCCATACTATATAATGAGTAGAAAAAACAATTTTATAAGCACTCTTAAGTGATAATCGAAAAAAACATGTTTTTTCTGGTTTTTGAACAATTAGCTTTTCTGGAGTTATGAGGTTTGCTAATTAGGGTAGCGATAAATTAAATATCCTTGTTTTACTAAATCGTATTTTGTAAAAATACACGGCGCAATCAACCATTTTTGTTTTGAAAATTCCAAAGTTTAATTTCTACTAATGGGAATTTTAATTGAAAATGAACAAAGGCAGCAAGGGTTTTTTTCATTGGCTTTACTAAAGGTTTTCATAACCACAAAGTGTTGATACTGCACAAGGGCAATCTGTACTAATATTATAGAGGTAAAATTTGTTTGTTTTTTGTTTGTTTGTATGTAGGAGGTAATCTCTGGAACTACTGAACTGATTGAAAAAATAGTTTTACTAATAAAAAGATACACTATCCCTGAGTAACATAGGCTATAATTCATTTTGATAAAAAAAACCTTTTTTATTTCAATATTTGTAAATTTAGTTGGAAAAATCTTAGGTTAGGCCTAGAGACTGATAAGTCATCAATTGTATTTACCATTTATTGCCATATCAACCAATTGAATAAAATAACAGATAAAACAGCTGTTTTCTCCAATATTTCCAGTAACATCTGATTTCAAACGGTGAAGCAATTATTTAAATTTCTAAGTTTTAGGTTAGGCTTTTATTAAAGTGTAAGTAGAACTGAGCCTTGCTGCTTATAATAATAATTTGTTTGTTTATTTGTTTGTTTGTATGTGTAGGGGGTAATCTCTGGAACAACAGAACCGTTTGAAAAAATAGTTTTACTAATAAAAAGCTACACTTTCCTTGAGTAACATAGGCTAGAATTAATTTTGATTTAAGGGTTAAAACAACCTCTAAAATAAGAAATATTAATTGTTATACTTTCCTTAAAGCTAGAGAGCTGAAATTTTGTACATTTATTTCTTACAAGATACATAGAAAAGTAAACTAGATTTGCATTTTTCGCGTGCTGATAAGGGGTGAAAATGTGATAACAACCCTTAAAACAATCAAAATTAATTGTTATATTTTCCTTAATTAGTGAGCTGAAAATTTGTACATTTATTTCTTACAACATACATACAAAAATATCATAGATTGAGATTTTGTTGCGTGCTGCTAAGTGCTGAAAATGTAATAAAAGTGTTTTATTTATAAAAAAAAATACATAATATATGTGACATATTACATAAATCCACAGAGGTAAACAAATTACCTGTTAGTGGTAGGGTTAAAAAAAAAATATAGCTAAAACTTAAAACTAGTAAATTTACATTTATTTAGGAAAGATTTGAATTATAACATCAGTAGGCCAATATAAATAATTAATAAAATTGTACACATTTTCAATATTCAACAGAAATAAAGTCAAGAATATATTACATTGTCTTAATCTAGCATAAATTAAAATTTGCAGCAACCCATTTTTTTAATTTGGTTTTTTAAATTGTTGATTGTTATACTTTCCTTAAAGCTAGATAATAAACCTTTAATAAATTAAGGAATTTACAAATAGGAAACCACTATGTTACATATTTTAAAATGAATAAGACATATTAAAATTTAATAGCAGGGCCTATTTATATAAAATAACCTGTTTCCATTTGCTTCGAAGCGAGCAGGGGGCGCAGCCCTCTCGTATATAATATAAACACAAGAGAACAGTCAACTCAATCGGACCTGAATTGTAAACTGCAACGACCACAGCACCTAGTGCGCAGGTAGAGTGTTTTGGTCTGATAAGAAGTTATTTCACTAACGTGAAACGAAGTTTAATTGAGTTAAACAATGTGAAGTTTCGTTTGCCGTCAAAGTTATAGTTCGTCATATTGTGTGAAGTTCTTCAATAAAGATAACAAGAACAAAGGAGTCGTGTTTAATCAACATCGGTTTAGGTTTAGTTGAAGCTCGTAAAGTTTATGATAAACGTTTAGCATTTAAGAGGAAGTAACAGAGGAATGTCATAAAGAAACTGAATTAATTGCTTGGCTTTTAAAGTTTTTATTCCGTAGAACGTGAGATTATTGATGTTTCTCGCGCACACAAGCGCGGTGGTGGGTGGGGAAAACTGCAATTGTATTAGTGCTGTATAGGGGAGCGGTGTGGTGAAGTGGTTAGCGCGGTTGTTCGTGACTTGGTAGGCGTTATTTTATTATCTGTGATTTAATAACGGTTACTGAAGAATAACTATAATAACGGTTATCTAAATTGTCAAATAACAGTTACTCAGTTAACAGTTATTATAAACTTTCAAAGAATCACTGAAGACTGAACAAGGCTGTGTTGTAACTAAGAACTGGCCAAAAAGATAATAGGAAGAAACAAATAACTAACAGAAGGGTGGCGATGCGGCCCTACGAGTTTACAGTTAGAGCTTCAAACCGTAAAGAATATTATCTATCCAGAGAGCCAATTGCTGTGCTAAAAAGTGTTACAACATATCTACAGTAACAGGTAGAGTCAGTTGGCGGTGCCAGCAGGAAGGAAACTACAGTAGAACTCCAGTTATCCGAATCAATTGGGACCGGATCCCATTCGGATAATCAAAAAATCGGATGATTGGATCTTCCCCGAAAAAAGGGTCTATTTTAATCTTTTCGGAATTGGCTTTGCGTTTTCGCGACTGGAGTAAACTATCCGCACATACTACGGTCGCGTATACACGTTTTATAACTTTAACGTTTGAGTACTATCATCGCTTTAGCACGTTCACTGCTAAGGACGCGCATGTGCGCTTGACACTGAACCCTATGAGAAGCGGCCGACGCACAGTGCATTGCACGCCAACCCCCGTATTGGGAGTATTTTCAATACACAATGCATTGCGTGCTTCGCACGCCAACCCCCGTATTGGGAGTATTTTCAATACACAATGCATTGCGTGCTTCGCATACCAACCTCCGTATTGGGAGTATTTTCAATACACAATGCATTGCGTGCTTTGCACGCCATACCCCGGGTTGGGAGTAATTTCAATACACAATGCATTGCGTGCTTTGCACGCCAACCTCCGTATTGGAAGTATTTTTAATACACAATGCATTGCGTGCTTTGCACGCCATACCACGGGTTGGGAGTATTTTCAATACACAATGCATTGCATACCAACCCTCGTATTGGGAGGATTTTCAATGCACAGAGTTTTTATGCCTATGTACAATAGCGCGCGTAGACAGAAACATTATTTTGCAAATCGCAGTACGTTGCCGTCTTATTTTTTTTCTGAAATTTTGAAAGCGATTCGGATAGTCGGAGTTTGGATAGTTGGAGTTTTACTGTACTACACTTTTGCGGAATTAGACTCACAACTCGGCATTACTAAAAACATTTCAAATTCCTTATCTTTCGGTTTCTAGTTTTAAAATTCTACTATGTAAATATAATTGTTGTTGAATAAACAATTCAAGGGTAAATATAAATTAGGTATAATTAGATATCGTAAAAGATAATTTTATAAGAATAGTCACAGACAGTGGTTGTGAAACAATGTCTTCATGCAGGACAGTACGCAGTCGGCAGTCGGAATGAGTAGTAGAGCGTTCCGCCAACTTTGCTGTCCCTAACTCTACCACTATATACTCCACTTGACCATAATAACAACAGAGACAACCTTGTCAATTCTGCCATTGTATTTGGATAACTAAATATCATAAAGGCTCAGATATGTCAACAACTTTGTCCTGTTATGCAACACAAGATAAATACAAAGCTTTGTTAAATTATTTTCAGTAATTCAATTAATAAGGGACGTTAAAGGGACTTTATGAACTCTCTGTGTATAAAGAATATATATATAGTGGGAAAAAGTATCAGAGCAACTCGATTTCCCGGCTTCTAACAATGATAGAAAAATGTTAGATCTCTCATTTTAAAGGAATGTATATACTACGCTTTAAAATTGTAATACTATCAACCATTTGTTTTTATTAAAAACATATACAGAAAAATTTATATGACAAAAAAAAAATCACTTATAAAAATTACTTAAAAAATCGTGTTTATAATTATTTTTTATATGACGACACAAATGTTTTATTAAAAAAAAAGTATACAGAACAATCTAATAACAATCTGAAAAACTGTAGGTTTAGCGTCTGGCTAAAAAGAATACAGAAAAATCTTATTTAACTAACAATAGTTAACACTTTAATTGCAATCACTTTAATTATTATTATTATTATTAATATTGTTTGACATAGCCTATCTAAAACCTATTACTTTCCGCTTACATTTTCTGATTTTATTGATTTAACAAATTCATTAATTTACTTAAACCTATTTAATCAAGATTATTTTAAAAATTACACGTTTTATTTTAATTTTTGTTATTATAATAATTGTTTGTGTTTTTTGTTATTGTAGGGCCCAATCCGGGCCTCTATTCATTTGTCCCACCCTCTCGGCGGCCCTGACGCGAACCAAGTTTAGGGTTCCAAATAGCGCAGAAATGTCTAGTTGTTTACAATGAGCGATATATTACGCAACACATCTTAGCAGGCAGACTCGACAACGTAATATTCGCCACGCCATGCCTAACACCGGTAGAGTAGGGCAATACGTTCAAGGTAAACGAGTTGTAATTGCAAGTCTGCTATCTCTGGGGGAATGTCACTCATTCTTTCTTCTTTAATCTTTTCAAGAGTTTCTTGGTTAATCACATACTATTACGTTTTTCTAAAGGCATTTTTACATTAAACTCAAAAGAGCAGAGTAGGGTTACAATGTAAATAAATTTGAGTCTTTGGCAATAAATCTCCAGACGCTCATAATACCTAATTTTGGAAATTTTCTCAACTCACGTCAGCGGTTCAGCTACGTGGTCGAATTATTTTACTGCCACACAACATTTTATAAATAGCAAGCACTATAAAACTGGTGACATTTTCATGAACATAAAAAAATACAGCAATTACTTTTTATTGATTTACATACTTTTATAATTTAAATATTATTTTGTACAAATAAGCTTTGTAAGCAGAATACTTTCAGTGACATCTTAAGACTGAGAAATGATCAATAATTGTTTATCTATAAAATCAAGGTTGTTATATTTAGGAAATATTTCGGTAAATTTAAATTTATTTTCCCAAATTTATTTATCAATATTTTTTATCCTTCTTTGGTAGTAAACTGGGTAAAATATCACGGCAATATGGAAAAATATTTTAAGTTTTTGTTGAAATCTAATCAACAGAAAAAAAAAACATACTAAATTGTCATCTAAATCAATAAAGCCGTGTCATTGGCTGCTTGAAGCTTGAAACAAAATCTCGCAGAGAATGGTAATATTAAGTAAACATAGAAGACATTGTATACAGAATTTGTTAAAACTTATTTTATCATTCCAATTTCAAAATAGGTTTTTCATTCAGCTACCTACTAATAAATCACCTTTTGCTGAAGGTCGTTTGCTGAATTCGGAATGTTTTATACACATTACATTTTCTCATAATTTCTGACACAAAAATTTTTTTGAACTTTTGGAACTTCGTTTTTGTTAGTCTTCAAACCTCCAATAATAAGCAGGATGGCAGAGAGGCTTATGGCGTTAGTCGAGACTGCTACAGGTAGTATCTCCAAAGTTTCTTTGTGTGTGTCTGCCCCTGGAGACCGTGTTTTCTCTCATTAAAATTAGTTTTTAAGTCCTCTTGACATCTCAGCCTTAGTATTCTAGTTCTGGACTCCTAATAAATTATTAGCGAATTTCCATAGGGAAAATGAGCTATTGCAGTGGTCCTTATGGTAAGACCCAAGGTCAGGAGTAGCAAATGAGCATCGATCATGGTCCCCAGAACACGTTTTAGGGTGTCATCAAAAAGGTGCTCATTTGCTACTCCCGACCTTGGGTCTTACCATAAGGACCACTGAAATAGATAATTTTTCCTATGGAAAGTCGCTCATAACGTAAAAATACTTGGTTCAAATCTACGAGGG
>JAGFPH010000625.1:319700-329917 GCA_018207615.1 Philaenus spumarius | reverse complement strand
GAACGGATTGGAATGAAATTTGGTATGTAGCTTCCTCTAGGGCCGTATGTGCTGAAAATAAAGGGTTTCGAAAAATTCGAAATTTAAGGGGGTTTGGGGGAGAGGGGGGTCAAAGTTACTAAATCACGATTTCTCTAAAACTACTGAACGGATTTGAAAGAAATTTGGTATTTAGCTTCCTCTAGGGCCGTAGGTGCTGAAAAGAAAAAGTTTCAAAAAATTCGAAATTGTAGGGGGTTTTGGGGGGTCAAAGTTACTAAATCACGACTTATCTAAAACTACTGAACGGATTGGAATAAAATTTGGTATGTAGCTTCCTCTAGGGCCCTAGGTGCTCGCTAAGAAAGGGTTTTAAAAAAATCGAAATTTTAATGGAGGTTGGGGGGGGGGGTGAAAGTTACTAAAACTCCCCATAAGATATACATAGTGTAATTTATATTCATTGATATAATATATTTGTTGTTAATATACATTTAACTATGATTTGTCTATCCATGCAAAGCCAGATCGGGCTAGCTAGTATAATTATATAATATAGATGTGTGTTACATGCATCTAATATTTTCCATGGTAACATTTTCCTACTTTTGCAATTCTAAATAACCATCTCCTGTGCTACTCTTGGGAAGGTATAAAGTTTCAACTGGGAGAAAGTATGTGGCAGTTATCTGGTACCGTTTATTTATATCATTATCAAAGTGATAATTTAGCTTAATTCAGTGGTGACGATTTTTCTATCAGCTAACAATAAAGTCCTTTTTGACCCGACCTTCTTTGTTCACGAAAAATTCGAAGTACCAATTTACTAAGCATTAATCAAATCTATTCGACCTCTGGGCTAAGGGTTACCGTTTTATGTACGACTAGAGGACTCTACCCCCTGGTCGCTTCGCTCGCCAACCCCCGCGGTAAGGCAAACGCAAACGGATTTCCACTTATGAAACAAAGGTGTCAATCATGGGAAGTAAAGCAATTTATTTTTATTCTAAAGGGGTTCCAGTTCACCCATTATACGTAACTATTTAAATTGCGTGTGTTATTATTTATTTTATTTCCTATAAAACACATTTTACCGCTTTATAATATTAGTATAGGTATAGAAGATTATAATAAATATAAGTACCTGGAGACCGAGCTAAAGCTCGATTATAAGCAGGGCTATGATTTCAATAATAAATATTGGATTATTGAGTTTTGAGGTTAGGCCTATAACATTAAACAACTAAATAAAGGGTATATACAACATTAGGCTTACCTGTAATAAAAATACAGTTTAAAGGATTAACCACAATCTCAACGCTATGTCTCAGAAATAAGTCAGGCCTAAATTAAAGTATTATTTCAATATCGATTTATTCCTAGGGCCTAGTTCGCTCACGTCAATAACTACTATTATTGCAAATTTCCGTGAACATCGTTTAGGTTAGGCCTATAACATTAAACAACTAAATAAAGGGTATGTTTATTATGTATTCGTTGCCATGGTAACTATAAATAGATACAACATTAGGCTTACCTCTAATAAAATATACAGTTTAAAAGAAAGCAGATGATTATTGTAATGGCATTGAAAACATTTGCATCAGCTGTGGTTTGTATTGTTTAAAATGGACAAATTTCACTTTTTAATTTAATAAAAAGACGTAGAAAACGAATTTTCCCAGACTGGTGACCATTTCCAATCGATTTCTCGTGGCCAAAAGCCTAATATAAAATCAAAAAATCAAAAATCCTTAGACGGAGATTCCAGATCCATTTAGCAGACAAACAATTATCTCTCGCTTTAGAAGATAAGATTCAATCACTCAGCTGGAACGCTGATTTGAGTTGAGTGAATTTAAATATTGAGTAAATATGATTTAAGGTTACAACCAACTATTTGGGAAATTGGTCTTCCACGGTTTTTGATTTTTTTGTTTTTTGTGTTTTTGTTAATGAACTCGTACGAGCTACATGTTTATTTGCAACCAATTTGGCAAATTTAGGATCAGTTAATTCTTCTTCACAACTAACAGTGATTTTAGGTTAGGTAACAAGCTAACAAAAGGCTTACGGTATTGCAAGTCAAACTTCTATTACATTTTATACTGTTTTCTTTAGTTGGTAATAACAAAATTGTCTTGAAATGTTTATATTGTTTATATTTGAATATTAATGGTGAAATTTCAACAGATTCCGAAAATCGAATTATTGGAAGTGTTCGTGTCTTTTCGATCTATGTCCAACATTAGCTATGTATAGGTGACCGCTCAAAAGTAATTTTCGGGAAAATATCAGAGTATAGAATAATCTGTTTTCATTGGCTTCTCCATGGGCCTTCGACAAGAGTTGGCAAGCGAAGCGAGCAAAGGAGTAGCCCGTAGTATTTGTTAATGGTGAAGTATAAGTTGTTTTAATCCATCGTAGTTTCGATTAGTCGCGTACAAGTGTCAAGTTACTGCGTCTCGATTCTTTGTTTTTCTTAAATTTCATTTTCTTGGCCATTTTTTGTTGTTCTACTCTCGGGAATAACCATTAAATATCGCAGCACCGTAAATAGATTTCAGTTATATTCTTCGTGTCGGTTCGTTTCCAGCATTAGTGTTGGGAAGAAATGCCGGGAATAATAAAATGTCAGGTAATCTTAGAGATAAAATTCACAATAAGCATGCAGCCAAGGGACATCTTTCCCACTTAAGGGCCTGCTGTAATGGCGGCCATCTTGAATTTTTATCCCGTAAGAGCAATGTTAAATTAAATTTAAAACCATTTATTTCGTTTATTTTTTTATCACAAAATTGTTTACAAGGTCTCATTTTAACCACAGTCACAATACGCATCCGTTTTGCGTTTCACATTTTTTAAATTTCTTTCATTTGTCACGTAATTGATATGTTTGAAGTACCAAGTTTGACTGTTTTCTTTACACAATAATTTATAATTAAAAGTGAATCGCAAGCCGGATCCGCAATTTTATAAAGAATCTTCAGTTTTTTTTTCAATTGCAAAAGATGGATTTATAAAATGGTTTGAGACAATGTCAAAGCGCTCAGCTGCAAGAAATTGCACTGTTTAGATACGGCTATAGAGTGAAGCGCTGGCGTCGCCGGTTGCTATCTCGTTTACTGGAGCAGACCCTTAATATTTAATAGGCCTGATTAATCCTCTGTGGATGGAAAACTCTCAGTAACTTAAGGCTCTTCTTTACCTTGAAGAAAACTCCCGAGTGTAGAGTATGATTTTAAAATCCTGACTCAAGCCGCAAAATCATTGAACCATGCATTCGTAATAACGTGTTTCGGATTCTTTTTATAAATTAATAATCTGGGAAACTATTTTAAGTTATAAAGAAGGCTTTATATTTTGTTAAAGTGTCAGCTTAAAATATGGAAATTATTGCTTAAAACTCCCAAAAAATGCGTTGAAAATAATCGATTTTTACTCAGTTAAACCTGCTGATTTAAAAGGAGTTGCCGTCAATATGTTTCAATTATGAGATATAAGACAAAAGCACATAGTCTTTAAGAACAATTTAAGATGTTTCACACGGCATTGAAAAACGGCGTCCGAAACACTTTAGTACGAACTGCATATTTTTGCTGTTTTACGCAAGGTATAGAAGACCCTTAAATTCTGTCTTCAAGTTTCATTCTATTGATTAGAGCTGTGACGTCAAAAAAAACTTAATTAGTCAAATGAGAGAAAACCAGTCATCTGGCATAAACACACAAATAATGCAGTTTCCCTTATTAATAATTTCTCAAGGACGTTAGTAATTGTTTATATATCCACCATTTTGATTTTACTCAATATGCAATTTAAACTTAACTACGAATGATTTTAAAATATAATAGAAAACAATCGTGGTTAGTTTGAAATTTAAATTAGACAAATAATTATCCAACTTTGTATTGTAGGCCTATATCTCTTTTTAAATAAAAATGAATGTTTGTTTCTTTGGTCTTCTATAGACTCAAAAAACTGCTTGACCGATTTCACTAAAAATTTCCCAGTTTATGCATATCATTTCTAGGAGTGTTTAGCCGTTACAATTACTACCCTCTAAGGGGTAGAAATGGGGTCGCTACCACAATACTAACGTTTTACAAGCCATAATAAAACTAAAATTATGTAATATTATCTGTAAGTGGTATAAAACAAGTATTGTAAATTGTATTACTTAAGTCAAAGGGATGAATAATGGAATAACTACCCTTAAAATTAAATAATAATCCATGCGCATACTTTTCTATAAACAATTCAACTAATTTCACTAAGAATTTCACAATTTACACACATATTAGTACCAGCATTGTTTAGAGAATATGGTCACTACAATCAAAGAGATTAAAATGGGGGTAACTACCCCTATACAATAATAATAAATTGCACTAACTTCCTACAAGCTAATTATTTAATATTATTCTTAAGCGATATAAAAAAACCATTGGCAATTTGATTACCTTAGTCAAAGGGATGAAATAGGATAACTACTCTTAAAATAAATAATTATTTATACACTTACTTTTTCTATATGCTAAAAAACGATTCAACTAATTTCACAAAAAATTCATAATTTACACATATTAGTATTATTATGATTTTTTGGAAAATATGGTCACTACAAGCAAAGCGATTAAAATGGGGTAGCGTCCCCTAAGCAATAGAAATAAATTGCACTAAAGTTCTACAAGCTATAGAATTATATTTTCATAATGATATTCTTAAGTGATATAGAAACCTGTTAAGTCAAAGTAATAAAATGGTATAGCTACACTTAAAATTAAACAGTAATTAAAATGCGATAACTACCCATGCAAAATAAATTGCATTAACATTAAACATCCATATGATTACTACGCGACCGCCTGCTCTGATAATAAGAATATTGTTTTAACCCCAAGTTACTTCAAAATTCATTTTTCATTACACTCACTAAATTGTGTTTGATAACTTAATATGTATATTCTAAAATCAATCATTGACGAATCATTTTGAACGACCGTAATCCATTATGTTTTATTTCATAAAAATTGGACCAATAGTTTCCCAAAATCTGATTCACGAAGCATTTTGAACGACCATAATCCATTATGTTTTATTTGATAAAAATTGGACCAACAGTTTCCCAAAATCTGAATTGTGCCCGGACGTTAGATGGCTCTGCTTCAAGTCTCCACAAATATTTTTGTAAAAAAAAACTGTACAAACAGAAAAAAGCTTTTGAAGACAAATATTTACGGTGAACATTTAAATTTGTTTATACAGGGTGTCCCCAAACTCTCTGGACCCCTTTTGTGGATATGTTCCTGGGATCGAGGCAAACATATTTCCCAATATAAACATTATGCTATAAATTATTATTTTTAGTTCATAATAACATTAAAATATTTTTTTCTACAGTAATTCTGAGTATTTTTGACAACTACTAAGAAATACATTTTTCCTTTTTTTTGTCTATATATCTGTTATCCTTTGAACTACAGACAAAATAAAAAAATTTTTGTTTATGTCATTAAAAAATCAAACTTTTGTCTCTTGTAATTTTTTGTAAAGTTAGCGGTTTTTGAGATATCCGACATTAAAAATTATAAACGGCCGCCATTTTTTAAAAATTTAAAATTATCTTCTAATTTTTTGTACAGTGGTAAAAGGTAACGCAACAAATAGGTATACAAAGTTTGAGGTCAATATTTTGTCTATTTCTAAAAATATTAAGTATTTTGTAAAAAACACAGACAGACAGACAGACGAAAAAATAAGCACCGTAGTCCCATGTTTATCTTGTGAAATATGTTTGTCTGGATCCCAGGAACATATTCACAAAGGGGTCCAGAGAGTTCGGGGACACCTGTATATGCAATCATTTGATGCGTATTTTAAGAACGCCCTTTTCAAACTGGAGCTTCTATGGTCCAGCAAAGGTTCAAATTCACAAAGTGTTGCGTATAATCATTTTTAAGACTTTTTCTTTGTGTAAATTATATTGTACACGACTTTTGACTGTAAATTCGTTAACTACAAAATTGAACTTACCGACTGGTTGGAACCTGGAAGCGTTGTCTCCGCATTTTGTTCTCCCGTAAAGAAGCTCCTTGCAAAGCTGGAAGGGCCCAAAGTATCCGCTCTCCCCTCCAAGTCCAGCTGAAAACACGGTTATTATTAAATAAACGGTTATAAATATATATGCAAGTAAATAATACGACGTATTTTTAACAATGTTTCAAAATAATAGGTGGTCTAATAAAACCTGACGGCTTAAAAAAAATAAAATTACGTTATGGGAAATAATAACTAAAATTTATTAAAATAGTTTAAATATCTAGGGCTACATAATTATGCCATTTTCATTTGTGTGACTTAGGTGTAAACTACCAACATCCCCACATGGCTCTAATATTTCCTGAAAATTGCCCATTACTACCATGGCGATATTGTTTCAACTGCATTTCTTTAAATCGGCAATGGTGTGAGAGGTTCTGTAACAAAACTTTGTTCTTAAGGTAGCCCCACAACCCAAAATCACAAGCATTTGGATTCGGAAACCGGACAGACCGGTCGACATCACCAAAACGTGAAATGAGATGCCCCGTTTACAGTTTTCGTAAAACAGTAATTGGCACATCCGCCGTGTGCACGGTCGCTCCATCTTGCTGGTATCATAACAAGTTCATTTCTATTCAAAACTGTTGTAATTGTTGAACTAAAAAGTTCTGAATCATTTCACAGTACCTCTTTCACAGTTTTCATTTTTAAAGAAATAAGGCCCGATAACACCAAAACCTGCAACTTACGGTTACTTTGTCACAATGCAGAGGTCTTTGGTCATAGGATTCTCTCTTAACCAGTAACGGAAATTTTGCTTGTTTTTGAAACGCCCAATGCAGCAGATTGTTTCCGCGTTGATTGGATTTTGCTTTGCAGAACCAGATATACGCACATTTTCAACATCGTCTGGAGTACAGATACACTATTTCTGTAAAATTGTTTATCCACCTTTTAATAGTAGTCATACAAAGGAACAGCACCATGACGAGGGGCATGGAAATAACCGTTGCGTAGCAGTCACAGAATTGTTTTTTAAAGCTTCGATAACAAAATCTGTCCGCTGCTCAATGACTGAAATGGCATCAGCTGTGTTCTCAATTGTTGCAACAATCAACAGTTTAAACAAAGTAACAGCTGAGAAACATCTGTTTAAAAATTGCCAGGTTTTATTGGGCCACCCGGTATAAGAAAATACAGCTGGAATTATAACATTTGATTCCTCATTTTGTTAAAAAAAAATTCGACCACGCAGCTGAACCACTGACGTGAGTTGACCAAATTTCCAAAATTAAGTTTATAGGCCTATGTTTTAGGGTTTCAACCAACAATTTGGGAAATAGGTCTACTCACGACGGTGCTGAATAGCTGCAAAAGGTTTGCACTCCATTCCGCATATTGGGAGTATCTTCAATACACAGTGCATTGCGTGCTTCGAACGAAATTCCGCATGTTGGGATTATCTTCAATACACAATGCATTTCGTGTTTCGCACGCCATTCCGCATATTGCGGGTATCTTCAATACACAAATCATTGCGTGCTTCGCACGCCAACCCCTGTAATGGGAGTATCCTCTATACACAATGCATTGCGTGCTTCGCACGCCAACCCCAAGGTAGAATCCACCACATGGCTTTGAACCGGGTACGTCTATGGTATTTTTTACGTTTTGATCGATTTTGGGGGAACCAAGCGAGCTATAAGGTCGCGTAAAAATAAATGTGCAGAATAACATCCTACATTTATATTTGTAGAAAAAACTCAAAAACAAATTTATTCTCGTATAGAAAATCTCAATAAATTGTTACTTACGGTCAAAAAACGTACTTCCGATTGTTGGATTGTTTTTGCTAACGAACTCGTCCGAGCGACATAGACAACCAACATGTGTATCAAATTTGAACCAAATCGGACTTAAAATGCGGCCGCTAGAGTGCGAACACATATATACACATCCTCATGGAAATTCCTATGGAAATTCGCTAAAAAGACAGTCATAAGTTCGTTTCAGGTTAAATTGTTGCAACGAAGAACCACTTGAACCGGTGTTGGTGGCTGAGTTGCAAACACATTTTACTGATATATTTAGTACACGCATGTAGCTATTTCAACCTTGAGTAGACCAATTTCAAAAATTGTTGGTTGAAACCCTAAAACATATAAACCTAATTTTGGAAATTCGTCCAACTCACTTTAGGTTTTCAGCTGCTTAGTCGAATGATTTCATGTGACGGGTTAAACCAATATATTTAACATACGTGTGGTATGGAGCTCACACATCGTTACGTGACCAATTTATGTGTGAATTACTGTCATGAACAGTATTCCTGAAAGTTATGTAAATCTGTTGTAGTTAGTGTAAGTACTCTGTTACATGCATGAAAAGTGATAAGCGCCTTGCTGTCGAGATGTGTAAGTTATAGCCATTCATACTATTAATTGTGTAACACGATATCGCAGTTAGTCTTTTGAGGTTATATTTATACAGGGTGTCGCATTAGTGAAGTGCCAAACTTCGGAAAACTTCTTATGGGTCAAAATAAGAAAAAAAAACGTTCATATAAACACAGGCCCGAACATTTAGAAAATAATTCATATCTAGAGAACGGTTTAACCGATTGAGTTCAAACTTGGCATGCAGTTTAACCTAAAAATGATCTATCTTAAGAAAAATAAGCGATTATATCCAATCATGTGGTTCAAAATGGAGGGTTTTTGAAAATTTCAAACCTAAATCACTCAAAAACCGTACATTTTAACAAGAAATGTCAAAACACTTTTTTGTAGCCCTGTTGATTCCATATCGGATGTTGAGTTGTCAAAACAATCGGATGAAGGATAATAGTTAACTTAAAGAATAACAGCATATATGTGCATACAATATTGTTATGTTTACTGTGTCGGTATATCATGCCGGGTTGAACGAACCAATTATTACACATAACTTAACTATTCACCTTTATCCGATTGTTTTGAACGTGCGACCATCTGATAGGGAATCAAAATGGCCACGAAAAAGGTGTCCTGTCATTTTTTGTTAAAATGTATGGTTTATGAGTAATTTAGGTTTTAAAAGTTTCAAACACCCGCCATTTTGAAACGCATGATTGGATATAATCGCTTATTTTGCTTAAGATGGATCATTGTTAGGTTAAACTTCATGCCAAGTTTAAACCCAGTCGGTTAAACCGTTCTCTAGATATGAATTATTTTTTTAATTTTCGGGCCTGTGTTTATATGAACTTTTTTTCTTATTTGACCAATAGAACCATTTCACGAAATTTGGCACTTTACTTATGGGACACTCTGTATTGCATGGAGGTTTGACATAACAATATTACGTAATAAAATAAGCTGTAAACGAACAATCAAGTAAATAAAATACATCTATATGTCTGCATATATTAAAATCGTGTCTGTTTTAATCTGTGACATCATCAACGGAGACCGGACGAACGAATAGAGCGTATTTGAGCCATTGAGCAGCATTTCTTCGCAAAGGTTCAGGAGGAATCCAATTTCGAAAAAGTCAATTCGTTCAGAAGCTGTGACGTCATTAGTGACCAAAAACGACTATTTCACCCGCTTTTGAAGACGTGTCTGCTTATAACTTTAGACTGGTAGCATCTGTATTAAATTTAAGATGATCATTGGATTCAGCCGATGCTGTAGGTTGGACAGTTTAGGACTTACAACACAAAAGTGTGCGTTTTTATTATACCTTTTCGTTTACCGACTTTACAACAGTAGGGTTTAGGGAAATACTGAGACCCCTCGGCGATTGGAAATTGAATTCTCTACTACATTCATGTTTTAAATAATTTTCTCCGACGCGATGAAGGGGTCAAAATTGGGGAAAAACCCTTTGGTAGCTTTTGTTGATAGTTTTGCTTTAAGGTATTTTCGCGCGTAATATAATGTTTTCTAAACGATGCAACGAGATTTGATGCCTTCAGAATTTGCGTTCTTAGTTTTTCTACTACGTTGAAAATCAGCTGTTAAACCAACAAAACGGGTAAACCATGCGATGAACTGAAACTGTAAACTGTCAATCTCAGTGTAATCGCTAGCCCAAGGTTACGGCTATTCTTGGAGATTCGCTATCGGCCGCACAAAGCAACGCAGGCAAGGTCATTTGTAATATTTAAAAGGCGTTTTAATGGTCATACTGTGGACACTATGATTCTTTGT
>JAGFPH010000625.1:272124-305707 GCA_018207615.1 Philaenus spumarius | reverse complement strand
CAAGCCAATCAACTATAGGGAGTATTTTCAATACACAGTGCATTGCGCGCTTCGCACGCCAACCCCCGTATTGGGAGTATTTTCAATACACAGTGCTTTGCACGCCAATTTTAAGCCTATGTGCGATGGACGCACATGTGCGTCTATTTTAAATTATTAGTGATTATTATGTAGAAAGGTTCAAAAATAATAAATAAAATACTTTCTACTCATTTAGGCTATAAAATATAAAAAATAAAAGGTCAGCTCCTAGCATAGGAAATATGAAATTGGCGTAGCAGTGAACGTGTTAAGGGTGAGGTAAACATCCACTAGTTCGTTTGAAGGATGAGTCACATTGGAAAATTACTGATAGCCGATATCAGTAATCAGGATAGTGTGTTAACCTGAAAGACCCCAGGGTTCCTGCTTAAAATGTATATAAAATTGCATTATCCGTCAGGAAGTCCTAGTTATCGTTGATTTAGTGCAGTCGTGCCACTTTATGAACAATAAAACACTTAATGACGCTATAAAAACACCCATTTGCTCTGGTGAAAACAATTTGGAAAAGCATTATCTAAGCCAATCAATTGATAAGACAAATGAACGGAGAGTTTGTTCAGTCGTTTCGAAATGGGTCAGTACTATAAATGCAAAACGATAAGATCTGAAAACCAAATGGTAGAATTACGTGTTAACACTTCTCTAAGCTAAATAAACACCCTTTTTAAATTAACCAACCTAATACAGTAATTTGCAAGCGATCATGTTATCTTGCTTTGTGCAATTATTTTAAGTGTTCTCTATAAAGTACTAGTGGACCCAGCAATGCTTCGCTATTGCTTGAAGGGTAGTTGTTCCATTTCATTACATTAACTCAAGTAATCGAATAGAAAATGTTTTGTATTTCACTTAAGAATATACTACACAAATTTAGATTTATACTTTATAAACCTTTATAGATAATACAGTAAACCTTTTGTTTGCTTTTACCTAATCTAAAAAACTGATAGTTGTGAAGAATTGTAAGAAACCTGATTCTGAATTAGCCAAATTGGTTGCAAGTAAACGTGTTTTGGTTCATTGTAGGCCTAACCTGAAATTATGTTCAGTTTTTTATCCAAATCAGCTGTTTCATATATAATATGTAACAACCAAAGTTTGAACTGAATTAAAATATAGTAAGCATTTTTAGTTGATTTTTGTTTCTGTTTGCTGTAAGTTGGTCAATATAACCTAAAAAAGCTGTTGGTTTTGAAGAATAATAAACTGATTATAAATGCTAAATAAAGTTGCTATAGTAATGAATGTAAACAAACATGAGTTACTAAGCATTTTATTAGAACAGCTGTTTCGTGAGTTTTATGGTCTTGAGTTCATGGAAAAAAGGATGTTCAGGAAAATTTAATATTGTGCAGTAATTTAAAAACTTGTAAACAATATGTACATAAGTGTAAATATAATATTACTTGTAAATACAATAACGGTTTTTCTTACTGCCTAACAGTACAAACTTTTACAGTAACAACTTTCTTTCTTAATAACAATATTTTTTTATAATAATCCTATACTGTAATACAAGTTTTTAAACTGGAAGGCTTATCAAACCTTAATGGTTTTCTCAACACTATTAACACAATCAAATAGCTACAATAATGTAAAATCTCAATTGGATATTTTACATGTATTGCCACAGTGAATGTGACCGCAGAATGCCGTGTGCAACGTGAGCTTAGCGCCGACTCAGATAAGCGCCTGCAATTTTTGAATAGGCCAGAACCCAGGGGATTTCTTAACTCTCGCGGACAGTATTCATTGGTATTGACGTCACTATGAGTTAGGTAAGGTAAGCAATCAGGGGCGGAGCTACTAGTATCTGATAATACACATTTCACGGTCAATAGGAAACGGGTGCGTGATTCACACGCAACCTATCGCTTGGTTTCCTCTCATACAATTTGACAGCGAAATAGTTTAACGTAGCCTATATTATGTTACACGGATGATTTTGTATATATTATATAGTTTACTAGTAAGCCTCCGTGAAAAATCACAGGCAGATTAATTAGATACACATCAGAAATAGATCATTTAAAAAAATACTATTTAAAACAACAAACTTTATCTAGGCCTACCTAACTATGCTGAGGGCTTTTTTAACTGGGAATTGCGTACAATTTTATAAAGATTAAAAACGTGCAGGTCTATTTGTTATAATTTTGTATTTACTTAATTTTGTAATAATAGGAAGCCGATTTTTACATCGCGTATTTTACACACCACACGGAAAAATTGTAAACTTTTTCACACAACTTACGAAATGAGGAAGCACAATGTCCATTTCAGAGGTGTTACTAATTAAACTGTACATTCTATTAACATTAACAGATAAAGCCTATGATGTAGGACAATCTGTTACACTTAGATTCCTAACTCAAATATACTAAATTTTTAATGCGATTGTAGCCTAAATCGGCTAAGGCGCTAGTATATGGTGAAGGACTCTGCTGGTTCGAATCTTGGCAAGACCAACACTTTTTCAAACAGATGGAATAGATCGTATCACATTAGGAGCGTTTCACTTTAGGAGCGTTTCATATTAGGAGCGTTTCATTTTAAAAGCGTTTCACAAAATGCATGGTGTAACGCATGACGATAAAATCCGATTCACCCACAGCAACAAGAAAACTATACACTCTTCTACACATGTATACAAAATTTTTTTACGTGATACGCCTATAGAAGTTTACACTTCAAAAATTTGTCAAAATCTAAATTGCCTTGGGTGTATTTTATGTATGTACGTTATTGTTTTATTCGTCAAGAATTTAGCTAATAGTTTCCCATATTTTTCTTCTAAAATCTGATTCTGAACTGTGCCTACTGGAAAGAAGGGCTACGCTTCGTTCGATCCCAAAACGTTTAACGACGAAAGTAGTACGTGCAAGTGAAATTACGAATGCTATTCGGTTTTGGACAAATACAATGGCGTACGTCACATAAACTGTACTTTAACAACAGGAAGCCACTCTACGTGAACATCGCGTATTTTACATTTTATTTTATCCAAGACAGAAGCAGGTTAAGTACGTACTCTATCAAAACAGACGACAATAGAGCTGTAAGTGCGTCCGGCATATTATCCTCGGCACATTGTTACAGATGTTCCAACAATACTTCTTTTAAAACTATGTTTGCCAAGACATTTCAGTTATTTAATAATACCAGACATACCGATGCAATTTAATTGACAATTTCGTTATACAGGACCAGACGGCCCACTTGTGGGGTTGCATAACGAAACAATTTTAACACACGGTTAAAGCTTATGGGTAACAAACTGGCGAAAAAACGGGATTTTTAACGCTTATTGGTTCATAGCTAATCATTTACGTAGGCCTGAAAGCTACAGCCGATTTGGACAAAACAAAATATGAGTTTTTAGATCATGGAAATACGATCTGAATTTTTTTTTGTATGGCAAGTAATGGTATGGCTCAAAATTTACACGATAGTCTTTTTACTTTCGCACTATACTATATAGCCTAGTCAACGAATGCCCAAAGGGGGGGGGGGGGTCTTGAAGGAAATTCAATAAGCGGAAAGACCAAGTATGGTACATTGTTTGGGGTACCTAGTAGTATAACATACTAAAAGTCCTTGACCCTAGGGGTGGTGGAAGAGGGGGTTTAAAGGTCCCATTTGTGGATTATTTGCCTATATCTTAGTAGGGGTTAGTCCTACAAAAAATACATACGTATACAAAATTAAAGCTGACAAAATCCTCTACATTTTTTATACATAATATACTATTTTTGCTATCTGTAACCGTTAATGAGATATACGCTCTCGAAAATCTACCCTCGTGAGCTCTCTCCGGTTCTTATCTCGCTTTAGTTAAGTTATATAACGGTCCGTAGAAAGTCAAATTATTGTGTACTTCGTCTCGGTATATTATTTTATTTTATTATTACTATTATGTCGCTATGTCGACGGAAAAATGTTTTGTTTCTCGCTTTAGTTGAGTTAGTTTATTATAATGTCATACGTCCGTAGGAAGTCGAATTATTGTGTTTTTCGGTGCACACGTGTATCCGCGATCATGGTACTGGTTGAGGTTTTGACTCATCAGTGTTGTGAGTTAGATGTCCTAGATTGTAGGAGCTCTATCTCAATAGTTCTGCCGAAAGTGAAGTTTTTCGTTTAATAGTGGGGTTGGATCTGCTTTTGTATGTTTATAGATTTGCAATTCCTCCAAGACGTTCATAGTTGGGCCTTTCTAGCTTTTAACTCAAATTTGCAAATTCTTTTCTGTATTAGTGTAATGAGAAAACTACCCTTAAAAATAAATAACTTGGCACATATATAAAGCTCAATTGAGATGTAGTAAAAGAAACCAGTCGTGGGACTGCCGACGGAAGTGACAACAGTCATGAGTATAAATCGTTGTAGCCCATTTTTGTATAAGTACCTTAAAGTATGTACATTAACATAAAAAAAGTTTACCGGTCTATCGATTTCCGAAAGTCGAAAAAAAATCGATTATCATTTTTTTTTTCGATTATCATTAATATTTTGAGCTGGGATGAAGATAGAGAAAAATAAAACATACCACCGTGTAGGGGAGGTATTTTTTAACAAAAAATGTCTTATGTATTTATTTCGTCCGACCAATGGTTTGTCAAGAAAAAATTCGATAATGCAGGTATGTATTTTGCAGCAGGGGAAATCACTAAAAGGGGACATCTTATTCATATATGAAGCGTTGGCTCATTCTAAATTGGCCACATTTTAATATATCGAATTGAAACTTGACATAGGAGTTAAAATATATATTTTAAACATTTATGCTGACTCTCAGCTTGTTATCTTGAAAATTACCCGATCTAGAGCCACTTGACTTATCAATGGGTTTCTCGATTTTAGGAGTACCGGACCCACCAATTCATTTTAAACAGCTCCAGTTTAAAAAATTTTCAAAATATCAACCTGAAAGTTTTTTTACAAGTTCAATATATAGATTCAAACAAGATCAACGAGTATAAACCTTTTTTATCATTTACTTTTCAAAGCACATGTAACTTAAAAAAGTATAATTTTAGACCTTTTTAGATTTTTCATCAAAACGCTTGAGTTAATCGGATGCAGATTAGTCAATTTTTTAAATATAGTTTTAAAAATAAGTAAAGCAAAAAACAATTGTGTTTTTAACTTCTGTACCAATTTTTAAATCGATATGTTCAAAAATGTCGAAAATGGAGTCTTTGAATCCAAAGGTGTTACAGTTAAAACGAGATAGGTAAAACAGAAGTCTATTTTGAAGCGCCTCGTTTTTAAAAATAACATGACAAAAATCGTTCATACTTACTAAGAATATTTATACTGGTGTATTCAACTTGTAAACGAAACTGGAATAGATTGAAATTAGTTCGTGGGACCGGTACTCCTAAAATCGATAATCGAAATCGAATCCTAGATCGGGTCATTTTCAAGATAACAAGCTGAGACTCAGCATAAATGTTTAAAATATATATTTTAACTCCTACGTCAAATTTCAATTCGATATATTAAATTTCGGCCAATTTAGAATGAGCCAACGCTTCATCATATATGAATAAGATGTCCCCTTTTAGTGATTTCCCTTGTTGAAAAACACATACCTGCATTTCGAATTTTTTCCAGACAAACCATTGCTCGGACGAAATAAATACATACAGTATGCCCTTTTTTGTTGCAAAATACCTCCCCTACACGGTGGTATTTTTTATTTTTCTCTATCTTCATCCCAGCTCGAAATATTAAGGATAATCGAAAAAAAAAATTATAATCGATTTTTTTTTCGACTTTGGGAAATCGATAGACTGGTAAACTTTTTTTTGTTGTTAATCTACATACTTTATTGTACTTATAAAAAAAATCAGCCGTATTGTAAATTACTGGAACTTTTGGTCTAAAATTACCCCTACCGTCTGGCCTATTGGTTATATTGCTTCAATCCGAATTTGTATCATCTATTTTTTCTTGTCCCATTTAAAACTGAATTATCTATAGACTACAGACAATCATGGTTATGTTATTTTTTAGATTTCTATTTTATATGAGACAAGATAGAAATACTTATCAAATTTCGGATTAAACCAATTTAACCAACGATTTATATTCATGACAGTTTTCACTTCTGTACTGAACCAACACAGGTTTCTTGAAAATCTTCGAGTAAGGCTTACTTTCTTATAATTTTAATATCTGTTGTAAAATGTTAAAGACGAACAGCTACTTTTTATGAAAAGTTTAACAACATAATTTTATGTTAGGCCTATACTGAAAAAAACACGTTTCTTTTTATTCATTACCATAGCAACCAAGTTCGCAAATTTCCACATTAAAAACAAATTAGAAAGCACTATGTCTATTTTAGAGGTATCACCATGTACACTATTTTAACACAACTTACAAAATTAGGAAGCGCAATGTTCATTTCATCGGTAGCGTGCCGTGACTAAATCCATAGCCTACAGCTATTGAGATTAAGGGTCTGCTCTGCTCCAGTAAACGAGAAAGCAACCGGAAACGCAACCGCTTCTCACTGTATCCCTATCTAAACAGTGTATCCCTATAAACTATAAAATTTTAATCAAAATCATTAGAGCCGTTTTTGAGAAAAGTAGATTTTTCTGTTATTTTAAGGGTTTTTATGGGAAAATTACCCTTAAAAATTAAAAATTCACAAAAATGAAAAAGACGCCTGGAGATACCGTAGATTAGTACCTCCATACCAAATTTCATCAAAATCGGACGACTGGTTTAGGATCTAAGTCTGATAACATCCACACAGACACACAGACATTACTCCGAAAACCACTTTTTTAGGTTCAGGGGGGCCCAAAACGGATATTTCCACCAAAAACTCAAACTCGAAAATTTTGACGAATACAATACTTTCTCCATATACTATGGTATAGGGGGAGAAAGTAAAATTCCAAGACGGATGCGTATTGTGACTGTGCTTAAAATGAGACCTTGCAAACAATTTTATGGTAAAAAATAAACGAAATAAATGGTTTGAAATTTAACATTGCTCTTATGGGATAAACATCCAAGATGGCCACCACTGCAAAGGTTCTTTACTCCAGTAAAAGAGAAAGCATCCGGCGACTACAACGGTTTACCCTATAGCGGTATCTGAACAGCTGAGTTTCTTGCAGCTGAGCGCTTTAACATTGCCTCATTTAAAACTATTTTATAAATCAAATTTCGTAATTGTTCATTGCGTGTTGGAAAAAACTAGACATTCTTTATAAAATTGTTCATCCGGCACGTAATTCACTTTTAGATTTTTATTTTTTTTTTACTGTGCGAGGAAAAAATTCAAACTTAGTACTTAAAAAATGTCAATTACATAACAGATGAACGGAATTTTTAAAAAATGAAAAAAAAAAAAACGAAAAACGTATACATATAATTGTGGCAAAAATGAGACTTCGCAAACAATTTTTATAATAAAAGTAAACGAAATGAATGATTTTAAATTTAACATTGTTCTTACGGGATAAAAATCTAAGATGGCCGCCACTACAGCACATCTTTAAGCCTTTGAATCTACCACTGCTTATTTTATTTCCTCAATTCCTTTCTCTTTTACGATCAGCTGTTCATGTATGTTTCTGACACACATTTGAATGGTTTTCGTCGAATAAATCGTCAGCACTAAGCACTGTAAAAACTAACAATAAAAATTGACATTTTATTTTAAACTTCTGCTTGTAAAACAATAAAGAAGAAGAAATCATAAACGCAACCCTTCTTACTTTGATACTGGTATTCATAGTCATTCCTTAAGGTAGCCTTTAAGGAAATGAATAGTTTAGGAGGCCTTAAGATATGATTTTTGAACGCAGAGTCAAACCTTAAGTATAGATTTTAAGCAAGCCTTAAAACTTTCTTTAAAGTTACCTAAGGGATGTTTTAGCTTCATTTGCAATGCAGTCCTAAAGGTACCTTCCAATTCGTAATTTTCTCAAGGTAGCTACCAACGTACCTTTGAATTTTGCGAGTTTTATGAGTGATTCTAATGATACACGAAATGACTAATTATGGAGATTTTGTTAATTTATTGATTTTACATGCGATTGTGGAAGGATTCCTAAACGGTATATTCGGGATTATGAAAATCATTTCGAAAAATATTTGAATTGCAATTTGAAATGAGATACCAATTTTCAAAGGATGTAGTAAAAAATGTTATTACCCAGATTAATTATAATAAAAGAGGATTACCAATATCCCATATTCATACAGTATTGATAGCATTGTTTTTATGCTAACTAGTCTGTTGTCATATTTTTTATAATTAATTAGTCTAGTAGGTATTGCCGTAGGCTACTGAACACAATTATTAATTAATAAAACAATTTAATAGATTGAGTTTGTTTTGGATAGGCCTAACGGTTCAAATAAATGTTGCAATATATGTTTTAATTTAATAACGTTAATAATTATATCTGATAAAAGAAAATAATTCGACCACGCAGCTGAACCGCTGACGTGAGTTGAGGAAATTTCCAAAATTAAGTTTATAGGCCTACATGTTTTACGGTTTCAACCAACAATTTGGAAAATAGGTCTACTCACGACGGTACTGAATAGCTGCAAAATGGTTCGCACGCCATTCCGCATATTGGGAGTATCTTCAATACACAATGCGTTGCGTGCTTCGCACGCCATTACACATATTGGGAGTATGTTTAATACACAAAGCATTGCGTGCTTTGCACGCCATTCCGCATATTGGGAGTATCTTCAATAAACAAAGTATTGAGTGCTTCGCACCCCAACCCCCGTATTGGAAGTATATTCAACACACAAAGCATTGCGTGCTTTGCACGCCAACCCCACGGTAGAATCCACCACATGGCTTTGAACCGGGCACTTCTATGGTATTTTACATTTTGATCGATTTTGGGGGAACCAAGCGTGCGTGATATAAGGTCACGCAAAAAAACAAAATAACAGCCTACATTTATATTTGTAGAAAAAAATTCAAAAACAAATTAATTCCCGTAGGAAAAATCTAAAAAAATAGTTACTTCCCTTCAAAAAAACGTGCTTCCGATTGTTGGATTTTTTTGGCTAACGAACTCGTCCGAGCGACGTAGACAACCAACATGTGTACCAAATTTGAACCAAATCGGACTTAAAATGCGGCCGCTAGAGTGCGATTACAAATATACATATGTATATGATTTTTGATGACACCCCTAAACGTATTCTGGGGACTATGATCGGTGCTTATTTGCTACTCCCGACCTTGGGTCTTACCATAAGGGCCACTGCAATAGCTCATTTTTCCTATGGAAATTCGCTAATAATGAAAGCGATCAGCATGCACATAACCTCAAAACGTATACTGTAGGCCTACTGAAAAACAATTCAGTTGAAGTGGCAGAGTAAATTTAAAATCAATGAAGGTTATTTTATTAGTTTATCGATGTCATTGCATTACTAAATATTGCAATAGCTCAAAGGAAATGCCGAGCTATGCATAACCTAGGCTTGTATAAATTTCATAATTGATGTAATCTTTAGTTTGTTTAGTCGAGAGGGAGTGAGACGATTTTAGGATTATAGCCCAACATAAAACAGTTTGTATAAATTCGTCAGTTTATTTAGCAGCTGGTTTTGTAGTTGCTAAGTTGTGCCAACTGTTGGACGTAAGTACCAACGATATTGAAGTAAGAAACCAGGAATGTTATGAACGATTTCTGTTTAAGTTCATAAATAAACTAAATAAATGCATTTTAAATGCTTTAACAAGTTAAATTACACAAGGATAGCTTTATGTATAGTTAATGAAATATTCGTTAAAGAGGTATTTACTTTTGTAAAATTGGTACAGGTGTCTTCTGCACTTTTAGGTCTCTTTAAATGTAGCCTCACCTAAGGCCACCTTAAACAAACGTCTATGAATTGAAAACTATTTGTAAGGCCTCTTTAAGGTACGATTCGACCTTACGGGTTTCTTTCACGAGGGGGCTTTAAGGCTACCTTAAGAAACGACTATGAATACCAGCCTAAGTCGCGTATAGCGAGTTCGTATATTTTGACTCATCCAAAAAGTGCTCGGTTCTAAAGAAGTTTTCACTCCAACAATTGCATTTAGAATTCTTGCCCATATAAAGAGTAAAATATTTTTCCTATCTAGTATTTTATGTAAAATGCACTACTAGATGTGAAATACACTTTAAAACCTGTTCACGTTCTTTCGGGTGTTGCGAGTGACGAACTGTCGGACGGAAAACGTAGTTTTTTTCCGCTTCCTATGGTGCACAGATGATCATGATGTAGGCCTTAATGAGAAATAGATTGAATTGAACGAAACTCACCGTGCGTTTTCGGGACAGGGAATCTGAAATTGTTTTTCGGATTACGGGTTATAGCAAAGCACAATATTTACCTTAAATTCCTTTCATTAATTTATTCACATGTGTGACCGAACCAACGGATGTCTGCTAATATAATTGTAAAACATAACTTTTGCCGAGAAATTTTGATTAAAATATATATTGAAAAAGCACGAATTACATAAAATTCATATAAATCAAAATAAATGTCCAACTGAAAATTGGATAAGTTTCAACCATCAGCTGCGAGCCATTTAATCAAACATGTCAATAACACATGCGGCAGTGCTTGATTAATTGTTGTTTTTATACTACGTATATTATCGGGTACAGAGAAGTAATTCTAGATTCGTACTTATGAGACATGAACCAAATAGTTTTAGTTAACTGCTTTATTGATCGCTAGAGGAAACCCTTGCCTGCTCCACACGCCTACCCCTTTGGAACCTTCTATCCACATAATCATGTTACGTTTTCTTTATAATAAAGGTGTAGGATTAATAATAGCCCCAAAGCTAAGATGGTAAATAATGATAAATGTTCAAATCAAATTATTTCGTATACTTTATAACAGCAGTTATAATAAAGGATAAAAGAAACAGCAAGGCTCGGGTCAACACTTTAATAAAAACCTAACCTAAAAGTTAGAAATACAAATATTGTTTCAAAGTTAGAAATTAGGTGTTAATGGAAATATTAGACCTAACAGCTGTTTTATCTATAGGAACACAAATTCGGCGCGTACTTGCTTCGTTTAAATTGCTTGTTTACAAAACATAAAGCACATGTTTTCGTAGAAATTCAACCAAATTTATCGAAATTACTTTTATTTGAACGGTAGTTTAACTTCGGATGTCGTAAACTTTTTATATTTTTGATATTTGCATTATTGAATAAGATAAAAATAGCAAACTTAAATTTTGAGTTAAGTCAAAGAACAAATTTTGTTAAAATCTAATTTAAAAAAATTATGATATCCACATTCGGACTGTCTTCACATTTAAGATTACATATTCAGAATAACTTTTTGATCATTATTACTCCAGTAATCTTGTCTTATAGCAGTTGATATTTAAGATGGCGCTGGGTCTGTCAAGCCTTAATACTAACATATAAAAACAAAGAGAAAAGCGACTACATAATTAATAACAAAATGGTTTTATGATAAGTGATTCCCGTGATCAGCGTGCAAAACACGCAGGAGTCTCGGCCCATCTTGACGGAAAAAAACGTTTGCAACAAAATTGATTAAAAACCGAACATTAGAATACTAAATTACCAATTTGATATTGCAACTACATTACAAAAACTTCAACAGTATATTATACCAATTGACATCATGAGAAGTTTAAGGTTGAAGTCCACAAAGGCTGGTCCGCGTTCAGGTTATCGCAGATTGGTTCAGTCAAAGAACAATTACAATTACAGTATATTACTTTCTCACTATACTATAGTATAGAGAAAGTACAGTGATCGCAAAAAAAAAAATCGACGTTGAGATTTTTGTGGAAATATCCGTTTTGGGACCCCCAGAGTCCAAAAAAATGTTTTTTTACAAAATGTCTGTCTGTATGTATACAAAGTTAGAGAGAAAACTATTCGATCGATTTCGAACAAATTTGCACCAGACGTGTCAAGTAGGCCTGTATAGATGCACGAAAAAAGGTTTTGAAAATTTTTGAAAAACAACTTCCTTTTTGGCCAAAAAACCCCCAAAAATCAGTTGTTAATATTATTAGCTAAACGAGAATTTTTTGAAAGATGCGGTTTTTTGTCTGTTTTGTATGTCTGTATGTCAGTATGTATACAAAGCTAGAGAGAAAACTATTGGATCGATTTCGAACAAATTTGCACCAGACATGTAAAGTAGGCCTGTATAGATGCACGAAAAACGGTTTTGAAACATTTTGAAAAACAACCCCCTTTTTGGCAAAAAAAACCCAAAAATGAGTTATTTTTTAAATAAAAAAAAACAGCTTTAACTATTTTGATCAAATTTGAGTTATCTGTAGCACTTAATGTACCCTACCATGTGCAAAAAACCGCATCTTTCTAGACATTCTCGTTTAGCTAATAATAATAATAACTAATTTTTGGGTTTTCTTTTGCCAAAAAGGGGGCTGTTTATAAAAATATTTCAAAACCTTTTTTCGTGCATCCATACAAGCCTAATTGACGTGTTTGTTGCAAATCGATCGAATAGTTTTCTCTCTAGCTAAAATTAATAATATTTATTAGTTACTTTCCTATTTTAATGTATACCCTCTCCTACGTCAATGCAATTATGAAGTCGCAGCGAATCGGTTTAATAATTTAAATATGTTTGTGAGAAAGTATGTGCCAGTTTCTGGTACCGTTTATTTTCACTTCGAGCGACGCAGTCAGCAGTTCTGTTTCAGCAAATTCCACCGCGACTTGTAAAAACCGTCTTCAATAAGTCCCATTGTAAGTACAATCTTTTCAATACAATAAGCCGAGTTGTTTGCTATAAATGCCCGCACAACACTTTAGCATATTTTCACTTTGGTATATCTAAACTATGGGATCCGACTCTGCTCGCTTCGTTCACCAATCCTGGCGGCCATCCATGCAAACAGACTATTGTGTACTCTGATATGTTCACGCAAATGACGACTGAGCGGTAAACTATACATAGCTAATGTAAGACAGAGATCAAAATACTCACTTAGATCTACAATAATTCGAATTGTGTAATTTCACCATTAACATATTTAAATAATCAACCCAAATTTTGATAATACCAACTAAATGAAACAATATAATATGTAACACCAGATGTTTTACTTGTAATAAAGTAAGCCTTTTGTTTGTTTTTTCCTAAATGTAAAAAGGTGTTAGTTGTGAAGAATAATTACCATATTATAAATTTGTCAAATTGGTTGCAAATAAACGTGTTTTGGCAAAGTTTTTGATCCAAATCAGCTGTTTTATGTATAATATGTAACAACAGATGTTTGAATTGAATCATGATACAGCAAGAATTTTACGTTGATTTTTGTTTGTGTAAGCTTTTAATTTGTTAATCTAATTTTGCGTGCTCTACACGCCAACCCCCTCTCCGTTGGATCGCGTTGTCTAGTCAGCAAGGCTCTGGTTTACACTTTAATACAAAACTAACCTAAAAGTTAGACATACTAATAATTGATTTAAAGTTTGAAAAAAGCTGTTAATGGAAATATTAGAGCAAGCAGCTGATTACTGACATTTATTTTTTAAGAAATTTATAACGATTGAAGTTGTTAAAATAACCCCAAAATATAATCCAAACAGGATTTTGTTGATAGGTAAAATCAGCTGTATTATTAAGAGTTGATTATTAAAGCATGATCAGGTGTTTATTATTGTAAGCCTAAAATTAAATTATTAAAGTGTGTATATAAGTAAAAAGCTCTATCTACAGTGGGCTATTATAAATTATCTACCAATGTGAGTGCAGAGTAAACTTTGAGGCGAGCGAAGCAGGAATTTACCCTAGTCTTATTTTATACCAAACGTAATTTTGGTTCCCAAATAGTTGGTTGAAACCCTGAACTGTATATATTTAATTTTGGAAATTCGCTCAACTTACGTGAGAGATTCAGCTCTAAGATCCAAAAATATACTGTAAAACTTCAATTATCCAAACTCCAACTATCCGAATCGCTTTCAGAATTTCAGAAAACAAAAATTAAGACGGGAACGTATTGCGATTAGCAAAATAATGATTCTGCCTATGCGAGCTGTTGCACATAGGCTTAAAATTGGCGGGCGAAGCACGCAATGTATTGTGTATTGAAAATACCCCCAATACGGGGGTTGGCGTGCGAAGCACGCAATTTACTGTTCTTCGGCCGCTTCTCATTGTGTTCAGTGTCAAGCCCACATGTGCGGGATTGTGCGTCCTTAGCAGTGAACGTGTTAACGCCATGATAGTACTCAAACGTTAAAGTTATAAAACGTGTATACGCGACCGTAGTATGTGCGGATAGTTTACTCCAGTCGCGTAAACGCGAAGCCAATCCCGAAAAGGTTAAAATAGACAATTTTTTTTCGGAAAAAATCCAATTATCGGAATTTTTTACTTTCCGAATGGGGTCCGGTCCCAATTGATTCGGATAACTGGAGTTCTACTGTAAATACTATTATACTATACAGAATAAAGAGAACTGCTCCAAAAATTGTTTTAAAAGGGTTAGTAAGATTATGCAAACTTTAAAATAATTCGCAGCACGTTTTTATTATGTAATATTGCTTACGTCGTTTCCATAGCAACTGGAACAGGCTGTTATTACGTTGCTCGGGTTTTGGACTCGTGCTTCGAGCGAGTTCGTGCAATTACGTGCGCGCGCACTTTTGTGTCAAGCTATTGTGCCATCAAAGCTAATAGCTGAATTAAACACAAATACCACTTACCACCAATGTAGTTACTAGGGTATACTTGATACATGGGATACTTGGTAAACGAACCTGTAACAAAAGAAAATTTTAATTAGTCAAGAGTAGTATAGTTGGTTAAAATAGGTTTTATACAGCCTGTGTATATTGATTTAGTTAGCTGTGAGAAAATAAATGAATTGTATGATTATCTTATCTTATATTCTTGAATGGATACAAATTTTATATTTGTAAATATTTTCTTGAAAAAGCTCTAAGGATGTGCTCGAGATTTGGTATTCAAGGGTTTTGTTTTTACGCAAGGAGTCCGTCAAGACTTGGGAAACATTTTTCTAAAATTAGTTTTCCGCGATTTGTATATTTGTAAATATTGTAAACAGCACTAGGATCTCCTTCAGATTTGCTATACAAGGGTTTTTTTACAAAAGCCAACCAAAGCGTACTTCTGGATTTGTGAACTAATAAATAAAACAATTTAAAAACCCCCGAACGGGCTAACAGATTTTCTTGAATCATAGCTAAGAACACTCTAGATCAAGTCACCTTTCAAACAAAAAAATAAATAATAATTGGTTCATTTGTTTGGTAGGTACGATGCCACAGACAGATACATATAGGCCTACGTTAAACTTACAACAACTCTCCTTTGTTTGCGGGTGTTAAAACAATTATTTGTTTCATCAATTTAACAAATTCATTTTGTTTATATTAACAGAGAATATGCTCGTCGACCCGGAGCAAAAAGAATTTGGTAACTAATTACTGGAAATTGGAAAAAGAATTAGTTAAAATTATTATTCTGCATAATTTATTAACATTTTATTCATGTATAAAAAATATTCAAACTCATATCTGTATAAATAACATACATTTTCATATAAATTTTGTAATTTCATTTCACGTACCTTTTCCAATTTCATTTAAATATCTTATTACAGTATATACAAAGTAAGCCCTCGTGAAAAATCACAGGCTGATTAATTAGACACAAATCAGAAATACATCATTAAAAAAAAAAAAACAATTTAAAAACAACATTAAGTCCTATTTATCTAGGCATACCTAACGATGCTGACTAGGATTTTTAACTCGGTAAATGTGTACAATAAAGCTACACCTATACTTGTACGATCAGATCAGATCAGAGCAGAGCAGAGCCGACCCGGTCCGTCGCGGAATTCCGATGGAGTGGCTAAATCTATCAGAACCGCACTGTTCCGACATGTGTCGGAAGGATGCGCGCGCATTCCACCTCATCATCAGTTAGTCTGAATTTGCTGTTACTGCAACAACTACCGTAAATTGCAAAATCATCTAGCTCGGACACCGACGAAGAATTTTTGATGATTGTGTTGGATGAGGAAAGAAAACAAAGAAAAATAGGGACACATCCTATCAATCAAAAGCGACAAGTAAATAGAAAATAATATATATTGTTAAACTTCAATTTTGCATAGGTAAATAATTTCGAAAAGCATTATAATAAACAAGTTGTAGTTGTTTTTGTCAGTTGAAGCAACGTAATTAAAAACAAAAAATAAAACGAAATATGCGTCTGTTGTGATTAGTCCAGTATTACGTATGCCAATTAAGTCATTTCATAATAAAAACCAAGGTAAAAATTGTCACTGTTTCTTACGGATGACATTTATAAAGACTTAGAGAAGTATGAAGTTTTAGGTTCTACTCCAACATCAAAGAGTCAATATTGTTTTGTAGCTTGTAACAACCGAGTCCTTCGGTAAATTTTTAACACTTCAAGTAATCTGCATATAAAAGTATATTACTGAGTTTGATGCTTTGTTATATCTAATTTATTAAAACCATGACATATATACAAAATCTGATACATATTATTTTACTGTATCATTGTTATTTTTTGTATGATTGTTTTTAAATTTGAGTCATTTAATTATAAATAAAGATACCTTTTCCACATGGCCAGTTTCTTAAAATGTTTTTTTTTTTAAATATACATACTGATAGGCAGATAAGTTAGGGTAGGTTTGTTAGCTTTTGCACTACATTTAGAAAGTTCAGGGTACACTTTGTGCATTTGTTTTTTATTAGTATTAACCTAGGCTATTTTTTATTTGAGTTTAAAATTGTAATGTAGTAAAAAACGTTTTATACAAAAATTGTTTTATTTAAAAGAATTAACAATTTTTTTTAAATGCCTTTGATATAAATTTACCATGTTATATGAATATTTACTTGATTTTCCCAATCATTTGGAGAATTTCAACACCTCTTTTCATCACGAATTGTCCCGATTGTTGACGAAAGAGACCGAACGTTCTCTCTGATCGGGAGCGATCGGGAGGGGTGGCTATATCTATCAGATCCGCGCAGAGCGGAGCCGAGCCGACCCGTTCCGGTATGCTCTCAGAGCATGGAACAAATTCGGCTCCGCTCTGCTCTGATCTGATCGTATAGATTTAGCCACCCCCTATTTAAATACACAGAAAGAATACCTCCGGAAAAATTCGGCCTGATCTGATCTGATCTGATCGTACAAGTATATCCGTAGCTTAATAAGGATTGTAAAACTGTAGGCACATTTGTTAAACAGTTTTATTTTCATACGTCATTATATATTTCAAGAAAGATAAAGTACGATCTTTTATTGCTTTTTATTTTATATTGATAGATCAAATGATTTACAAGTTATTAATATTATAGCGAAGAAATTAATAAACGAATATATGTTCATATGTTATACGAAGATGGACGGACGTTTCCGAAGTTAAAGGAATAGGTATCTATCCTTTAAATTTGTATAAACAAATATATTGATGGTAAAAGGTTGTATCTATACAGTTTATAACCTCAAAGCAAATATTATAACGTATATTATAGCATACATTATTTCTATAACTTATATTTAAAAAAACAAAATTACTTCACCAGAAATTATAACGATTGAAGTTGTAAACATAACCTCAAAGTATAATCTATACTGGGTTTTGTTTGTATTACAGATGATAGGTGAAATCAGCTGTTATATTATATGTTACACACGTACGTACGTATGTACGTATGTATGAGTACGGAAGTATACTCGCTTTTGTAGGAGTTAATTGCAAGCAAAATTAGTTTAGAAAAAGATTTTACAAGATTGTCTTTAAATAATTATCATAGCACTAAATGTAGTAAAAAGTTATTAAACGCGAGGATAGTTATGCTACCATGTTCATATACAGGATGTGTCAAAAGTATGTGAACGGTGTTAAACTTTTGTAATCATTGCAGATTACGCAAAAAAAACTTGTTACATCGTCTCTCAAGCAAAAAAAAAAAAAACTTTGTACCACCTTAAGGGACCGGCCCGCAGGGAGGCGGAGGGAAATCTTAAATAGGATCATTAAGTTGACTTGTACATCAAATTAAAGGTCTATCTTAGGAGAACACAACGCCGCAAATCAGACAGCAAAATGTTCACCTCATACAAAATGGCGACCGTTTAAAGTTACAACATTGGGCTTTTTAAAAATGGCTTAGCTTTACTTACACGATTTAAAAGCATAACTCGGACAATCCACACTAGCAGTAGGACAAGTTACGCTATTTTATAACCGTTTAGGTCTTGAAGGTATCTTAGTTTCTTATACCAGTTAGAGGTGTCAGGTATTTGGGTATTATTTCGTCAGTGCTAGTTCTTAAATTCTTTCGTCGCTATACCGAACGTAATTTTAGTTGTACATCTCCGTTTTAGTTTTTTTTATTATGCCGGACGAAAAAAGAAGAACAATTAGCGATGTGTAGAATTTGTCAGAATTTTTATTCTGAATTCGGATTTATAAGTTTCACATATTTTGCAGAAGAAAAATAAGTTTTCCCAATTCCGTTTCAACCTTAAATAATAACTAATAATAAAATAATAATTTCGTTTTAAAATATTTTCTAAATCATTTTTTTGCTAGCGTAGCCTATAATCTAAATTGTAATTGTTTTATTAGATTGAATAAAAGGTGATGATTATTAAAACATTGCTTAAGGGGAGCAGACATCAAACATTTTTTTAAAATGTTTTATTTTTATTGATTATTGTAGCTTGTTTTGTGCTCTTTAAATTGATATATAACATAATATATATTATTTCATTTACATTAGATAAGAGAAAAATGTTTTTCTCATACCATGCAAGCACGATATTGCATTGCTACATATCATATAATATGATATGATTCGCTATTTTGTTTTGCAAATAAATCCATTTCTTCGAAAACAGTGTTTTTTTAATAAATGTAGCTTTTTCTCAATAACCGTTAAAGCTAGGACCTTGAAACTTTGCACTCACATGTAGGGCATTATTTATACATAATCACTCCAGTTGGTTTTTATAAATACCAAAAAACAAAAAAGTAACAAATATTTTATGGGAACTTTTACGTTTAAAAAATCTACAATTATGAAACAAAATTTACCGAACAAATAAATTAAGACATAACAAAATTCTCTGGAAAAATGTTGACAAAGGAAGTAGGAAATAATGGTAAACATTTCAGATCTCTAGCTCTAATGGTTTTTTTTTATAAAAAGGTACATAACCTAACATGGCGGAAGATAGGGAGGTCTGCTCTCCTTAAGTATAGAATAAAAATTAGTATTTATGTTTTTTGCAGAAATGGAAGAAAAATTTAAAATATTCCAAAAAGCTCTCTATATCCTACAAATTATTAATTATTTCATTCAAACGTTCATCGTATTAAAGTAAAACACGTATAACTGCTTTATAATACATTTTGAACACAAAATCTCCCACCACTGGCGACTGGAAGATGTCGACTTTTTCGTTGAAACGCGTTTGAGTTATTACAGATATTAGTTGTGAGATTTTGTGTTCAAAGTTTATTCTTTCAAGTATAACTTTTCACAAGTCAAGCTCAATTTGTATGTATAAGTATAACTGTTTTGTTACAAAAGTTAAATGAACTTAATGGCATTGAAAACAGTTTAAAATTGTTGTTCTTCAGAAGAAAAAGAACGTCTACAACGTAGAAGGCATAGGAGGAGTTCGAAGTAACTGTTACAAAATAACCTTTTAAATAACTGGTACTCATAACTCCTATAACCGTTAGTGAAAAATAACAGTTCGTCACAATTCTATCAATAAAATTAAAATCTTACTGTGTATGTATGGTAAATAAATACATTCATTGATTTATTCATATCAGTACTTTTAATAGATAAAAATGGAACAAAACAAAAATGACAGCTTTTTGGAAAAACAAGGATATTGTGAAAATTTTAATAACGCTATTATTACTTCGGCTCCCATTAAAATGCAGAAAAAATGAAATTTTGCGAAAATTTTAAAAACTTTACCCCCACTTTTCTCGACGTTTTCGAGGTCTCAGAACACGACAAAGCGATACGAAAATTTGTGTTCGTGTGCCTGTCTGTCTGTGGATACGATGTACGCACTCACAGACGTCGTAGAAAACAGGTGGTGGCAAAATCTTAGTAATTTTACTGCGGAGAGTTGAAAAGCTTTTGAGCTTTCTAGCGTGACAGAACCGTGACGTGCGTACAAAAATGTCACAATTTTTAGTATTAAAAAAAAAAACACGAGCCGAAGTCTCGAAAAAGTGTACCGTCTTTCCATCCTATGCACGACCCTTGATCAGCACCTTGTCTTCTATTTCAAAAGTATTTGTGTTGAAACAATTTTATAAACACCCTGCCCATCCTAGTTCTAATTTCCTTCCGGTAACACCTCCTCGTAAACGAATAATTACAACTCTTGCCTACTAATTAGTGAACTTGAAAGTATTTACTCACTAGTACCGGAACGTGGATCATTATTAAACCATTATACCGACCGTGATCTGGTTTGAAGAGATGATTCTTGCCCATACGAGGTTAGTTCCGCCGGGAAAAGGATTGTCGGTACTACGCGTTTAGAATAACTAAACTATTTACTCTTTAAGGAAACGCTATTCCAGTTACATTCATTATTAGGCTGTACAGTGATTCAGAACTCTCTGCCAACGTGTTTAAGTATTTTTGCAACCTTAAAGACTTTTAAAATAGAAAAGGGAATGACTTGTGGTGCTCCTCAAAGGTCGCACGAAGGACAATTTCTGTTATGGAAAACTAACTTAGCGAGATTGCTGCTCGACCTTGCGGTCTCGGATTAGTAGCTGCCCGCACGATAAAATCTCCCACGCGATTTGAACCGGGTACTTTGATCTTCTATAGTATTTTACATTTTTAACACTTTGGAGAGAGAGAGAGGGGGGACCAAACGGGTTATAAGGTCGTGTAAAAAAACAATATGTGCAGAATAATCTCGTCTATTGATTTATTTGGATAAAACCCCAAAAAAGATTCATTTCAGCATGGACAATCTTCAGAAACTTTTACTTTCGGTCAAACAATGTGCTTCCGTTTGTTGTATTTTTGTTGGCTAACGAACTCGTCGGAGCGACTTAGAAAACCAACGTGTTTGTAAAAAATTTGGTTCGAATCAGACATAAAATGCGGCCGTTAGAGTGCGGACACATATACAGGGCGACAGTTAAGTCTTCGGACGGTTTAATATTTCGTATATAAGGCAAATTTTAAGGTAGATGTGATTGAGGTACCTAATCCATGTAAAAATACTATTTTATAAAGATTTTAAAAAATTTATCCGCCATTTTGAATGTAACTTTGTTTTTTTTAAATAGGAAGGTGGTCATGTGATACATCATTTCGATGTAGAATTTCAAGAAAAAACCAACGGTGAAATATCTTTAACCGTTTAAAAATGGCGGCCAAAAAACAACGAAATCGTCTTTTCCTATTTTGCCCCATTTTACTGTACTATTTTTGTTTTAATATTAATTATTATTCTTTTTAGACTTAGAATTAAATAAGCTTTCAAATGATGTGCCACACAACGATATTTGGGAGTATTTAAAATTTTTGAATTACAGCCATTTTCATTTTTTTATAATTGATTTCGAGCGGTTTAACCAAATATTTTTACGAAGAGTAGGTAACTCAATCACATCTACCTTAAAATTTTATTTATATACGAAATATTAAACCGTCCGAAGACTTAATTGTCACCCTGTATATATACATATACAGTATACATAACATTTTTTAATGACGCCCCAAAATGTGTTCTGAGGACCATGATCGATGCTCATTGACTACTACCGACGTTAGGCAGCACCATAACCAGACAATAGCTCATCTTTCCTATGGAGAATCACCAATAAGAATAAACGAAGTCTCAAAAGTAGAACTAGTATTGGTGACGCAAAGCAAAGGTTTGTCGTACCCGCAAATACAAATTTACGAAAATGCAGTAAAATGGGAGAAATGTATTAGTAGAATTGTTTCTTATAGGCCAGTCGGTAGAGGTAATTTTAGACCAAACGTTCCAGTAATTTACAATACGGCTGTTTTTTTTTTTTAAGTACATTCAAGTATGTAGATTAACATAAAAAAAGTTTACCAGTCTATCGATTTCCCAAAGTCGAAAAAAAATCGATTATCGTTTTTTTTTTCGATTATCCTTAATATTTCGAGCTGGGATGAAGATAGAGAAAAATACCACCGTGTAGGGGAGGTATTTTTCAACAAAAAAGGTCACATGTATTTATTTCGTCCGAGCAATGGTTTGTCTGGGAAAAATTCGAAAATGCAGGTATGTATTTTGCAGCAAGGGAAATCACTAAAAGGGGACATCTTATTCATATATGAAGCGTTGGCTCATTCTAAATTGGCCAAATTTTAATATATCCAATTGAAACTTGACGTAGGAGATAAAATATATATTTTAAACATTTATTCTGAGTCTCAGCTTGTTATCTTTAAAATGACCCGATCTAGAGCCACTTGACTCATCAATGGGTTATTTTTTTTTTTTTTTTTAATTTTCTAAGATGAAGGAGTAAAAATAAAATTTACGAAATCGATTTGGAAGCACTTTGTTTAGGTCAAGCACTTTGAAGTAAACATTTTTGTCTCACGAAATTTTTTCTAAAAATTCTTCCTTTTCGAGATATTAGCAACTTTATGTCAATTTATTTCAACACGTTTAGGGCCGCCATTTTGGTTAGAGTGGACCTTTCGAAGTCCGGTTTGCGGCAATGTGTTCTACTAACTAAGACCTTTAATTTGATACCAAACTCGACCTATGCTGCTATTTAAGAATTTTGTCTGACTCCTCGTGGGCCGTCCCCCTTAAGGGATAAAAAAGTGATAATACCTTAAAAGAGTAGACATTTATGGCTATTATTGATATACCAAGTCTCATTACTTTATCTATAATGGTAAAAAATATATTACACCGTTCCGGGACTTTTCAATCACACTGTATATAGTAGAACGTGACGGAATTCCGTGACGGTAAAATCCGATTCACCGCCAGCAAATTTGTTTTAATGTTTTGGACGCGGTGCGCCTATAGAAGTTTTCACTTCAAAAAGCTTTAGTGGAATTGTTGCCAACTTAAAGTGTATTAAAATGAATCATACCGGATTTATGAATCATCGCCAATAGTGTTTGAGGAAAATAAACCTTTGGTACAATCATTTCCGAACTTTTCACTTTCAAACGATTCAGCATTTCGTTTGTTTTATTCGCCAACACATGGTTAATCCGAGACCACGTCCCGACTTGGCTATTGCGTCTGAGGAAAAAAATACTGCTTCGCTTTGCGATACACGATGAATGAGATCATCAGCCGATTCCACAAAAGTACAAGATGTAGGTAAATGATTTAAGTGAAATCTTGTGCTGGTAAAAGACAAGTGTAAACAAACTAGATGTTTAGCTGTGTTCCCGTGCTTGCAACGATAAGAGCGACTGTAGGCTACTGTGAAATTATTTACATTAGAATACTAGGAGTTCTTTCCCTGTTCGCTTCGCTCGCCAACATATGGTAATGCCAATGCAAACTTCAAAATCCCTAATTTTGTTCACATTTTTTTAATAGAAATTTTTAAGGAAAGATGATTGATTAAAATAGAGGCACTTTGATCTAAGTTGGGTGGTGGGATAGCTCTGACCTGTACATAATGTAAGACATAGATCGAAATAGACACCCAATATTTCCAACATTTGTCCACAAAATCCCTAATTTTGTCCATAATTTTTATATTTTTGAATCGTAAACTTTTGTAGGCGCACCCTGTCCAAAAAAATTATATACATGTGTGTATAGCAGAACATGTGTGTATAGCAGAGTACAGTGTATATATATATACTGTCCTGTACTCACGAGTGTGGACCTGGAAAGAACGCAACCCGCATGACAATACAGCCATGACCAACGGCACCAGTCTTAGCGCCTGCAAATCTTAGGTCCACACTCGTGAGTACTACCGTAGATCATGAATAATAAATATAGATCTTGCATCCATACGGCAGCAGTGTGGCGAAAATTAGGTTGTCGGGAAAATAGTGCATGATCGCGCCGCGAGGTAGCGCTAGGGAGAAATCATTGGTAGCACTGGTGTTTCACACAGCTTCCGTCGTTTCCCCAATAGATAGCGCCACTATCGTCGAATTTCCAGTGGAACGAAATATTGCAATGGATCGGAGTTCTATTGGGTTATCCAAATACAATGGTACTACACACAGCAGTTTATTTGTTGCTGAGAGTGAATCGGATTTTACGTTCACGCGTTTCACTATGCATTTTATTGAAACGCTCTTAAAGTGAAACGCTCCTAATGCGAAACGCTCTATTCCATCTGTTTGAAAAAAGTTTTGGTTTTGCCGAGATACGAACCAGCAGAGTCCATCACCACATACTAGCGCCTTAGCCGGTTAGGCCAAAATCGCATTGCTAATTTATATAGTATATTTGAGCTGGGTATATAAGTGTAACAGATTGTCCTAAGTCATAGGCTTAGTCTGTTAATGTAATACAATATATAGTTTAATTAGTAATACCTCTAAAATTAACATTGTGCTTCCTCATTTCTTAATTTGTTGTTAAAATATGAACATTAAGCTTCCTCATCATGTAATTTGTGTTAAAAAGTTTACACTTCTCCCATATGGTCATAAACACACAATTACATTTTTTCTTCTATTTTTTAACAGGATTTTTAAACACTCTCGGAATACAAAGTAGTCTAAAATATTCTCTGAATAGAACTCTATCTACATGTTAATAAAGCTTTCGATTCAGCCGTTCCGTAGGTTAGCTCGACCAAACAGACAGACAAACAATTTATAAATGTGTGTTTAGGTTTTGGTAATGTGCGAATAACAAAAAAGCTTAGAAAAAACTTATATTTTGAAATAACAAACAGACACTACAATTTTGATTTATATGTATAGATTCTCACAAACACCAAAATCCATATTGCTTACACACGTCAAACATTTAAAATCATTATATAACTACATTTTAAAATTTGGTAATTTTGTTATCACTTCAGGTTAATAATCAAATATAAAAGCGAGAGTAAAGTCGGTATAATAGTATTGTATTTGGATAACCTAATAGAACTCCGGTCCAATGCAATATTTCGTTCCACTGGAAATTCGACAATAGTGGCGCTATCTATTGGGGAAACGACGAGGCTGTGTGAAACACCAATGCCACCAATGATTTCTCCCTAGCGCTACCTCGCGGCGCGATCATCACTATTTTCCCGACAACCTTTTTTCGGCACACAGCAACCGTATGCATGCATGATCTATTTTATTATTCATGATCTATGGTAATAGTGTAATATAACATCTGATTTCACCCATAACATGTAATACAATCGTAGATTATACTTTGCGGTTATGTTTACAACTTTAATAAATAATTTACACTGACTTGGGAAGTTATTTTTTTTAAATATGAGTTATAGAACTAATGTAGGCTATAATACGTTGTAAGATTTGAGGTTATAAAATTAATATAAATACAGTACGCTGCAACCTTTTATCTATACTAATATTATAAAGAGATACAATTTGTTTGTATGTAGAGGGTAATCTATGGAACTATTGAACCGATTGAAAAAAATAGGATTACTAATAAAAAGCTACATTATTCCTGAGTAACATAGGCTATAATTCATTTTGATAAAAACATTTTTTATTTCAATATTATTTGTAAATTTAGTCGGACAAAATCTTAAGTTGGGCCTAGACTGATGAACCAACACATGTATTTACATTTATTACCATACCAACCAATTGAATAAATAACAGAATATAAAATAAAAGAATAAAACAACTTTGAAGCAATTATTTTTGTATTACAAACTTTTAGGTTAAGGTTTTAAAGTGTAGACCTGAGCCTTGCTGGTTCTTTTAACCTTTATTATAACTGCTGTTATTAAAAAATATACTAAATAATTTGATTTTAACATTTAACATTGTTTACCAGCAGCTTTTTCCGACTTAATTTACAAATAATGAAAATTTAAATAAAACATAGTTTTCTCAAAATGAATAATTCTAGCATATGTTACTCAGGGATAGTGAAGCTTTTTATAATTACAATTTATTTTCTATGGGTTTAGTAGTTCTAGAGATTACCCCCCTACATACAAACACATTTTACCTCTAAAATATTAGTATAGACAAGTTTGTAATTCTTCCAGGAAAATGTACGTACACGTTTATAGGTTATCAAAGGTGGGTTAAACTGTATTACTGTGGTATTTGTTTGACATTTTGAGGTTATTTCTCATAGATTGGAAAACTTGTCACGGAGTACTGTAATAGAACACATATTTATCAATGAACATTAAATCCCTCCGGGTGCTGTCCGTCACGGAGCCCGATGGTTTGGACATCTATGAAAAGCGACGATTACGAAAAGCGATCTAGCGTTACCGAAATTTAAATCTACGATTTTTAATTTTACATAGTAGCCTACCTAGTAAAGCAAAACGTTCAGGCTATCCATTAAACAGCGTAGACACAAAACTGTGGCCTGTATCTGTGACTATTTTACTCAACAGTTGCTATATTATCTTCTGCATTCAAAATCGAACGTTTTGTGCTACAATTTTTACTTTTGCTATTTGTTTTTTAAATAATTTGTTACTAAATACATTTTTGTTTTTGATTGATTAATGTGCATATTTCATATTTTT
The DNA here is from genome assembly GCA_018207615.1 of Philaenus spumarius. NCBI lineage: Eukaryota > Metazoa > Arthropoda > Insecta > Hemiptera > Aphrophoridae > Philaenus > Philaenus spumarius. The sequence goes on along the minus strand of JAGFPH010000625.1, from coordinate 278,874 downwards.
AAATTTAAATTATTGAATCCGGCGATTCACTGCAGTTTGTTAAAGTATTACTGTATTTTTACTTCCTATAATATTACTCTGTCGTTCAGTCTGAACAGACTGATATTATAATTACATTTCATACTTTTATTAATCTTGAATAATTATAAAAAAAAATAAATATATGTCTACGGTAAGATCTAAAACTCATTAGCATTGGAAATCAGCACCCTGAGGGTTTTAATGTATTTTAATGTAAATTGTTTGTTCACAAAAGTGAAAATTTATTCCTTTTACTACAGTAAAATATTTATTTTATAAATACTATCTCTAGGCCTAATTATTGCATTTTCTTCCAAGCAGTTAATTTTGTATTCTTTTGTAATACCTTTTGAAAACGTCGTAATCGTATTTAATTTATAATATAATTTCCTTTCCCATAATTAATCTAAAAACAATTCTGTCCTTCTATGAATGAATTCTATTTTTAAAATGTCTAATTAAAAAACTAGTAGTTCTGTGAACAGTAGACCTCGCTCGTTGAAATAACAAATGTGGTGTTGAGCTTAGGTTAAAAATAGTGTGCCAGTAAGGAAGTAAGCAGATGGTTTAGCCAGTGAAACATTATTTTGCAATTCCCGCAATTCCGGGGTTTGTAGTTCTCGTTTCTTTTCTTTTCTTGAGCTTTAAATGCTAAAGATTTTCTTTTAGGGGCCATTGTGTTTTATTTAGGTTAATAAGGCGTAAGGTAGCTACAAATATCGCGTTATTGATGGAAAACATAGAATTAAATATTTACAAACTTAAATAACTAAAACTTAACAATGTATTTACAGTTCCATATCATATTCCAATATTAGAAATAATAAAAACAAACGATGTTAAAGCGTCGTGATAGTGATCTCAAACCATGTACCAACACTTCGCACGCTGTCCAACGTTCATTTTTTGTATGTCCTTTATTGCCGCGAGGTTTCTTTTGTTTCATCTCATTTTGTAGTTCAAGTAAAGCTAAGTCAAATACTTTTTAAAATAATAATTTACAAGTATACAGTTCAATTCTTTGATCTATCCTCTACACTTTCTTATAATAATATGTAATTTTTTGGCAAAGTATATATAGTACATGAGCCAAACCCGAAAATGAAGGTATTTGGTACCACCTGGGGTGGCAAATGCTGACTATGTTTTTTTTGTTCAGTTTTATATGTAGATCAAGAATATATGTGATAGCAACGCCAAAGTAGTAGCTTTATGTGAAAAAACGTACTTTTTTAAAAAAAACTTGTGTTTTCCTTCATAAATTTGAAAAAGGTACCAGTAAAAGTGGCATATGCTAACAATGTTTTTTTTATAGGGTTTTGTATGTAGATCATGAATTTTTATGATAGCATGATCTATGCAGTAGCTTTATATATATATATAAAACTTTTAAGTTGAAAATTTGCAAATTTTAAACTGAAAATATTGATTTATGATCCATACATTTGTAAAACAAGCTCCAATTTAAAATTACTTTTAGTAAATAATTTTTCTTTGTTTATTATCTAAATAAAAGCTATTTATACTTTTTTTAGTATGTCTTACCGTTTAGGCGTAAAATGGACTGGAGTGCGCCTCTGCTCAAGGCCGCGCTATACTCAAGTGCGGCCTAGGCCGGCTCCGCATTCAGGTAGAGCGCGTTACCCCTTGTTAGAAACGCCATAAATGATTAGCATTCATAATTTTTTATCTGGTTAAACGTTTATATTTGAGAACAAATACAGGCTAAACAAATTTAAAGCTGTTGATTTTACCTTGTTTATTTCACACACCCGTATTATCTCACAGAAATTAAATGCAACTAATATTAAATACAAACTACACATAGACATACTATACTCGTCCATTCATTAAATCATTTTTATTTTACAATATTTCATCTCCTTCTTCATCGTCTGAGATTGACGTAACTGCCTGTTCGTCTTCTTCGTAATTTTGTTGGTTTTCACAAGTGGTCAATTTACAAAGTTGGATGCACTTTAAATTGTTTACAATGCAAGGGCATCTGTCTTGAATACAACTTTTTATTGCACTCACATGATATCATCTCAATGATAGCTTGAGGTGCTGGCAGACCTTCCATCCAGTCAATGCCTTTTCTTGTCCTTCAACAGTATCTTTTTTAATCCAACCATTGCCGATAGGACTTGGTATTTCAGTGGTTTTCAAGGAATATTTCCAAACTGCTGTCTGATAGTTGACCCGTATGGTGTGTTTTAGCAGGCAGTCTTCAAAAGGCGGTAACTAGTGGGGCTCAACTTCACCTTTTTTGGAACAAAACATTTTATACCTATACTGGTTGACTGTATTTGTTTCCTGTTTGCCTCCATAGAGTTTACAGACAAACTTTTGTAGATGGTGGGCAAGTTCATCAGACACAACCCAGTCATTTCCTAGCTATTTAAATATTCTCTTGTATTCATTGTTTCCTCGTACAATTTTAAGTGCTTTGATTTTCCCAAAAATCTCTAACAGTGTCGCATCCTGTGAACGCGTACAATCCAAGTAAGGAATCGCACATGTCTTGGCCCCAATAATCCGCAATCTTTTTTACATCCAAAATTCTTAATCTTGACTGAGTTGCACATTCTGATACATTGGTACTTTTATTTTTGAACAAAAAGCTAAGCCTAACATTAGAACATCTGTGTCTTCACAACACAAGATAATGGCATTTAAAGTACTGGGTACATGGGCAGCATGGAGGATTAATTTTGTATCAGCTTTTTCTTGGAATAATCGCAGTTCTTGTACTTCTTGCACTAAGTGTTCGGTCAACTTCAAACAAGTATTACTGTAACTGACATACATTTCTTTTTTGTTTAAGCGTTGCCTTACCGACTCCTGACTCCAGTAATGTACAAAAAAATATGAGCTGATTTTTGTTTTTGCCATTTTTCAAAAAGCTGCCGAATTGCTTGACCTTGGGCACTACTCTTAGACTTAGAAACTGAAGTGCCGCTTGTTGTCCTCTGGCAACTCGTTCTGCTGATTTTATAGACATTTCACGGTACTCATCAAAAATCACATCAACTCGTGCACTGGTTGCCGCTCAGAGCTATATCAGCAATATCACCAATCGTCATGTTGTATACTTTAAGCCATTACGATGTTGTATGTACCATCTATTAAACATACTGAACGCTGAGGAATATGTTCAGCAAGCTGTAAATTCTTCTCAAGTTCTCTACCCAGTTGTGCTTTGTTGGTTTTCCAACAGGACATCACAAGAAGCAAGCAAACACCATGGAAGCATTTCACGAACAGATGCTAAATGAAGCTTCCAACCCCCTTCTCGTGATGCTCTAATCATACACAGCATTATTTGTACCATATCCAAGTACGAAACCCAAAAACTTGAAAGAGGTCCATTGTCATTTCTTAAATACTCTAAGTACTTATGAAAAGCTGTATATACACTGAACTGTAAGCTGGGAGTTGTATAGTTTCCTTGTGGTTTTCGGCAGTTATGTCACTTGAAAACTCCGTAATGGATTCCATAGCCGAAGAAACTTTATCTTTGATATCAGCATTCTCTGACTCAACCCAAGTTTGGAAACCAAACCACACCATATATATAAAAGTAAGAACGTAAAATTAAAATGGGTACACTCATGAAGATTCAAAGTTAATCTTATTTATACATCTAATGATAAGAGCGGTTTGGAGGACTGCACACTTGAGGTGCACTTACGATGTTTCCAAACGTGAAGCCGGAATGCACTGCCGTCCATTTTACGCCTAAACGGTAAGGGCTACAAAAAAAAAAAGGATATGTACATTTATTTTAGATATAGTACAAATGAACAACTTTTATTTGAAACCTTTTTTAATTGGGGTGCATTTTCCAACGGTATTGATCAAAAAACAATATTTACAATTAAAAATTTTAAAGTTTTCAACTAAACAGTAATTTTTCTTATAAAAAGCTCCTTCATAGATCATGCTATCATACAAATTCGTAATATACGTACAAAACTATATAAAAAAAACATTGATAGCATGTGCCACCTTTACTGGTACCTTTTCAAAATATTTTCAGGGAAAATCTATTTTTTACCACTAAAATAACATTTTTCTTAGATAAAGCTACCCTTAACCCATTGCTATCACATATATTATTGATTTATACATATAACTGTATAAGAAAAACAAGGTCTGCATTTGCCACCCCAGGTGGTACCAAAAAAGTAATTGGCTCACGGACTAATATTTCTAAATTACTATTAAAAAACAGGACTAGTTTTGTTAGCAGTCTTGTAGTAGGAACATAAAAACTGGTGTTTTCAAAATAATAAATTTTAAATTGATAAATATTTTTATACAGTTCTATTTAGAACTAAATTACGAAACTTTTTTACATTTATGAAAAAAAAATTACTACTTTTTATGTAGGCCTAAAGTTGAACTTTTTCCTTTCGTTACTGAACATGCTTGTTTCTTGAGCTAATAACTTTGTTAATTTTACTTCAATAATTTTTTTTTTACTGGCATATATGAATTCTTTGAACCTTTATCTACAAAAAAGCTATGTAACACTTTTGAATTGGTTTAGAATAAACGTATAAAAACATGGTTGAAATACAAAAACGTGGACGATTTTTAACAAATTTGAAGTTTACGGCCATTTCGTGAGCTTACCGTTAGAGATACGGAAAAAATCAAGAATACTATTTTGTTTAAAATCTAATTTGCTATTCGCAAAATCTTATTAGTTTTTAAATTCGACCTACGGTTAAGCCACAAACTGGGTTTGGAAAAAAGCTTACACTGAGAGAAACGGTCCTGCCGCCATTTTTATTTAATTTAAGGGGTTAAAAATGAAAAATGAAAAAACCGTATGTATATACATGGCTCGGCCTATGAATAACAAACATTCATGCAAAAAATCATCAAAATCGGTCAAGGTGTTTGGCCGTAATCGTGAGACAGACACACAGACGAAATGCCGAAAGGTCGAGTTAAAACGGAGACCTCGTTTCGCTAGGTCAATTAATAATTCGTACACAAATTCAAATTGCAGTTGTATTAGCAATCAATAGAATAATCATTTTCAATATGTACTTTAGTGCTGTTAACCTGTACTATATCGCTGTTAACCTGCGCTTTAGAGCTGCCAACCTGTACTTTAGTGCAGTTAATCCTTATTTAATGCTGTTAACCAGTACGTTTTTTTAAATTGTGCTGGTTGTCCATCTATAACTATTAAGTTGTAAAAACGGGGACTTATAATCAAATTGCATTATTGTTTATTAAGTTTTTACTGTATTCTTAATTTTACTCTGCGAAGCTGTGAAATAGTCCCGTTAAATCTGAAAATATAATATCAATTAATCTGTAATTTAGTAATTTTCATAGTACCTTTTGATTGCTTTGTAATAATGTTTATTACTAGTACTTACGTCAAGTAGCAATCTTGAGTTTAGTATATTTTAATACTTTATTACAGCTGTTTCGGTATAACATATACCATCATCAGATGAATAAACACATACACACATAACACTGATAAACATTACACATAAATAAATATAACATAAAAGTTCAGGTACTGCAGTACAAGTCAACAAAATATTAAAAGACTGACTTCCTGATATGACCATATCTTGCTAGTGTGGAGGTCAACTATTCACTGTGACTTTATAAGGTTGGTCTTATTGACATGCCATAGTCCACAATCTTAGTCCTCTTTCACATCAGTGCGGTCCGGGCCCGGATCGGATCGGACGAAAATGTTTTGACTGATGAATCTTATGGGTGCGTTCACACTAAAGCGGGTGCGCCAGGATAAGCCAAAACCTCTGTCCGGGCGCAAAGGGTACCCGGAAGAGCCAAAACTTCCAATCCGGGCCCGGATCGGATGGCTATTGTTTTGTACATCAGGTCTTATGTACGCGTTCACACCAGTGCGGTCCGGGCTGGTATCGCCCGGATGTGATTTAGATGTCTTGTCAGTCTGTGTCCATCAGTGGTTGAGTGCAGTTGGTAAATTCTAGTTCTGGTGCAAAGAAAATCAAAACATACGTGTACCAAGAACAGCTTGCATTTTTGAAGAAGACAACTGAATTAAAAAATACCGAATCAAGTTTTAGTCTGAATTCACCGGAGGCACAATTGGACGAACCCAACAACTCGGGAGATTCGCCAGCGACAACCAATGATGCACCCGCCCCAGACTAAGAAACCCAGGCTGATAACCCCTTCGGAAAAAAGTGCCACAAGTTGCAAAGAAAAAAAATAATTGAGAAAAGCATTTTAGAAGCTTTAAAAGAAGACGACGACCCAAAACTAATGTTCTTTAAGAGCTTGCTTCCAAACATTAATGATTTTTCAAATGATGAGTTTCTTCTTTTACAATGCTGAGTTCTGCAAATTATACAGGACATCAAGCGAGGACGCATGATCTTCAACAGTCCACCACCACCTGTATCTGGGCAATCTGGATGGCAAGGCAACGCACAACCAGGTTATTCGGGGTGGTCAAATCAGGAGACCCATCAAGCCTTTCAGTACATGCCTAATCAAAGAAGTGGACATAGTGATCAAACAGCTAATCCGTTGGTATCGCCATACTCAAACACTTCCCAAGAAAATTCTGTTGTGTCTAGCCAAGACGGTGAATCCCAGTTGGATTATTTTGATTTAAATTTTGGAGGGGTTAACAAGTAGGCTATAGTAGTTAGGATGTGGACTAATAAAACATAACGGTAAACTCACTTGCAATTCGTT
>JAGFPH010000625.1:213803-247124 GCA_018207615.1 Philaenus spumarius | reverse complement strand
CCCCCCCCCTAAAATTTCGAATTTTCGGAAACCCTCTCTTAGTGCGCGTCTAGAGCCTATAAAGAGTATTAGTGCCAAATTGTATGGTTGTAGGCCTCGAGGTTTTGGAGAAACTGTGATGAGTCAATGAGTCAATGGTATTTGGCTTTTATAGGCCTAAGTATAGATTAAATGGGACAACCCCACACAGAGGGAACAAGTGCGTCGCAATACCACTCGCGGCACTCGGAGCATACACTCTGAACTTATGTTGCACGTCTGGTTGTTGGGAGCAATTCCTATCCGCGCATGTGCAGACCGTGTACTCCACTCTGCTCTGTTCTTACCTTGAATTAATAAACAGCCTTTCCTCAACAGATACGCTTCTACTCCAATTGGTGTTCTGCTTGGTAATCTAATCATGTCTTGAATCAGTCCTAACAATACTGTAAAACTGATTGTACTCGTGCGACAGTAGTTATACAACTTTGCAGGATCACGTTTAATTCATTAATGTGCGATAAAAGGTATCTTTTCTTCCTACAGTTTCTACCCGATATCGAGTCTAACATTAGACGAATTGCCATAAACCTTCGGCAACATTGGCCTCTTCTTCCACAACCTCGGCACTCATTTCCACTCTGTCAATCGCAAACTCAAAATGATCCATAGCCGCTCCATGATCCTCCCGTCTTGCGTCAGCCTTGCACCTACATTGCAAAGAGCAAAGCATAATATCAATCGGAGAAAACACAGAACAGATGACGGGAACAGCTAGACTAGGCTTCATCACGAAACATATTTAGAGAACAGAAAATATGCATTTTCATTGACCTACTAAGAACAGTGAGAAAAGATAGTTTGTAATCTTATTGGTTAATGTAGTTGTTACGTAATACAGAGATCAGCTGATGGAACAGATTACTTGCCTTCTTATTGGTCGATGTGGTTGTAACGTAGATATAGAGTGCGAAGAATAGAGAACGGATTTATTCAGAGAAACGATCTCTGAAAGAATAGATTAGTCTAGGGAACTATATGTTCTGTTCTTTCAGGCACATTAGGCTGTGATTTTTTTCTTTCTCAGAACTGCTATTGATGAGCAAGAGATTCCAGCACGCGTTGCATCGGAAATTTTGACCCGGACGAAGGAGGAGCAGTTTGGGGGCCGCTGCTGTCTCGGACCCAAGAGTTCAATCGGGCCAGCAAGTTTTAGGGTAGACGAGAAAGTATGGAAAATGAGAGTCAAGGCACCGCATAAGGTCAAACAGAAGACAACGTACGTGCTGTTTGCGATCTTATTAATGATGATCGGCATTTTAATTTTAGTAAAATCGCTTCGCATCATTTTCGGAGAAAATTTACTGCGATAGAGAGACAGACAGACGAGGGTTTCATTTAACTTAGGGTATGCAACCGCAGAAATGTAAGAAAAACATTCATCAGACATTGAAAGAATAAGAACCAAGTTTAGTATCAAGGCAAGGAAGGGGTTAGATCAATATCGTATACTGCATAAACCATAACAGTAGACTTACGATAACAGTTACTCAATATCTGGAATGGACAACGGTAACGTACTACGTGGTATAATGACGTCGTGGTTTGTGATCCGTGTGATTGGGATTGCAACCACAACCACAGTGGCTCTTCAGGGCTGGCTTGTTCTACGCAATAATATCAGTATGTTCACATTGTATCAAAATAACTTATGTGTCAACTAAAACGCATAGGATTTGATTATTCATTTATTTTTAATTTAATAGCACATTGAAAGTGTGTTGTATATTATTGCAAATCGTTTAGCAATTTATCTTGTTCTAAATTAAATAAGATCGTATTTGAATTTGAATTAATTAATTTTATTATTACGAGAACTTTAGAACACAGGTAAATATCTTCTTACTTGTCTCTCTACTTAAAATTGCATTATTTTTAATTTGTAATAATTTACCTGCTTATACGCTTTCACAGCAAGGGTTAATTTAATTAAATTACAAGTGAAAAAACCTGGACCAAGACCGGGATTTGAACCCAGGACATTTACCTTACTCTTGGTCCATGTTTTTCACTCGTAATTTGATTAAAAATAATGTTTCTTTGTCCTTTGTAGATTCAAAAACTATTCAACCGATTTCACATTTTATCTACATCACTGGCACAAGTGTTAACACTTTAAAATTACTACAGTCTAAGGGGTGGAATGGGGTAGCTACCCCCATACAATAAATATAAATTAAACTAACTTCCTACAAGCTATACAAATAAATAACGTAATATTATTTTTAAGGTATATAAAAACCTATTTGCAGTTTGGTTACTTAAATCAAAGGGGTGAAATTAAATAATTCATTAAATGAATTAAATTTAAATAACTACCATTAAAATTAAAAAGTAGGCCTAATCCAAACATTTACTTTTCTATATTCTCAAAACCTACTCAAGTAATTTCACTAAAATTTTCAAATTTACACGTATTAGTACTAGGATTTTTGATTGAGAGAACATGGCCACTACAAACAAATATATTTAAATGGGGTAGCTACCCATATACAATTCAAATAACTTGAACTAAATTCCTGCAAACTATAAAGCTAAAATGATTTAATATTATTCTTAATCGATATATATAAAAAAAAAAAAAACATTTGCAATTATATTACTTAAGTCAAAGGGATGAAACGGAATAACTACCCTTACAATTAATTAAATCAAGCAATTGCGACGCATTGCCGGGTCCACTAGAAATGAATATATTATATTATATACAAAATACATTGTAATAAAAAAAGAGAAAATTGAATCTTGTTTGAAGTAACATAAATCTATTGGGGTTGTCCGAATGTACGAGTATAAATTTTCCAGAGATTACCGCTAAACTGAGAAACGGTAAAACACTTATATGTACAGGGTATTTCCAAATTCTAAGCACAAACTTCAGTATAACTTGGGTCAAAAGAAACGTAAAACGTCATAACCATGCGTATATTTTTAGCCGAATTTTTGAAGAAAATAAGAGCTATTACACTCGACCCAATTTGAAAATTACTTTATATATATATATATATATATATATATATATATATCTGTTTTATTCCCGGATCGATAAGTGGTAGTAAATAAGCTTCAAAATTGCTGATTTTTTGGAGAAAGGGTCCTAGTAGGATTCTTCAGATACACTTTTTTGTTTTTCGATCGGATTCAAAATGGCGGAGTTATACCGATTAATCGTTTTTGGGTAGTGATTTAAGGGTATATAAGTATATGGATTTTTCCCAACTTGATAAAATGGTAGTAAATTTGCTTTAAAATAGATGAAATTTAAGTGGAAGGGTCTTTGTAGGATGTCCCAGGCACTGATATTTTCATTTTTTGATTTTACACAAAATGGCGGCTTGTTTGATTCAAACCAAAATGGCAAAGTTAGAGCGAGGAAATTGCATTATTACTCCCACCCATAAGCCCTTGTGCAGATTTTGAGCTATATCGTTCGAAAGGTAATTAAATTTACTACAATCCTGTGCAAAGGTATTTCAGGTACAGTCCCCAGAACAAGGAACAAAATTAATATGTAGATCCCGATAAATGATTTTTTCATTATAAATGTCAGGTTTTTGCGCGATTTCTCCCACTCATAAGCCCGTGTGCAATTTTTGAGCTATATCGTTCGAAAGGTAATTAAATGTACTACAATCCTGTGTAAAAGTAATTCAGGTACAGTCCCCGGAACAAGAAACAAAATTGATAGGAAACTACCGGTAAATGATTTTTTCATTATCCATGTCAGGTTTTTGCGCAATTTCTCCCACTCATAAGCCCGTGTGCAATTTTTGAGCTATATCGTTCGAAGGGTAATTAAATTTACTACAATCCTGTGCAAAGGTATTTCAGGTACAGTCCCCGGAACAAGGAACAAAATTGATAGAAAGCTCCCGATAAATAATTTTTTCATTATAAATGTCAGGTTTTTGCGCGATTTCTCCCACTCATAAGCCCGTAAGCAATTTTTGAGCTATATCGTTCGAAAGGTAATTAAATGCACTACAATCCTGTGTAAAAATAATTCAGGTACAGTCCCCGGAACAAGAAACAAAATGATAGGAAACTACCGGTAAATGATTTTTTCATGATCCATGTCTGGTTTTTGCGCAATTTCTCTCACTCATAAGCCCGTGTGCAATTTTTGAGCTATATAGTTCGAAAGGTAATTAAATTTCCTACAATCGTGTGCAAAGGTATTTCAGGTACAGTCCCCGGAACAAGGAACAAAATTGATAGAAAGCTCCCGATAAATGATTTTTTCATTATACATGTCAGGTTTTTGCGCGATTTCTCCCACTCATAAGCCCGTGTGCAATTTTTGAGCTAAATCGTTCGAAAGGTAATTAAATGCACTACAATCCTGTACAAAAGTAATTCAGGTACAGTCCTCGGAACAAAGAACAAAAGTGATAGGAATCTCCCGATAAATGGTATTTTCATTATTCATGTCAGGTTTTTGCGCAATTTCTCCCACTCATAAGCCCGTGTGCAATTTTTGAGCTATATCGTTCGAAAGGTAATTAATAATCCTGTGCAAAAGTAATTCAGGTACAGTCCCCGGAACAAGGAACAAAATTGAAAGTAAACTCCCGATAAATGATTTTTTCAATATCCATGTCAGGTATTTGAGCAATTGCTCCCACTCATAAGCCCGTGTACAATTTTTGAGCTATATCGTTCGATAGGCAATTAAATTTCCTACAATTCTGTGCAAAAGTAATTCAGGTACGGTCCCCGAAACAAGGAACAAAATTGATAGGAAACTCACGATAAATGGTTTTTTCATTTTTCATATCAGGTTTTTGCGCAATTTATCCCACTCATAAGCCTGTGTGCTATTTTTTAGCTGTATCGTTCGAAACGTAATTAAATTTACTACAATCCTGTGCAAAAGTAATTCAGGTACAGTCCCCGGAACAAGGAACAAAATTGATAAGAAACTCCCGATAAATGATATTTTCACTATCCATGTCAGGTTTTTGCGCAATTTCTCCCACATATAAGCCCGTGTACAATTTTTGAGCTATATCGTTCGAAAGGCAATTCAATTTCCTACAATCCTGTGCAAAAGTAATTCAGGTACAATCTCCGGAACAAGGAAACAAACTGTATAGGGATCTCCTGATAAATTATTTTTTCATTATCTGTGTAAGGTTTTTGCACAATTTGTCCCACTCAACAGACCGTGTGCAATTTTGAACTATATCGTTCGAAAGATAATTAAATTTAGTACAATCCTGTGCAAAGGTAATTCAGGTACAGTTTCCGGAACAAGGATCAAAATTGATACGAAAATCCCGATAAATGTTTTTTCATTATCAATGTAAGGTAATTAAGCAAATTCTCCCACTAATAAACTGCAGTGCAATTTATGAGCTATATCATTCGAAAGGCAATTAAATTTACTATAATCCTGTGCAAAGGTATATTTGGAACAGTTTCCGGAACAAGAAATAAAACTCATAGTAAACTCTCATTATAAAATACTAGTTATTCCCTGATAAGAAAATTCGTCTATAGTAATGCGGCAGTGCTGCTTACGGGTTTTTTGTTTAATTTACGATGTGTCTGTATTTATGTCTGAATGGGCGAAATGTATTAGTCGAATTTGTTTGCACCTACGCCTCCAGCTTCGACTAACGCGCTGCTTCGTTCCACTCGCGGTGGAAAAGCTATTTGAACCTCTATCTTGTGGACTTGGATTATGGACTGCTCGCATCATGCAAACTAGGCCGTCGTCTTCTAGGCAGAAGATGGCCCCCCCACGTGGATTAGAACCGGAAAGGTTTATGGTGTTTTACGTTTTGCTCGATTTTGGGGGAACCAAGCAAGCTAACAGGTCGTGTAAAAAACAAAATGTGCAGAATATAGTAATATAATATAATAATAGTTTACTGCTTTAGATAAAACCATGTAGAAAACCGTTACTTCCGGTAAAAAAACATGCTTCCGGTTGTTGGATTTTTGTTGGCTAACAAACTCCTCCGAACGACTTAGACAACCAACGTGTGTACCAAATTTGACTTAAAACACGGCCAGTATATTAGGAACACATATACAGTATACATCTATATATATAAAAGCGAAATATCACTCACTCACTCACTCACTGACTCACTCATCGCGATTTCTCAAAAAACTACCGAACGGATTGAAATGAAATTTGGTATGTAGCTTCCTCTAGGGCCATACGTGCTCACTAAGAAAGGGTTTGAAAAAATTCGAAATTTTAGAGGGGGTTTGGGGGGATCAAAGTTATTAAAAAATGATTTCTTCAAAATTACCGAACAGATTGGAATGAAATTTGGTATGTAGCTTCCTCTAGGGCCATAGGCGCTCGTTAAGAAAGGGTTTTAAAAAATTCGAAATTTTAGGGGGGTTTGGGGGTATCGAAGTTATTAAATCACGATTTCTTCAAAACTACTGAACGGATTGGAATGCAATTTGGTATGTAGCTTCCTCTAGGACCATAGGTGCTCACTAAGAAAGGGTATGAAAAATTACGAAATTTTAGGAGGGGTTTGGGGGATCAAAGTTACTAAAATCATAATTTCAGATCTTTTATTATTATAGCAATAGTGCTTTTATTATTTAACATCTATTTATATAAAAACCAAATACCACTCACTGACTGAACACTTAAAAAGAATACAATTACGTTAAAAAGACTGAAAATACCAACCACCACGGGCAACGCCGTACGGGTCAGCTAGTATATGTATAGGCCTATATATACAATTTTTCATGATACCCCAAAACGTGTTCTGGGGACCATGATCGGTGCTCATTTACTGCTCCCGACCTTAGGTCTCACCATAAGCGCCACTGCAATAGCTCATCTTTCTTATGGAAATTCGCTAAAAACACAAAGTTAACATTACGTCATATTATTTTAAAATTCCCATTTCATAGAAAGACGTAATTTTTGCATATTGCAAAAGAGTTACAATTCAATTTCATCTGTTTTACTAGTCTGTCTGAAACCACGTCTGTGTCGCAGCTGTTGGTACGTTCTTATTGCGCAAAACTAAATAAATATTACATTCATAAGTCCTCGCTTACATTTGAAATGAAATGCCAAGCCGTGCGATTCCGCAAATAATGGAATAAGACGGGCAAATTGCAAACCGTGGAAAGAAGACGTACCTTTTTCTGACGTCGAGCTTGAGTCACTGGAAGTGAATAAAATAAAATAAATTTGAGCACAAATAATTTGGGAAGTTTTAGAAATTATATTAAACAAATGATAAGATGTTAATCACGAGGACGGAATCAAAATTATTATCCCGTTACACTACTAGAGGACTTAGCCCCTGCTCGCTTCGCTCACCGAACCCCGCGGCAGATCAAATGAAAACAGATGGTTGTGTACTCGGTCAGAGCAGTTAGGGTTGTGTGGGTATCGGTGACTTGGATCCTGACTTACGCTCATTAGGGTAAGAGTTTATGCGTGAATGGTAGGAATTTCGCTACATTGAAAACTACGAACTTTCCACAACTACTGGGTAAATTTATAGGTTTTCTAGCCTTTTTTTCTAGAAGTCGGTTTATGTCCATTATTTTTTAATTTAATAAAAAAAAAAACCTGCGACAACAAAACATTTATTACGGTCCAGGTAATCTTTTGAAATCGGCGTTACAAAGTCAGTGTTGGTACAATAAACAGCTGTTACTCGACACTTGTGGGCTATTTCTCAGCGGCATTTCCATTAACAGCTGATTTCATTATTTTAAATAATATGTAATGACCTAACTACAAGTCATGGTGGTTCTTTCTAACCTATATTGTACCTAGAGTTGGTTGAAAATACTGAAATAAATTTACAAATAATTTAAAAGAAAGTTTAGATAATTAGTTTCAGAAATGCAATTTTTCTCGTTTAAAATACATAGCTTATCTGATTAAACAGTGTTGGTACTGTAATCAAATGAATACTCTCGAAACGTTCTTCTAGTCTATACTAGTATTATAAAGAGGTAAAGTTTGTTTGTTTGTTTGTATGTAGGGGGTAATCTTTGGAGCTACTGAACCGATTGAAAAAATAGTTTCACTAATAAAAAGCTACACTATCCCTGAGTAACACAGGCTATAATTCATTTCGATAAAAACATTTTTTATTTCAATATTTGTAAATTTAGCCGGAAAAAATTATTAGGTTATTCCTAGAATGATAAACCAATACATATTTCTTGAATGTATTTACATTCTTTACCATAGCAACCAATTGAATAAAATAACAGATAATATACCTGTTTGCTCCAATATTTTTATTAACAGCTGATTTCAAAATTTAAAGCAATTATTTTTCTATTTCTATCTTTTAGGTTAGGGTTTTAAAGTTTAGACTGAGCCTTGCTGGTTCTTTTAACCATTATTATAATTGCTGTTACAAAATATAAGAAATAATTTTATTTGAACATTTATCATTATTTACCATCTTAGTTTTGAAGTTATGATTAATCTTACACCTTTATTATATATAAAACATAACATATGTTTTTAGAAGATTCTATTGGGGGTTGGCGTGCGGAGCACGCAGGGGCCTTCCCTGGTCTATAATAATGGATCAATGGAATTTCAATTAACAGCTGGTTTTACATTTTTGAACAATATAGTTTCAATCTGTTATGTTGAGTTTCTATCTAGTAGGCTTTAATGCGCGCGCATTTTTTGAGATTTTGATGGCTATATGATTATGATTTGTCAAATGGAAGATTTAAAATGGGGGAATTACCGAAGGCGAGCTGGCCGAATAGCTAAGGAAGCTGGATCGCATACAGCACACGCATACATTTTTTATAAACTTAATAACTTTTGAAGAAAAATAGATATAACCTTGAAATTGTAGTAGTGCACCTTTCAAAACTTGTGGTTTGTGCCTGCAAAGTTTTATCCAGATCGGTCGAGCGGTTTTGGAGGAGAAGAATTTACAACATTTGCACGAAAGCCGGGGAAGTTTTACTATTGGTTCAATACGCGTTTTATTGGCTTCGACTAAAAATATGCCCTTCTAAGAGTTTGTATTTGTTGAAATCAATTTCAGAATTTGTTAAATATTTGGCAAACTTTGTCGGGTAACAGTAAGTAAATAATGCAAATTGTATGCACCACAAGAGGAATAATTAATGTATACAAACAACTAACAACTTTGATAAAACTTCTTGTTCGAACAGCATTTATAATTTGTTTTAACACAATATTATCATACATATTTTAACATTATAATATACAGCGGGTGTAAAATTAGTATCATTTTAAACGACTCCATTTAAGATTCTACAGTAAAAAAAGTTGAGCAAGCGCTTGAACCACAAAAACAACTGTAATTTCATACTAGAGGGCTCCGCCCCCTGCTCGCTTGGCTCGCCAACCTCCGCGGTAAAGCAATCACAAACAGATTACCACTTATGAAACAAAGATGTCAATCGTGGGAAGTATAACAATTTATTTTTTTTTTTGTAAAGGGGCAGTTATCCCCTAGTTCACCCATTAGACGTAACTATTTAAATTGCGTGTGATATTATTTATTTTATTTCCTATAAAACACTTAAAATTAATAAGTGCCAAATTTTCAGTTCTCTTGGCTTGAGCAAATATTTTAATCAACATTTTGTATAGGGGTTGTTACTACATTTTCACCCCTTAGCAGCACGCGTCGAAATGTCAATTTAGCCCATGATGATTTTTCTATGTATCTTGTAAGAAATAAAAGTACAAATTTTCAGCTCACTAAACTTAAGGAAAATATAACAATTTGTTTTTATCGTTTTAGGGGTTGTTATCACATTTTAACCCTTTAGAAGGTCGCGACAAAATGCAAATCTTTTTCTAAGTATCTTGTAAGAAATAAATGTACAAACATTCAGCTCTCTAGCTTTAAGAAAATTATAACAATTAATATTTATTGTTTTAGGAGTTGTTTCAACCCTTAAATCAAAATTAATTTTAACCAATGTTACTCAGGGATAGTGTAGCTTTCTATAAGTAAAACTATTTTTTCAATCGGTTCAGTAGTTCAAGAGATTACCCTCTACATACAAACAAACAAATTTTACCTCTTTGTAATATTATATTAGAATAGATACAGAAAAAAATAAGTAATAAGGGAGAGAATACTACATTTATAATATCCCTTGAAATATAAAATACATCTTAACAATTAAAAGAATAGCCAAAAAAGAATAAAATTATAGTAAAACAAATTAATTATGCAAAAAAACTAACTGTATTTATAACGAAAAAGAAAACGATTTTATTTAGGAAATGAAATAGTATACTTTATTTATTGGTTGAAACTATTTCAGATAATCTCACGACCCCCGTTCATTTCACCTTTCACCAAAACGTAGAGGAAACATTTTATTTTCCGTCATTTTCTAATTTTTCGTCAAATTAGGGGTGGTTTCACCCCCTACGGCGAATATTTGTCGTGCATTTTCTTGGTCGGTTTCTATGGGGCTACTAAATTTCTAAACTGTAATCATGATTTGCGCATTCCATAGCATTATTTGGAGGTCTCACAAACTTTGTAGCGAAAAAAACCCTAAAAAGGGTGCATTTTTGAAGTGATAACTTCTATTGGAACGCTGAGCACTTTCGCTTGACTATGTTTCTGAAATCTTGCGTCACGCAAACTTTTTGCGTAGGCACAAGTCAGAGCGTGAAGAGGGAATAGGCGATACATAGTATATAATAATACGTTATTATAATTATTTATGGACAGAAGTGCTGAACAATACTAGAACAGTATCTTACAATTAAATTCAAAGTTTGTTTGATTGCCAGCTTAAACATTGCCATGACATTTTGATTGCTTAACATTTTTATCATAGGCTATGAGTATCGTAAAATAATTTTGTTATGTTTCCTTACATTTTGTTTTATTACATATGTTTAACAGTGTTAGATTGTTGAAAATAAAAAAATATTTGCTTTTTAAATTATACATGTGTTTATTTTATAGGTATTGTTTTAACCACCCAAGCAAACACCGAGCATGGCTCGGTCCCCCGGTACTTAAAATAATATTATATTATAATAAGTATGCGAAAAATAATGACCATTATAATGTAGGCATTATTTATTTAGTGACTAATGATTTTGAGTGATGTATTGTGTATGCACTCTACATAGAATTGTAAGAATAAGTCTATATGTAAGGGATAATTATAATAATTATTATATTTGTGCGTTTTAAGTTTTGAAAAGAAGATTGATTTTTCTCTAACTGAAGTAAGTTTAGGCTAAATGTTACACTTTGTACATTTTGACAAAGTAATATTTTGCATTGTTTTTTTTTACTGTAACTTATTATTACTCACTTAAATATAAAATTTAGCTTTATATTACAACAATGGAGGTCATACACGTTAATGGAGTATCTATTCTTCACAGAGTAGTTTCTTCTAGGCCAATGTTTATTCTACACTTTGGCTTTAATTGTACATGACACGATTCACTGGGATTTGAGGTGAGGACCAGAATTGTTAGTCATGTTTCAAAAAATTGGCGCAGGTTCAAACCATATACTTTAAAAGCAACAGGAGATATTTATTCAACAAAATAAGAATATATCGCGGATATGAGCAAACCGGTAACTTTTGGAACCTCATGTGAAATTCAAGCTGCATCCGAAATATCTTTTATGAATTTCAGGTGTACAGAGATGGTTATTTGTTGTGGGAGAGTTTTGGCGAACCGATTGAGGGAGTAGGGAGGCTAAGGTTTACTGGGGAACTGACGAGAGGCCACTTTGATGTTCCCATTCCTCTCATACCTTTTTTACCTGACAACTCAATTGATATTAGTGTGGAGGAAATACAGTCAGTTTCCCAATCCCAGGTTTCAGACGATCTCTCCAAATTTCTCAATTTCTCAATTACTATATTCTAATATTATAATTATAATAATATTACTATATTCTAATATTATAATTAATTATTATATTATAACTATGCAATTTCAAAATACGATATAATATTTTCTGACAATATATTGACCTGTGTAATTTGTTGACCTTTATTCTCCTCTAATATTATAACTGATACAAATATAAATCGGTCATAGAAGTTATCACTTCCAACGTTTGGTCTTAAGCATACCCAATGTTTTTTGCATTTTTAGGGGTGGCGCCGAGATTTTAGAGACGTGGGACCCCATTTTTCGAAATCAGCGTCTCAAAAAACATGAAGTACAAGTGGTCTGGTCCGTGGGGCCCTGAGGTCACACCTCACAATTTAAAAGAACTACAGAAGCTGCCCCACGGATCAGAGAACACGTGGATTTGAACAGAGTTGTAAAAGTTAATCCAAATGGATTACAAAAGTGGTTTTCATTAAAATCTAATGTAAAATGCAAAACTTTGACAAATTGTGTTATAAAGGAACAAATATAAATGTTACGGGAGGAAGCACAGTTGCCGAGAGGTTAAAGATATTGTCCAGTCTGCTACACCTAGTTACTGGCGATGAATTTACTTGCGCCATACGCTGCTCCCCTTTCTCTAACTGGCGTACATTAAACAAGTAAAGGAATACAGCTAAATAAAAGTTACGGTTTTGTCTGCAGTTTTTGGAAATTTAGGAAATATTTTGCAACCGACCACTACCCAACTATATACTATGAGGTGTACAACATATTAGTTCTAACCAAAGTTTCACCTTGGTTAAACCTAGGTACTAACTTCTAACCACATGTGGCGAGCTTAAAGTTTTAACGACACACAACTCTGAACTAAAAGTTTTATCCTAAACACGCTTTTTATTTTACACTACCTCTAATATAAGAGTATTAACTATAAAAGCTTGTCCCCCCCCCCCACCAAGACACTGTAACAACCCTTCTTAGTTCTCGCTATTTACTTTTCCAATACACGTATTAGACATGTATAACAGTATCATAGACGACTAAGTAACCATGGCAACCGGTGAAGGCTACACACATGTTGTAAAATGATACGCCTGTCTCTCTGCTCAGGCTTTTACCTAACCTTACATCACGTCTCCGCATAACTCAATACCATGGAAACCCGTCTCAAAATAGAAATACGAAGACGTCTAATACATATGAAGGGCTGAGAAGTCAAGGGGTACAAGTCACATTTTTGAATAATGGAGTTAAGTGCAGAAACTGGCTCTTCGACACTTTAACATTTTTGTGACCCAGGAATATAACTGTAAGTCTATCATGTGCTGAGATCTAGTGGCGGAAAAAAACTACTTCGTAGAAGATCCGTTTAGCTTAGAAGCCAAGGGATACATGTGATGCAAGTCGCTTTACTTTACATAGGTAATTTACTTGTAACCTATGTCTTATTACATAACTTCTAATTCCTGTTAACACGTTCACTGCTACGCAAATTTCGTATTTCATATGCTAGGAGATGACTTTTTTTAATTATTTATAGCCTAAGTGATTAGAAATTACTTTATTTTTTATTTTTGAATCTTTCTACGTAATATTTACTAATATTTTAAAGAGGACACACATGTGCGTCCATAGCACATAGGCTTAAAATTGGCATGCGAAGCACGCAATGCATTGTGTGTATTGAAAATACCCCCAATACTGGGGATGGCGTGCGAAGCACGCAATGAATTGTGTATTGAAAATACTCCCAATACGGGGGTTGGCGTGCGAAGCACGCAATGAATTGTGTATTGAAAATACTCCCAATATGGGGGTTGGGTTGTTCCGGGGACTGAACGTGAACTACCTTTCCTTAGGATTGTAGTTAATTAATTTACCTTTCGAATGATATAGCTCAAAAATTGCACTCGGGCTTATGTGTGGGAGAAATTGCGCCAAAACCTGACATGAATAATGAAAAAACTATTTACTGGGAGTTTCTAATCAATTTTGTTCCTTGTTCCGGGGACTTTACCTGAATTACCTTTGCACGTGATTGTAGTAAATTTAATTAGCTTTCGAACGATATGGCTCAACAATTGCACTCAGACTTATGAGTGGGAGAAATTGCGCAAAAACCTTACACGGGCAATGAAATAATCATTTATCTGGAGCTTTCTATCAATTTTTTTTCCTTGTTCCGGGGACTGTTCCTGAATTACCGTTGCACAGGATTGTAGTAAATTTAATTACCTTTCGAATTATGTAGCTCAAAAATTGCACACAGACTTATGTGTGGGAGAAATTGCGCAAAAACCTTAAATTTATAATGAAAAAAATCATTTATCGGGAGCTTCATATTAATTTTGTTCCTTGTTCCTGGGACTGTACTTGAATTATATCTGCACAGAATTGTTGTCAATTTAATTAGCTTTCGAATGATATAGCTCAATAATTGCAAACAGGCTTATGAGTGTGCGAAATTGCGCAAAACTTAAATAGTTCGTCGCAGGACTTGAAACCAAAAAGCCAACTCCTCACTCGCGATAAATACTTTACCATCTTTGGTTCTTTCCTAAACTGTAATGGCAATTTATTAAATATTTCTGGACCAATATATAAAAAAGACTTTTACAAGCAAATTCTGTTCACTTTTGGTCTTTTTAATGTTCATCTGGGCAGTACTTCTTGTTGAATAATAAATTTGGCCGTTGCAAGTGTTTCCACTCCTGCTGTAAAAAATCTGTAGGACTAATTTTGCTGTCAAGATAAACTCCTAAAAACTTTATATCATCTGTTCGCTGGACGGACGCACACAAAAAGTCAGGACCAAGACACATATTATCGTGATTGATCAAATTCTCTTCAAATTAAAACACCCTCAAATCAAAAACTACGTATTTGGGGTTTTCCACATGAACGAGCATACCATTATTTGAACAACAATTATGTAAAATTGTTAACTCAGTAATCATGTTCTGTCTTACCAATTCCCAAGTGCTGCTCGCATACCAGGGGAGCGATATCATCAGTAAAGGCGATAATTACTTCCTCGAAATTTAAAAGGAGGTATATTCCAAAATGATCCAATGATTATATTATAATAAAAGGGTTGTAAATAGTACAACAGTTTTTGATAAATGGCTGAAATAAATACTTGTTTTTTTTTGCCGAATTTTTACCGAAAGAAAATAAGAGCTATTACACTCGACCCAACTTGAAAACGGTTGGTCGGAGGAGAATAGGACTTTCTATAAGTTTCAGACCATTTGGAGACGATGCCTAAAGTTCATTAATGTATATGGTACATGTGTGGTATATGTTCTATTCCCGGATTTATAAGTGGTAGTAAATATGCTTCAAAATTGCAGATTTTTTGGTGAAAGGGTCCTAGTAGGATTCTTCAGATAGCCTACACTTTTTGTTTTCCGATCCTATTCAAAATGGCGGAATTATGCCGTTTTAATCGTTTTTGGGTAGGGATTTGAGGAGTACATAAGCCCGAGTACACTTTATGAGTTATATCATTCGAAAGGCAATTAAATTTAATAAAATCCTGTGCAAAGTTATTTTAGGTACTGTTCCCGAAACAAGGAACAAAATTCATAGGAAACTCCCGATAAATTTCTTTCATTACCCATGTAAGATCATCGCGCAATT
Organism: Philaenus spumarius; assembly: GCA_018207615.1. Lineage (NCBI taxonomy): Eukaryota > Metazoa > Arthropoda > Insecta > Hemiptera > Aphrophoridae > Philaenus > Philaenus spumarius. The sequence goes on along the minus strand of JAGFPH010000625.1, from coordinate 231,595 downwards.
TCTACGACTCAGAAGCCCGAGTACGATTTGCGAGTTAAATCATTCGAAAGGAAATTAAATTTACTACAATCCTGTGCAAAGGTATTTTAGGTACTGATCCCGAAACAAGGAACGAAATTCATAGGAAACTTCCAGTATTTAATACTAGTTATTCCCGGATTAGAAAATTCGGCTACAGTAATGCGGCAGTGCTTTTTAGCGAATTTCCAGAGGAAAAATGAGCTATTGCAGTGGTCCTTATGGTGAGAAACAAGATCGGGAGTAGCAAATGAGCACCGATCATGGTCCTCAGAACTCGTTTTGGGGTGTCATTAAAAATCATATTATATATGTATATATGTGTTCGCACTCTAGCGGCCGCATTTTAAGTCCAATTTGGTGCAAATTTGGTACACACGTTGGTTGTCTATGTCGATTAGAAGAGTTCGTTGGCCCAAAAAAATCCAACAACCGGAAGCACATTTTTTGACCGGAAGTAACAATTTTTTTAGATTTTCCTACGACGATGAATTTTGTTATTTTCTAAAAATACAAATGTAGGATGTTATTCTGCACAATTTGTTTTTTTACGCGACCTTATAGCCCGCTTGGTTCACCCAACATTGATCAAGACGTAAAAAACCATAAAAGTACCCGGTTCAAAGCCATGTGGTGGATTTTACCGTGGGGTTGGCGTGCACGCGATGCATTGTAAATTGAAGATACGTCCAATACGGGGGTTGGCATGCGAAGCACACAATGCACGGTGTATTGAAAATACTCCCAATATACGGAATGGCGTGCGAAGCCATACCACACAATGCATTGCGTATTGAAGACACTCACAAGACGGGGGTTGGCGTGTGAAGCACGCAATGCATTGTGCATTGAAAATACTCCCAATATGCGGAATGACGTGCGAAGCACGCAATGCACTGTGTATTGAAAATACTCCCAATAATGCGGAGTGGCGTGCGAAGACGCAATGCACTATGTATTGAAAATACTCCCAATATGCGGGATGGTGTGAACCATTTTGCAGCTATTTAGCACCGTCTTAAATAGATCTATTTCCCAAATTGTTGGTAGAAACCCTAAAACATAGGCATATAAACTTAATTTTGGAAATTTCCTCAACTCACGTCAGCGGTTCAGCTGCGTGGTCGAATTATTTTAAACTTATTTATGTACAATAAAAATAAGCATTAAAAAATATGTATACAAAATTTTAGCATTTTCTGTAGATCCACTCCTTGAAAAGAGGTGCAATCAGTCAGAGGTGTGTCGAGGCGTGAATACACTCGGAAGACTGCTAGTTGTGTGGTTCATTGAAGCTACATGTAATGTACAGAGCTATTTGCGAAACTGAGTTCATTATGAAAAACACCAAACAAAGAAGGCACTGTGATGAACAGTTAAGCTCCTACATCGAAGGTCAACGACCTCGCGACCTATAAGTTATGTCAAAACACGACGGTTCGTCCTTTCTCTTGTGCACCTAGCGGGCCTAAATAGTTGGCTAAAAATAGACAACCGATTCTATCCTTGCCGAGTCCACACCTGGTGGAAGTTCTGTGTGCTTGCGTTATTGTAGGCCCACTCGCCTTAGTGTAAAATAAAGTAACTAAAACTGTAGGCCTAAATGTTTAATAAAAACTAGAAGAAATTAAATTTATAGACAAAAATACAATTTATGATTTTGATGGTTTAAGCTTCAAAATAAATTATTTCAGATCACGAGTTTAGAATATAAGAATGCGCGCACCGAATACAAATAACAGTTTATTGGTAATATTTTAAAATTTAATAATAATAATTAACCCCCTCCCCCCCCGAAATTTATCAGTAAAAAATAATACCAGGTTTAAAAAGTGGAAATTATATTATAAAATAGACAACACAATAGAGGATGCAACAACATATTTTACATAATTGTGCATTGCTTGCATACTGGTATTTAGATTTGCTTTATTAAACTACAACGTACAATACACATGGATTCAGTAGGTTACAGCCTTACTCTCTTGTGAGCTTGATCTGATCTATTAAAAAAGAAAACTATGAAGGTTCAACAAAAATACTCTAACAAAACAAAATCATTCATCCTTACATCCTACAATATTTTACATGGGTAACTATATCACAATTTTAAAAATAAGCGTGGAAATTGGTGTTCAACACGTTCACTGCTACGCAAATTTCGTATTTCCTATGCTCAAGCTGGCCTTTTATTTTTTTTATATTTATAGCCTAAATGACCAGAAATTACTTAATTTTTTATTTTTGAACCTTTCTACGTAATAATCACATAGGCTTAAAATTGGCGTGCGAAGGAAATACTTCCAACACAGGTGTGTGTTGGCGTGCAATGCACTGTGCGTCGGCCACTTCTCATATGGACAGTGTCAAGCTCACATGTGCGTCCTTAGCAGTGAATGTGTTAAAAGGGTTTAAATTAAAATCCCCGGTCCTGAAATATTTTAAGTTTCATTTTAGTTAAAAAATACAAAATTTTCGATAAAATGCAAATCATTGATGCTCGTACCTGGAACAGCCACTTATCCTTAATATTTGATAGAATTTAATAAAAATTCAAATATTATTTGAGTTTTAAATATTATGTTTGAAAGACCGGGGGGGGGGGGGATGGAGGGAATTAGAAAGCATTTGTTAACACAGCTGGAAACTATCTCAAGCTGTTTACAGTTCTCATTCATGTGCACATAATTTGAACTTAAAAATGTGTTTAAAATCAGTCTAGTCGTTTTATCAGATTCGTGTGTTTTTAGTGATTGCAAGAACAGATTGTTTAACCAAATTTAAATCAAATTTGTGAGGTTCTAATTAGGTAAATTTTGATAACAACAAACACTTAATGAAAAATAATATAACTGCAGAAATGTTGCCAGAACAAACAAATAACACATTTTTTAGTATCAAATTAATGGTAGAAATGCAAAGCTTTCTAGCTGGAATACAGTTTGTGTTTCGCTATACGTTACTCCTCAAATATTAATATCCCCGCTTGTTAGAGTCGTCAAATACGAACTGTTGGATTTCAAGAGCTCATCAAACACTCGTGAAACGAATCGATCATACCGCCAAAGTGGAATCCAGTGTTTGACGAAGCCTCAGAATATACCAACATAGGAATATAGTGTAAAGTGGATATTAAACGCAGCAGCTTGCTGCCAAGCATGCTGATGGAAATGTTACGTGGCCTATTAAACACGCATCAGCTTGCAGCGCTACAAGTTGAAGAGTTTTATATCAGCGCAGTATGTAAAGCTGATGTCGGCTTGTGAAAATATCAAAACGATCCGATGTTAGTCAGCATGCTGATATCAGCTTGCAAACGACATTTGTACCCTATTACACGCATCAGCTTGAAGCGCTACAAGATGAAGAGTTTGCTAGGTGGGAAGACGCAGTTTTATATCAGCGCAGTATGTAAAGCTGATGTCAGCTTGTGAAAATATCAAAAAGATCCGATGATTGTCAGCGTGCTGATATCAGCTTGCACACGACATTTGTACCCTATTACATGGGCAGCTTGCAGCGCTGCTTGCTGATAACAGCATGGTGCTGAGTGTAAGGAATGCATTTAATTTACTGAAAACCGAAATGCAACAGAATATTTTGAAGGACGTTTCTATACCATTTATTTTGTGAGCATAATTTTTATCTTTCTGAGCAAGTTAAACGAAAATGTATAGAACTACTTTCCCTTCAAACAAATTTGTTTCAATTTTTTATAAATGGCAAAAGGTTGAATATTCTCGAAAGCCTTTTCTTCCGTGCCAAAATTAATTGCGTTTGGTTTAAATAGTTGGTATTCGGGTAGAGATATTTCGTTAAAAATTCAAAAATCGGCATCCTTCATGAAATCGTTTCCATTGTGTAGACAAACATTAACAAAAATTAGTTTACTTTAGACAGTCCTTCAGCGGCTTATACTCACGCGATACAAATGATGATCCTTTATTTTATTGAAAGTTCGAGGGTTCACTCCCAGCCCTATGCAGATAAATCAGAATGTGCAGCCCTATGTGATTCGTATCGAAAGCTTAGCACGCGTTCTTAAATGCATTTCCATGCATTACCATAACAACCAACTTAGCAAATTTAGAATCAGCTTTTAATTATTCTCAATCAAACATTTTTAGGTTAGGTTAGCAGAATAAAAGCAAACACAAATACAGATTAACGAACAAGGCTTACTGTGTTATATTTATTTCAAACATCGGTTGTTACATCTATATATAAAAGCAAAATACCACTCACTCACTCACTGACTCACTCATCACGATTTCTCAAAAACTACCGAACGGATTGAAATGAAATTTGGTATGTAGCTTCCTCTAGAGCCATAGGTGCTCACTAAGAAAGGGTTTGAAAAAATTGGAAATTTTAGGGGGGTTTGGGGGAATCAAAGTTATTAAATCACGATTTCTTCAAAACTACCGAACGGATTGGAATGAAATTTGGTATGTAGATTCCTCTAGGGCCATAAGTATTCACTAAAAAGGGTTTTAAAAAATTGAAAATTTTAGGGGGGTTTGGGGGGTTAACATTACTAAATCACGATTTCTCCAAAATTACCGAACAGATTGGAATGAAATTTGGTATGTAGCTTCCTCTAGGACCATAGGCGCTCGCTAAGAAAGGTTTAAAAAAATTCGAAATTTTAGGGAGGGTTTTGGGGATCAAAGTTATTAAATCACGATTTATTCAAAACTACCGAACAGATTAGAATAAAATTTGGTATGTAGCTTCCTCTAGGGCCATAGGTGCTCACTAAGAAAGGGTATGAAAAATTTCGAAATTTTAGGAGGGGTTTGGGGTATCAAAGTTACTAAAATCATAATTTCAGATCTTTTATTATTATGACAATAGTGTTTTTATTATTTAAGATCTATATAAGCCAAATACCACTCACTGACTGAACACTTAAAAAGAATACAATTACGTTAAAAAGACTGAAAATACCAACCACCACGGGCAACGCCGTACGGGTCAGCTAATAATATTATAAATAAAACAACTGATTTTTTATCGAAAGCTTAACACAATATTTTTTTAGGCCTATACTGAACCAACACACGTTTCTTGAATGCATTCAATACTATAACAACCAACAAATTTATAATCGTAAAATGTTTGAACACATTCTTTACGTTAGGTTAATAATCGAATCCTATCATTTACGCAAAAACTCTGCCCCTACAATCACAGCTATCCGACCACTTTATCCCGATTCAAGTGAATCTGTCAAAATATCAGAGTATACAATAACCTGTTTGCATTTGCTTCACCGTGAGTCACCGCTGGGGTTGGTGAGCGTAGCGAGCAGGGGTTGGAGCCTCCTGGTAATAATTATGTAAAACCACGAGCATAATATGTTCACAGTCTAATCAGATTAAATTTTAAGTTATATTTTAATCACAGCTGTTCACAAGGACGGACAACAACGGATAGGAACGGCTGACGTTAAAGTATAAAAGTATTTTGAGTGGTGTAAGTATAACAAAACATTTATAAGTCAAAAAAAAAAAAAAAAACAGTTATGTAATATTATGCAGTAGTTTTGTTGATACTAAAAACGAATAAAAAACCTGACAATGAAATTCCAACGAAGTGGAATTAAATTACGCAATTATAAAACAAACCAATCATATTATGATAAAATACCGGTTACGCAATCATTACACGTAGAAATGAATTATTAATAATCATACTATAAACATATTTATATACAATCGACTAAGACGCAATTTAATTAATTTTCCGGAGTGTTCATCGTGACTTCCAAACAACCTCTGAAGGTGAGACAAACAATGTATACTATTCAACTCAAATAAATCGTGTTTGTTTTTTCGACTCGCCTAGTAAGCAGTTATATAAATTTTAAAATTATATAAATAACATCAACGTTTCAACACGCATTGGCCTGTTTAACAAACTAAATTAACCATCTAATAAAAAACCATCACCATGGCCGGAATAAATTTGATTTTAGTGGAAGGAGACCAGTGAAAAGAGGCTAGACTCGGATACAAATCTCTCTCTTTGTAATTTAGTGTCGATGATAAAATAAAGTCTGTATCTCAATAGAAGTTGTAATAGAAGATTTGTGGAAATGGGTGGAGTAGTTTGCAAGCACGGCGGGGGGGGGGCGTTAGGGGTCAAACCCCCTCTCCGAAATGCGAAATTTAGCAGTAAAAATGAATAATAGGTTTAAAAAGTGCAAGTTAAATTATAAAACAGACAACACAACAGAGGATCCAACAAAATATTTTACATTACTGTGCATTGCATGCATACTAATATATTTAGATTTGCTTGATTAAACTACAACGCACAATACACATGGATGCAGTAGGTTACAGCCTTACTCTCTTGTGAGTTGTAAGCTTGATCTGATTTATTAAATAAGAAAACTATGAAGGTTCATCAAAAATACTTCACTTTAACAAAACAAAATCATTCGTCTTCATTACATCCTATAAAGTTTACCATACTATATCAGCATTAAGAATAAGCTTGGAAATTGGTGTTTAACACGTTCACTACTACGCAAATTTCGTGTTTCCTATGCTAGGAGCTGAACTTTTATTTTTATATTTATAGCCTAAATGAGTAGAAATTACTTTATTTTTAATTTTTGAACCTTTCTACGTAATAATCACTAATATTTTAAAGCGGACGCACATGTGCATCCTAGATAGGCTTAAACGCAATGCTCCGTGCATTGAAAATTCTCCCAATACAGAGGTTGGCGTAGAAGCACGCAATGCACTGTGTATTGAAAATACTTCCAACACGGGGGTTGGCGTGCAATGCACTGTTCGTCGGCCGCTTCTCATAGTGTTCAGTCTCAAGCTCACAATTGCGTCCTTAGCACTGAACCTGTTAAAAGGGTTTAAATTCAAATCCCCGGTCCTGACCTGACCCCCCCCCCTCCCCCCCCCCCCGAAAAGTTTTCGTCGCTACTGTCTTGTTTGCAAGATATAATAATTATTAGCGAATTACCGTAGTAAAGGTGAGCTATTGCAGCGACACTTATGGTGGTAGCTAAGGTCGGGAGTAATAAATGAGCACCGATCGTGGTACCCAGAACAGGGCTTGATGTGCCATTAAAAAATTGAATATATACGTATATGTATATTGTATGTATTCACTAACTGCAGCATTTTAAGTCCGATTTGGTCCATTTTTGGTACACACATTGTTTGTCTAAGTCGTTCAGACCAGTTCGTTAGCAAAAAAATCCAACAACCAGAAGAACGTTTTTTGACAAGAAATGACTATTTTTAGTGGACCTACTAGCAAATTAGATTTTTTTTTTATAATGTATGATATATTCTACACATTTAATTTTTTTACACGACCCATTATAGCTCGCTTAGTTTCCCCAAAATCGATCAAAACGTAAAACACCATAAAAGTACCCGGTTCAAATTAACTTGGCTTACGTGAACCGAAGCCGATGGGCGAGTTTGTACGCTGTGAGCGAAACGAGGGAGCGCGTGAGTTGAAGTTGGAAGCTAAGGTGGAAACAAATTATACTAATACAATTCGCGCACGCAGGCAGCTTTTCAACGCCTTCGTGAGTAGATCAGCTCCCAAATAGTTGGTTGAAATCCTAAAGCATAAACTTAATTTTAGAAATTCACTCAACTCACGTCAGCGGTTCAGCTAAGTGGTCGAATAATTTTTTTATTTAGCTTTTAGTCTTGCTAGTAATTTCTTAGACGCGCCTAGAAATTGAATTCAAGTATCATGTATATCCCTGACTAAAACGTCTTGTCTTAAACGTTCTGCCAGAGACGCCTTTGTGTATAGAAACTTGCAAGAAATAAACACATCCTATTGTTAAATGGTATTGACTTAGGATATGCTAATTGTGTAGTTTATATTCAATATAAATTGCCGATATTCCCTTTAATAATTCAACAGCGTTTCGATCAAAACTATATATACAGGGTTGGTTAAAAGTCTGGAGACACAGCTATAACCGTTTAGTGAGTTGGTAGTGAAAAGCCAAATTCGTAAAATGATTACAAGACATGAAAAGTAACCTTTTTATGTTTGGGACAACTGTGCCCACATATCCAAAATTGGAAATTTTATGAGCTGCTCAAATTTTTTTAATGTAGACACCTACCGTGTGACCCTTCATTTTAAAAGGTATTGATGAAAGAAAACTAACAACAGATATTAGAGGTCTCTATCTTAACCCAATTCAAAATGGTGGGTAATTAACCAACACAGAGATCTCTAGTTTGCGTTGTTTTCTTTTATAAATACCTTCATAATGAGGGATCGCCCGATAGGGGTGTACATTTAAACATTTTGAGCAGTCCACAAAATTTTCAATTTTCGAAAAGGTACTTTTCTCTACTCACTAAACAAACGGTTAGAAGAGTGTCTTCCCGCTTTTATTTGATTGTATGCAGACACTGTATGCATTTGATTGGTTTAGAAATAAAATTAGACGCACCAATAAGATTACAGTTAACTAGAGGGCGCCGCATCCTGCTCGCTTCGCTCGCCTACCCCCGCGGTGACTCGCGTCGAAGCAAATGTAAAACTCACGTGGGTTTGGACCAAAAGTACTGTTATGGTATTTTAAGTTTTGATCGATTTCGAAGAACTCAGAAGAGCTGTAAGGTAATGTAAAAAACAAAATGTGCATAATAATTTCCTTTAATTTTAGGCCTATGTGTTTACATAAAACATCAAACGAGTTTCATTTTAGTTCGAAAAATCACAATGTTTACCTCTGGTTAAAAAACGTGCTTCCGGTTGATGAATTTTTGTTAACTAACTCGTCCGAGCCACTTAGAAAGCCAATGTGTTTACAAAATTTTGACCAAATCGGACGTAAAATACGGCCGTTCGAGCGCGAATACATGTATACATACAGGGTTTCCCAGGAAGAGGTTTAAGAGTTTGATTTTGTATAGCTTCCCCATTAATTCATAGATCTTTTTGAAACTTTACAAATTTTCTCCCTCTGTAAATAGGTATTTCAATTATAGTTTACTGATTTTGTAACAAAAATTTAATTATTTAATTAAATTACTGTAGATTTTGTAAAATATTTCTATTATCACATTCTAATGATCTAAGGCATTTTGATTAGAAAACTAGGATATAACATAGTGGAAAACTTAAAACCAAAGTCTAAAATTACTCAAACTGCAATCCATCCACAGCGACACACTGGTAACAGCGCTCAACAAATAATTGGTACGCTTTTAAAAAGAAATCCTGCGCTACCCGTAGAAGTGCCTCTTCAATTGCGTGTTTTAAATCCTCATCATTGTTGAAGCTGTGGAAATAAATACGTTCCTTTAGGGAACCTTATAAAAAGAAGTCCCGCACAGTTAAATCTGGGGATCAGGGTGGTAAATCCAGAAAAAATACTTCCACGACCAATCCAACGCCCGTTAAAGTTGCCATTTAGTAGGTTTTCGACAGGATTTACGAAATGAGGTGAAGCACCATCTTGTTGGAATATTGTTCGGTTCATTTCTGGAATCATACAATTAGGAAAGATGTGTTGATTTAAAACTTGTGCATACCGGATTCCAGACATTGCACTTTCCGAAATGTCGTAAGATAACACCCCGTTTGCACTCACAGCCGCCCAAACTGCAATGACTTAGGTTATGTTTTTTTTACGGCTGAAGCAATATTGTTCTATCAAACAGCTGTCAACAATGAGCGTTGGAACTGCAAAGTAGTACAAATCTGGTACCAACTCGAGAAAGTTATTTTTGGAGGAGAAAATTAATACATTATTCATTATTCCACCATTTTGTTTCTGCAAGTGTTGTACTGCTAACATTTTCATAGGACATTTTTAAAGCCTCTATTGTGGGGTGTGTAAAGTTTCAAAAAGATCGATTCATTAATGGGCAAGCTATACAAAATCAAACGTATAAACCTCTTCGTGGGACACCCTGTGTATAAAGTGTTTAATGACACCCAAAACGAGATCTGGGTACTGTGATCAGTGCTCATTGATTACTCCCAACCTTAGGTCTCACCATAAGAAATTCACTGCAATAGCTCTTTTTTTTTATGGAAATTCACTAATAAATATTGAGGTTTACTTGTGAGAAGATATACTTTAAACACAGAATCTTACAAATAATACGTAAGGTATCGCCCGAGCGTTTTAAAGATATCGAAACAACATTGCGCACCTTTTAATTAAACATTAAACTAAGGTAAACATTATCTCTCTAGTCTAAATTTGGTTCTTCAGGTAAAACGGATTTATATTACCCGAAGGTTTCCTGGAGCGAACACTCGAATCTACATTACTTAAGGCTTTAGTCCGGCCTTTCATTAACAATAACATTGTTAACAAAGCTAATACGTTTTGATGATATTGTTTGTCCAAATTGAAATAGGTCTTATTGCTAAACCGCGTTTGTGTTAAGTGTGAATTTGAATAAATTAGGTGAAAATGACAACCTCGACGGAACAGTAAAGTGATGAATTATAAATAATTTTGCACTTCTATCTCCAGGATTATGTATTATTTGGACACAATTCTTATTTGCACCTACTATCGAATAATGAAATTTTCTCTTTTTAGCGAAATTCTATAGGAAAGATGAGATATTGCAGTAGCTCTTATGGTAAGACGCAAGTAGTCAATGAGTACCGATCATGGTCCCCAGAACATGTTTGGGTGTCACTAAAAATGATATACATATACACAAGGTGGTTATAAAGTCACTTACCCCCCCCCCCCCCTTTAACTTTTGTGTTTGTTAAAACAAACAAATATCCTTTGGGGAACGATACTAACTTAACCCAAAGTATCTTTTGAAGCAATCGGAAATTTTGAGTGCCCCATAAAAAATGGGGGATTTTGGGGGCAACTTAAAATTTTAAAATGGGAAGTATGGTCATGTGATACCTTATTTTAAAGGTATATTTAAGAATAGGAAAATGACATAAAGAAAATAAAAATCGGACCACCCAAAACAAAATGGCGGCCCTAAACGTGTTGAAATGAATCGATATAAAGTTGCTAATATCTCGAAAAGCAAGAGTTTTTAGAAAAAACTTCAAGAGACAAAAAATGTTTATTTCAAAGTTCTTGACCTAAAAAATTGCTTCCAAATCGATTTTGTAAATTTAATTTTTTACAAAATTTTCTAAGATTGGGAGTAAAGATAAAACTCCTCCGTCGTTTTTGAGGTTTTTTAGGTTTTTTAGGTCATAAAATTTCCCAAATTGTTGGTAGAAACCCTGAGGCATACAAATTTAGTTTTGGAAATTCACCAAATTTACGTCAGTGGTTCGAATTATTTATTTAAATGTGTTTATAAATAACAGTTCATAACGATTTATAACGCTTTTCGTCGATTGGTTTGCGTGGTAGATAACACTTATAGATAAGCATATAGAATGTAAACAATCTAACAAGCTGTCATATTACTTAAACAAATTGTTAACGGGAGCAGACCTCAAAAATTTTTTTTAAACAGTATTTTATTTTTATTGATTATTGTAGCATGTTTTGTGCTTTTTAAATTGATATATAATATAAGATATATTTCATTTTCATTAGATAAGAGAAAAATGTTTTTCGGAAACCATGCAAACGCGATATTGCTACATATCATATAATATCATATGATTTGCTATTTTGTGTTTTGTAAATAAATCCATTTCTCCGAAAACAGTGTTTTTTTACTAAATGTACTTTTTTCTCAATAACCGTTAAAGCTAGGGCATTGAAACATTGCACACACATGTAGGGCATTATTATACATAATCACTCCAGTTGGTTTTTATAAATACAAAATAAAAACAAAAAGTTAAAAATATTTTATTTGTACTTTTACGTTTAAAAAATGTACAATTATGAAACAAAATGTACCGAACAAATAAATAGATATAACAAAATCCTCTGGAGAAAATGTTGAAAAATGAAGTAGGAAATAATGGTAAAACTTTCAGATCTTTAGCTCTAATGGTTTTTGATAAAAATGTACTTAAGCTAACATGGCGGAAGATATGGAGGTCTGCTCCCCAATAGATGGCGCCTTTAATTAGGAATCATATGAACTGTCATATGAAAGTTTTTTTTTACGAAAAAATTCATTTTAAGCTACGAGTATTTGTGTATTTCTCGTCGATAACGCGGAACTAAGCTTTGAAATGATGTTTGAATCATTAATTTTGATGTAGAATTAAAAGGGAGATAGGGAGATATATACCATTGATACATAATATATAGGATTATCAACAGTCGTAGAATGAGGATACATATGTGCACCGTAGATTATATTTAATACAGGCGTCATTGACTTTATAATCTGGACAGATCTTTAAGCTTGATGTTTGATTTTGTATTGCGGCAGATTATTTTGTTTTTTAAATGGATGAATGCGCTAAATGAGATTACCTTATTTTATTTTGTAATTGGTCTGAATTAATGTCAATCCGATTCCAAATGCTCAGAGCTACGACTAAGGGAATTAATTGCAGATTAGGTTTGATAATAGCGTAATAAATATTTGATATTTCGAGATAAAATTATTCGAATATGTCATCATAAAAATCTGTGTATATAAAATAAGAAGTCCTGACTGGCTGATTTATAATCAACGTAAAGCCAAAACTGTGATTGTTAGAGCTTTAATATTTTCAGGGTACCTTCATACCACTGTGTTGAAATACAATAAGAAATGATCTTGCAAAATATTGATTTTAAGGGTTGTAAATGGCCAAAATACTAGAGTTCACTCCAAGTTAACAGCTGATTTGAATGAAAAGCTTAGCAACACAATTCTAGATGTGGTCAATACCGGACCAACATACGTTTGTTGCATGCATTTACATTCGTTTTACCATACCAACCAACTTAGGCAATTTAGAATCAGACAATTATTTTCCACAACCATTTTGTTTAGGTTAGGTTAACAAAATGAATTGAACAAAAAATAAACGGAAATGGCTTATTGAATTATAATTCAAACATCTGCTGTTACATATTACAAATAATGAGCTGTTTTGGATCATAACGTAACACAATTTTAGGTTAGGCCTACACTGAACCAACACGTTTCTTGAAAGCGTTTAGATTTATTATAGCAACAAAATTGGCGAATTTATAAACTGGAAAATTATTCTTCACAACCAACTGTTTTCAGGTAATAGCAAACACAAACGAAAAAAAATCCTTACTATATCATAATTCAAACACCTAGCAATATTAAAATTATACGAACTTTATTTTTTATAAACACTATTTGTTGTTTATACTAAAAATTTAAAATACTCTTTAATCACATTTTGTTCATATTTTATAAATTGAAAATTGCCTCTCTTATATATAAAAATAAAAACACCTCTGTTCTAATCTTTCTTCATTACCGTGAAAACATTATGGTATACAATAATCTCTTTGCATTTGCTTTCACCACGGAACCCTCTAGTAAGTAGTAAATATTACTTACTGATCACACTGATTTGAATAAAAACCCCGAATCACAAAACAAGGAACAATAACAATAACTAAACAACTAAATTGTAAGTTATGTTTAATACGCTACCCTTATGTATATTTCGATGACATGGTCATCATCCTCAGAGGGTTTTAACACTACTAAAGTATGCAGACAATATTACAGAGCTATATATACCTGTCCTCAATACAATTTAGTTGTTTAGTTATTGTTTTTGTTCCGTTCGGGGTTTTTATTCAAATCAGTGTGATTTTAAATTTGTTTAGTTACTTACTGATGCTTTGGTAGTTTGTGTTAATCATAGCAAGTAAAATTACAAAGAATCGTGTAAGCGAATCATTTTTGAAATCGAATCTCTTGTAGAATAACTCGTTCGTCGGTCTGCATGTGAATCGAATTTTCTGGAACGCCTGAAATTATCCTAATTAAATATGGTATAGTTATAGGAAATTTGAAACCAAATGCTTCAGAATAAACAGAATTTGAAAAATGTTGTTAACATTTTGAAAAGTTAACCTTTTAATTGTCGTACGTTTGGCATGTTGAAACGGGACCGATTAAAATGTTTGTCAAGTAAAAATTCTTTACGCACGGTAGGGCAAATTGGCCCGGATCAGACGAAAAGTGAAACGCATTCTGCACGCGTGCGCAGTGCGTACTGTAGCATTTTCTCTATCAACGGTAGTGTTGGCCTGATCGAGACGACAATTGGAACGGTTCCACTTACCCAACTCCTACGGGCAGTTGAGAAGAAAGAGAGGGAGTATCGTTTTTAAGTCTTTATTAAGCTGTAGCAAAATAGTTACCGTTTTTCTAAAAAAATTAAGAGGTGGAAAAGACACGATTTGGAATTACTGAAGAAATTAAGAAACAAATTTAGTTTAAAATTTTACAGAGTAGGCCTATGCTCTTTCAGAGATAATACAAGTATGCAATATAAATCACTCGTAAGTAGTCTGTTGTCGACTTATTAGCGAATTTCCATTGGAAATAAACGGTACCAGGAACTGGCACTTACTTTCTGACAAACATGTTTACATTATTAAACAGATTCACTGTGACTTCATAATTGCAGGAGGGGTAGGAGAGGTGATATTAAAGTAGGAGATTAACTAATAAATATTATTATTATTACCTAGAGAGAAAACTATTCGATCGATTTCAAATAAATTTGCACCAAACACGTCAATTAGGCCTGTATATATGCACGAAGAGATTTTTTGAAATTTTTTGAAAAACAACCCACTTCTCGGCCAAAAAAACCACAAAATAAGTTATTATTATGATTAGTAGCTAAACGAGAATTTTGAGAAAGATACGGTTTTTTTTGCATCTGGTAAGGGTACATTAAGGGTCGGCTCTAGCTGTCGGCCATGTTGGCTGACACTCCATAAGACCAATGTTAAATTAAAATCCAAATGTTTCCTTTATTTTTGATCGGATAATTATGAACGATATGTCATTTTAAAGCTATGGCCAATATGCATGTAAATGGCTTTTCCAAAACTAAGAAACACATTTTGTTTAATATTTATTAACAATTTAAAACATTGATTTTTAATATTTTTTTATGTTGTCACTATTAATTATAGCGAAAAACTACCAAGCCATTCGCACGAAGAATTTCGTCCCCAAGAGTTTGGTATTTTTTTTTAAAACGCTATTTGAACAATTGCGGCTTTTAAATGGATTTAGGCTGAGCAATGTCCGTGTAACCTACCGCCGCTATAGGGTGATTTTAAATATTTTTTTTACGTTGTAACTAATAATTATAGCGAAAAATTACCAAGCCATTCGCATGAAGAATTTCGTCCCCAAGAGTTTGGTATTTTTTTTAGAAACGCTATTTGAACAATTGCGGGTTTTAAATGGATTTAGGCTGAGCAATGTCCGTGTAACCTACTGCCGCTATAGGGTGACTTTAAATATTTGTTTACGTTGTAACTAATAATTATAGCGAAAAATTACCAAGCCATTCGGATGAAGAAATTCGTCCCCAAGAGTTTGGTATTTTTTAAATAACGCTATTTGAACAATTGCGGGTTTTAAATAGATTTAGGATGAGCAATGTCCACGTAACCTACCGCCGCAACGCTGGAGTTGCAGGTTGTTTTCTGTTTTACTAGAGCCGACCCTTAAGGGTTACAATTAAGCAAAATGTTATCAAAATCGTTTGAGCCGGTTTTTTATAAAAAAATAATAACTGATTTTTTTGGCCAAAAAAGGGGGTTGTTTTTCAAAAAAATTTCAAAAACTCTTTTCGTGCATCTATACAGGCCTAATTGACACGTTTGATGCAAATTTGTTCGAAATCGATCGAATAGTTTTCTCTCTAGCTTTGTATACATACAGACATATTGTAAAAAACACTTTTTTGAACTCAGGGGGTCCCAAAACGGATATCTCCACAAAAATCTCAACATCGATTTTTTTTGCGATCACTATTATACTTTCTCTATACTATAGTACAGTGAGAAAGTAAAATGAGCTATTGCAGTGACCCTTATTGTAAGACCTAAGTTCGGGAGTAGTAAATGAGCGCCGATCACGGTCCTCGGAACAAGTTTTGGGTGTCATTAAAAATTATATATATGTATGTGTTCGCACTCTAGCGGCCGCATTTTAAGTCTGATTTGTTCGAAATTTGGTACACACGTTGGTTGTCTACGTCGCTCGGACGAGTTCGTTAGCCAAAAAATTCCAACAACCGGAAGTACGTTTTTTGACTAGAAGTAACATTTTTTAACTTCCCGCTAAGAAAATTGAAAATTTTCTAAAATCGGGAAGTTATTGGTTTCACACCGTTTTTCGAAAATCGAGTATTCATCAGATCTCGACGTTTTGAGGTCCTAGGAATCTTCCCTGACCACTCCCGAGAGGGTTGTCCCCCTGTCGGGGTGTATGTGTGTGTGTATGTAAGTATGTGACCCGCTTATAACTTTTGAACGGCTTAACCGATTGGATCCTACCAAACGGCGTTCTAAAGAGTTATATCAAACTTAGATTTCCTGAAAATTTCAACTAATTCGGACCTGTAGGTTCTGAGAAATTTCGAAAAAACTAAGAAATAAAAAATTTTCAAATCAGGTTTTTTTTTAATGACTTTTAAACGGCTTTACCGATCAATTCCAAAATCTAATCAGCTTTTAACCTTTAAAAGCGACGTCGATCACTGCCAGTCCGGTCAAAATCGGTTAATTCGTTCGTGAGATATCGTGAACGAAAGAAAATAAAAAAAGTGTTTTTTCTCAATTTCTTCGAAATTTTTCATCAGAAAAATTTTGTTGTCGATTCTTTCAATGGACTCGAAAAACTGCATCGATTGCAGCAAATCGCATAAAAATCGGTTGATTCATTCGCGAGATATCGTGAACGAAAGAAAATCAAAAAAGTTGTTTTTCCTCAATTTCTCCGAAACTTTTCATCTGAAAAATTTTTGTTGTTGATTCTTTCAATGGACTTAAAAAAACTGTATCGATTGCCGCAAATCGCATAAAAATCGGTTGATTCATTCAAAAGTTATGGCAGTTAAAAATTTCCAAAAATAGTGTTTGTTGTAATTAAACTTAGCGGGAAGTTACATGGATGGCCTTACATGGATCAACCGTTTTCCAAATTTATTTTAGATTTTTCGTACTAGAATGAAACTTTTTAGAGTTTTATATAAAAACAAACGTAGGATATTATTGTGCTCATTTTGTTTTTTTTACACTACCTTATAGCTCGCTTGGTTCCCTCAAAATCGATCGAAACGTAAAATACCATTAAATTACTGGATTCTTATCCACGTGGGGATTTTGACCGTGGGGACATCTTCTGATCCGAGGCCCAACGGCCGAGTTTGTACTCTGAGAGCGAAGCGAAGCAGGCCATAAGCCGGGTTATCAAGAGAGAGGTTCAAACTCCGCTGCGAGTGGAGCGAAACAGCGGGTGAGTCGAAGCTGGAGGCTTAGGTACAAATAAATTCTACTAATATATTTCGTACACGTAGGCAGCTATTCAGTGCTTTTGTGAGTAGATCAATTTCCTAAATAGTTGGTCGAAACCCAAAACATGTAGACCTAAACTTAATTTTGGAAATTCGCTTAACTCACGTCAGCGGTTCACCTGCGTGGACGAATTATTTTAATATCTATACAACGTTAGGTATTATGCCAAATTATATATTTCTTTTTTATTTGGGGAGGAAACCTTCAGTTTCATCCCCGTGGATCCTGTAATAATTTATTCACTTTAGCCTGTAAGACCTAAATAGCCCGCAGGTACACTGCAGGTAAGAACGTTGCAAAGATCTAAAAGCACGTAGCCTTA
>JAGFPH010000625.1:193803-203840 GCA_018207615.1 Philaenus spumarius | reverse complement strand
GTGACTTTCGTGAAACAGGATCCAGGCGATTCTAGTAAAATATAAAGCCATGATCTACAAAAATTAATTTTAATATTCATTTTCATATCAATCAACTCCATAAAAAGATAAAACAGCTGATTGGGAAAACCGTCTCAGTGACAGAATTTTAGGTTATGCCTATTTAATTTTATTTTACCTTACTTTATCTATACTAATATTATAAAGAGGTAAAGTCTGTTTGTTTGTTTGTTTGTTTGTTTGTTTGTTTGTTTGTTTGTATGTAGGGGGTAATCTCTGGCGCTACTGAACCGATTGAAAAAATAGTATTACTAATAAAAAGCTACACTATCCCTGAGTAACATAGGCTATAATTAATTTCGGTAAAAACCTTTTTTTATTTTAATATTTGTAAATTTAGTCGGAAAAAATCTTAGGTTAGGCCTGGAATGATAAACCAACACATGTATTTACATTTGTTACCATAGCAACCAATTGAATAAAATAACAGATAATATAGATGGTTGCTTCAATATTTCCATTAACAGCTGATTTCAAAATTTGAAGCAATTATTTTTGTATTTCTAGCTTTTAGGTTAGGGTTTTAAAGTGTAGACCTGAGCTTTGCTGGTTCTTTTAACTATTATTAACTGCTGTTATAAAATATAAGAAATAATTTGGTTTGAACATTTAACATTATTTACCATCTTAGTTTTGAGGTTATTATTAATACTACAACTTTATTATAAATAAAACATAACGTATGTTTTTAGAAGGTTCTATTGGGGGTTGGAGTGCGAAGCACGCAGGGGTCTCCCCTAGTCTTTAATAAAAACGTATAGTTAAAAAGTTTTTAATTACAGATGAGTTATATTAAAGAATGAAGAGGACTACATGGAAATTTTTTGTCCTGGTATTGTACACGTTTAATGCCAGAACTAATTCCATATTTGGGTAAAACACCTAATTACTTATTTTACCCAATTTGTAGAAGTCAAAATTCGACTTGGGGGGGGGGGGAGGAGAGGCCCCTGGGGCATATACACTTTATCGTTGTATAACCCGTATCTGTCAAAGATGGTGCTCCCTAAAGAGGGGTTGAGAAACGTCAAAAATGCTAAAGAACACACTGTTATCGAGATATTGACGATTTTTGTGAAAAAAACAATACGCTTATGAATACTATCGTTGCATCTGTTTGGTTGGTCACAGTTAGTCTGGGGACCATGATCAGTGGTCACTTACTACACCCAACAAAATGAATGAGCTCCCGAAGTTTCTGCATATCCTCGTGAATCACCCTGTATATAATATTTTTAGTGACTTCCGTAAACGTGTTCAGGAGACCATGATCAGTGCTCACTTACTACACCCAACAAAATTAATATTGCATTGTCATCGGTCTTTGATAAGTGTGCAAAGTTTCAAATCAATCCGATTTTTTGAAAAGGGTGAAAATAACGTCGTGTTCTGGGGACCATGATCAGTGCTCACTTACTACACCCAACAAAATTAATAATGCATTGCCATAGGTCCTTGGTAAGTGTGCAAAGTTTCAAATAAATCCGACTTTTTGAAGGGGGTGAAAATAACGTCGTGTTCAGGGGCCCATGATCAGTGCTCACTTACTACACCCAACAAAATTATTATTGCATTGCCATAGGTCCTTGATAAGTGTGCAAAGTTTCAAATTAACCAGACGTTTTGAAAAGGGTGAAAATCACGTCGTGTTCTTGGGACCATGATCAGTGCTCACTTACTACACCCAACAAAATTAATATTGCATTGCCATAGGTCCTTGATAAGTGTGCAAAGTTTCAAATCAACCAGACGTTTTGAAAAGGGTGAAAATAACGTCGTGTTCTGGGGACCATGATCAATGCTCACTTACTACACCCAACAAAATTATTATTGCATTGTCATAGGTCATTGATAAGTGTGCAAAGTTAAAAATCTATCAGACGTTTTGAAGGGGGTGAAAACCACCTCGTGTTCTAGGGACCATGATCAGTGCTCACTTACTACACCCAACAAAATAAATAATGCATTGCCATAGGTCCTTGGTAAGTGTGCAAAGTTTCAAATAAATCCGACTTTTTGAAGGGGGTGAAAATAACGTCGTGTTCAGGGGCCCATGATCAGTGCTCACTTACTACACCCAACAAAATTAATATCGCATTGTCATAGGTCATTGATAAGTGTGCATAGTTTAAAATCAATCAGACGTTTTGAAGGGGGTGAAAACCACCTCATGTTCTAGGGACCATGATCAGTGCTCACTTACTACACCCAAAAAAATTGATAATGCATTGCCATAGGGTAGGTTCTTGATAAGTGTGCAAAGTTTCAAATTAACCAGACGTTTTGAAGGGAGTGAAAATAACGTCGTGTTCTGGGGACCATGATCAGTGCTCACTTACTACACCCAGCAAAATTAATATTGCATTGCCATAGGTCCTTGATAAGTGTGCAAAGTTTCAAATCAATCCGACTTTTTGAAGGGGTTAAAATAACCTCGTGTTCTGGGGACCATGTTCAGTGCTCACTTACTACAACCAGCAAAATTAATATTGCATTGCCATAGGTCCTTGATAAGTGTGCAAAGTTTAAAATCTATCAGACGTTTTAAAGGGGGTCAAAATCACCTCGTGTTCTGGGGACCATGATCAGTGCTTACTTACTACACCCAGCAAAATAATATTGCATTGCCATCGGTCCTTGATAAGTGTGCAAAATTTCAAATCAATCCGACGGTTTGAAGGGGGTGAAAATCACCTCGTGTTCTAGTGACCATGACCAGTGCTCACTTACTACACCCAACAAAATTAATATTGCATTGTCATCGGTCCTTGATAAGTGTGCAAAGTTTCAAATCTATCAGACGTTTTGAAGTTGGTGAAAATCACCTCGTGTTCTAGAGACCATGATCGGTGCTCACTTACTACACAGAACAAAATGAATATTGCATTGCCATCGGTCCTTGATAAGTGTGCAAAGTTTCAAATCAATCAGACGTTTTGAAGGGGATGAAAATTACCTCGTGTTCTAGGGACCATGATCAGTGCTCAATTACTACACCCAACAAAATTAATATTGCATTGCCTTAGGTCCTTGATAAGTGTGCAAAGTGTCAAATTAACCAGACGTTTTGAAAAGGGTGAAAATCACGTCGTGTTCTGGAGACCATGATCAGTGCTCACTTACTACACCCAACAAAATTAATATTGCATTGTCATCGGTCCTTGATAAGTGTGCAAAGTTTAAAATCTATCAGACGTTTTGAAGGGCGTGAAAATCACCTCGTGTTCTAGAGACCATGATCAGTGCTCACTTACTACACCTAACAAAATTAATATTGCATTGCCATAGGTCCTAGATAAGTGTGCAAAGTTTCAAATAAATCAGACGTTTTGAAGGGGGTGAAAATCACCTCGTGTTCTAGGGACCATGATCGGTGCTCACTTACTACACCCAACAAAATTAATATTGCATTGCCATCGGTCCTTGATAAGTGTGAAAAGTTTCAAATAAATCAGATGTTTTGAAGGGGGTGAAAATCACATCATGTTCTAGGGACCATCATGATCGGTGCTCAGTTACTACACTCAACAAAATTAATATTGCAGTGTCATAGGTCCTTGATATTTTGACCCTTCTCTCACTTATTTTACCCAAATTGTAGAAATCAAAATTCGACTTGGGGGGGGGGGGAGCCCCCCCGGGGGTTTACACTTTACCGTTGTATAGCCCGTAACTGGCAAAGATGCTGTTTCCTAAAGAGGTTTCAAGAATGGTCTAAAACGCAGGTTGACGATTTTTGTGAAAAAATAATTAAAAAGCTCAAAATCGTTGTAATATAATCGAAGCTGATGGAACACTACAAAATGGAAATTAGGTTTGAAATAATTGTACAAATTACCAGCTCTCTAGCTTTATGGGACGTATAATAATTAATTTGTATTGTTTTAGGGGTTGTTATCTCATTTTCACCCCTAAGAAGCACGTGAATAAAAGGAAATATGGTTTACATTGTATAAATGTCTTGTAAGAAATAAATGTACCAATTTCCAGCTCTCTAGCTTTATGGGAAGTATAATAATTATTTTGTAATGTTTTAGGGGTTGTTATTACATTTTCACCCCTTAGCAGCACACTGAAAAATACAAATATGGTTTACTTTTTATATATCTTGTAAGAAATTAATGCACCAATTTCCAACTCTCTAGCTTTATGGGAAGTATAATAATTAATTTGTATTGTTTTAGGGGTTGTTATTACAATTTACCCCTTAGCAGAACAGTGTAAAATGCAAATATAGTTAACATTTTGTATGTACCTTGTAAGAAATAAATGTACAAATTACCAGCTCTCTAGCTTTATGGGAAGTATAATAATTAATTTGTATTGTTTTAGGGGTTGTTATCTCACTTTCACCCCTAAGAAGCACGTGAATAAAAGGAAATATGGTTTACATTGTATAAATGTCGTGTAAGAAATAAATGTACCAATTTCCAGTTCTCTAGCTTTATGGGAAGTATAATAATTATTTCGTATTATTTTAGGGGTTGTCGTTACATTTTCACCCCTTAGCAGCACACTGAAAAATACAAATATGGTTTACTTTGTATATATATCTTGTAAGAAATGAATGTACCAATTTCCAGCTCTCTAGCTTTATGGGAAGTATAATAATTAATTTGTATTATTTTAGGGGTTGTTATCTCATTTTCACCCCTACGAAGCACTTGAATAAAAGGAAATATGGTTTACATTGTATAAATGTATTATGTATTGTAAAAAATAATGTACCAATTTCCAGTTCTCTAGCTTTATGGGAAGTATAATAATTATTTCGTGTTGTTTTAGGGGTTGTTGTTACATTTTCACCCCTTAGCGGCACACTGAAAAATACAATTATGGTTAAATTTTTATATATACCTTGTAAGAAATAAATGTACCAAATTCCTGCTTTCTAGTCTTAATGGATGTATAATAATAAATATTTATTGTTTTAGGGGTTGTTTCAACCCTTAAATCAAAATAATTTATAGCCTATGTCTCATTCCAGGTCATGATCTATATGTGTGCCAAATTTCATTCAAATCCATCCAGTACTTTTTGTGTGATTGTCAGTCAAACAAACAAACAAACAAACAAACAAACATACAAACTTTCACATTTATAATATTAGTAGGATTTAAAACATTGATTTTTAATATTTTTTTATGTTGTCATTATTAATTATAGCGAAAAACTACCAAGCCATTCGCATGAAGAATTTCGTCCCCAAGAGTTTGGTATTTTTTTAAAACGCTATTTGAACAATTGCGGGTTTTAAATTTATTTAGGCTGAGCAATGTCCGTGTAACCTACCGCCGCTATAGGATGATTTTAAATACTTTTTTTACGTTGTAACTAATAATTATAGCGAAAAATTACCAAGCCATTCGGATGAAGAATTTTGTCCCCAAGAGTTTTGTATTTTTTAAATAACGCTATTTGAACAATTGCGGGTTTTAAATAGATTTAAGCTGAGCAATGTCCGCGTAACCTACCGCCGCTACGCTGGAGTCGCAGGTTGCTTTCTGTTTTACTAGAGCCGACCCTTAAATGTTCAAATCGAAGTACTTCGTATATTTTATAACAGCAGTTGTAATAAAGGTTAAAAAACCAGCAAGGCTCAGGTCTACACTTTAATAAAAACCTAACCTAAAAGTAAGACTTACAAATAGTTGTTTCAAAGTGTGAAATCAGGTGATAATGGAAATATTAGAGCAAACTATTTTATCTCATTGTTATTTAATTGGTTGCTATGGTAATTTTCGTCAGTCTAGACTTAACATAGGAATTTTTTCCGACTAAATTTATAAATATTAGAATAAAAAATGTTTTTATCAAAATGAATTAAAGCCTGTGTTACTCAGCGATAGTGAAGTTTTTTATTAGTAAAACTATTTTTTCAACATACAGAAAGAAAACAAAAACATTTGACCTCTTTATAATATCTTTATATATAATACGTGAAGCCGTTTTTTGTAAACACAACTCCTCCCTTATTTCTGGACCAATTTTAATGTTTGAGGTTTCAAAAAATTCGTCTCATTTCGTAGTTTTGCAATAAGGTTTTAGATGTCAAAAATTCTTATCCTTAATGGCGTGAGCTAATCTCAAAGGTCGGGTTTTCCCCATAAGATTAACATGGAAAATATTTAAAAACCATTTCTATACAAAACAGCTGTTTATAATAAGAAACAAACTAATCCAGCTGATTTCGTGGGTGTAAATAACGATGATTACAGTATTCAGAAGGTTATAAAAACATTTTAATACAAAACAGCTGTTTATAATAAGAAACTAACTAATACAGCTGCTTTGTGGAAGTAAATATTGATTTTTATAAGGGAGGAAATGAATTATTTATTCAAATTAAAAAATTTACGAACTAATTTGTTTTGAACATTTAACATTATTTACCATCTTAGTTTTGAGGTTATTATTTATAACTTTTTTGTTAGGTTTTTGATTAAGTGTAGACCTGAGCCTTACTGGTTCTTTTAACCTTTATTATTACTGCTGTTATAAAATATAAGAAATAATTTGATTTGAACATTTAACATTATTTACCATCTTAGTTTTGAGGTTATTATTAATCCTACACTTTTATTATAAATAAAACATAACATATGTTTTTAGAAGGTCGCACCGGGGGTTGGCGTGCGGAGCACGCAGGGGTCTCCCCTAGTTAGTATATATTTTGAGACGCTCATCATAAATTACATAATTAACTTCAACCCAACTCACGAACATTGAGTTTTGTATGGGCTCACTCAAAAAAATACATTCCAAAGTTTTAGAAATTAATTTAAAATCAATTTCGAAGCATGTAAAAGGAGACATTCCAAGGTGGCATCAAAGAGGTTTACTTCTAACTTCAGGGTTTCTAAAGTGGGGATGCAACCCATCCGCCTCCAATTTTATGAAACCCATTTAGGAATTCACTTGGAATTTCAACATTTTACTGTTCACATGACTAAATTTGGCCACAGACGTTACATTATTTCGTGAGTTGTCCCACGAATCACCTCCGTCGTTCATAATACTAGTCACTAAGTAAAGAAATTATGACAAAATAAATGTTGTTTTTTTATTGCCTACAGATTCTCACGTTCTGTGGTTCAGCTTTGTGAGCAAATCGAGCTACTTGAACGATTGAACTTGGACATATCGACTATGGGTTTCACACAGGATTGCATGAAGCGAGTGCAATGATGACGTAGGTATACGGGTTCATTATATAATGACGCGTTGAGTCACACATCGAGTTCATTGTATACTGCATTCCAAGACGTCAGAGTTATCGTGATATTCTATTATGTTATAGACAATAGGGTATTGACAATACAATGGCGGGTGTCTACATTTAGTACATCTCTATTATAGGCCTATTCAGTTCTTTGAGTTTAGATTATAAAGACGGTTGTGAAAAACTAAAAATCCTCGTAGATAATTTCAAATGGTATGCACAGTATTGCGTGGAAACTGCGAACTTACTGTTTACGATATGGGGATTTTCGTAAGGAAACTGACATCTTCATACTGGTAGTCAACAAAAACATCAAATCAACGTTTCTGGTACGGGGGGGAGATTTTAATTTATGAACACATTTTGTAAACATAGTTGCTAATGGAAATAAACGGTATCAGTTAACTGACACAAACTTTCTCCCAACTTACTGTAGTCAAAATAATATTGTTTTTAAGCATTTTATTTACTACTTTTTAGAACTAAACAAAAAAATTAACTTACTTTCTCACAAACATATTTAAATTATTAAACGGGGATACATTAAAGTAGAAGAGTAACTAATAAATATTATTATTATTAGCTGCAAACAAAACTAGAGAGAACACTATTCGATCGATTTCGAACAAATTTGCACCAAACATGTCAATTAGGCCTGTATAGATGCACGAGAAAAGGTTTTGTAAAACAATTCCCTTTATGGCCAAAAACCCCAAAAAATCAATTGTTATTATTATTATGAGCTAAACGAGAATTTTTAGAAATATGCGGTTTTTGCATATGGTAGGTCACATTAAGGACTAAAAATAAGCAAAATTTTATCAAAATCGTTAAAGCCTTTTTTTATAAATAAATAAAAATCCATTTTTAGGGGTTTTTTTGCCCTAAAAGGGGGTTGTTTTTCAAAACCTTTTTTTCGTGCATCCATACAGGCCTAATTGACATGTTTGGTGCAAATTTTTTCGAAATCGATCAAATAAATAGTTTTCTCTCTAGCTTTCTATACATACAGACATATAGACAAACATACATTTTGTAAAACCCACTTTTTTGGACTCAGAGGATCCCAAAACGGATATTTCCACAAAAATCTCAACATAGATTTTTTTTTGCGATCAGTATATTCCTTCTCTATACTATAGTATAGTGAGAAAGTAATCACTTTTGTTTAAAATGAACAGGTTAAAAAATACAAAAATGTTTCACTTATGGTAAGACCTAAAGTTGAGAGTAGTAAATGAGCACCGATCATGGTACCTAGAACACGTTTTGGAGTGTCATTACAATTTTTATACGACTATTTTAATTTTTCGCACTCTAGCGGCCGCATTTTAAGTCCGATTTGGTCCAAATTTCGCATACACGTTGGTTGTCTACGTCCTCAAATGATTTCGTTAGCAAAAAAAATCCAACAAATAGAAGCACGTTTTTTGAGAGGAAGTAAAAAGTTTTATAGAGTTTTCGTACGAGAATGAAACTTTTTGAGAGTATTATCTAACAAAATAAAAGTAGGATATTATTCTGAACCGTTTTTTTTCTACACTACTCTATAGTGCATTGGTTCCCCCAAAATCGATGAAAACGTAAAATACCATAAAAGTACCCGGTTTAAATACGCGTGAAGCATCTTATGGTCCGAGTGCCAACGACCGAATTTGTACGCTGCGAGCGAAGTGAAGTAGTCCATAACCCGTTGCCGCAAGGTCGAGGTGCAAACTTGCACATCTAGTTTTTCCGCTACGAGTTGAACGGAGTTGGAGGTTAATAATGTACACAAACAAACTCTACTAATATATTTCGTACACAGCCAGCTATTCAGCGCCTTCGTGAGTAGACCAATTTCCCGAATTGTTGGTTGAAACCCTAAAACATATTAATTTAATTTTGAAAATTCCTTCGACTTACGTCAGCGGTTCAGCTGCGTGATGGTTTTATTATTTTTCTCCATTAATTAATAACTCCTCAAGACAGTACTGTAAAATATTTATTTTCGGGAACTTCAGACTCTGCACCCCCCCCCCCCCCCCCCCAACTGAGAAGAAAAATATGTTATAAGGGTCTGATTATTTGACCACACGTTGGTTGGCTGTTTCGTGCCTTTTGGAGAAAATCGACTTAATAGTTACTTAAGGTCAAAAAACGTGCTTTCGGTTATTGGATTTTTGAGGCTAGCGAAGTCGTCCGAACCACTTAGAAACTAACGTGCGTACCGAATTTGGACCACATATACACCATATATATATATTGGCTAAAACGATAAATAAATCATGATATATATATATGCTAGTTTAAAAATAATATTTAAAAAATAATAATTCCTTCTCATTCGTCAAGCGCAAAGTTTATTAATATATAATACTAGCTGACTTGTGTGAAAATTTCGCAAGGTAGAAGTACTATTACGTTTGAATTATTATATAAATTCTGTTTATTTATTTACGTTGGTTTAATTTGATTGATTTGTGTGATGGATTACGCTTGCATATACAATTTAAACAACCTAACAGCTGTTATGTTAGTTAAACAGATTGTTAATAAATGGCGCCTTTCATTAGGAACCATATGAAGTATAATATAAAAGTTTGTTTAATCAATTTGTGTAACGGAAACATGAATTTTAAAGCTGTTTGTCTATTTTTCGTCATTAGTGGGGAACATAATCTTTAAAATGATGCTTGAATAATTAATTTTGATGAAGAATTGAAGCGGATATCGCAGATGGTGACTTTTCTTAGGAACCATATGAAGTATAATA
>JAGFPH010000625.1:177825-192991 GCA_018207615.1 Philaenus spumarius | reverse complement strand
AATTATGCTTGAACAATTAATTTGGATGAAGAATTAAGGGAGATATCACTTAGCGACAAAAAACACCTTTGCGAAATAATATATAAGGACGCTAGTGTATATAACCTGGCTGGCATCTGTTTACTGTTTTTATAACTTGAACATAACGGCGCAATTAAAACGTAAAGTTACGACCATGCCAGGTACAAACTACAACAGCGAGCTCAACGGTCTAACCTAACATAACTGCTAATTTATGATAATTATTGTTTACCGAGTCACATGATTTAATTTCAAATAACTAGCTCACAGTAAACAAATTACAACAAACATATTGTTTGTAGAAGCATTATGATGTGCGTCAAACGTGGTATGCGCTTTGTGTGATTTGTGGTGATTAGCTCCTAGCGGGGACTGATACAACTAAACAACGGTTTTATTTAGAATTAGAATTTAAGATATGTGACTGGATTACTTCTGGTTCGTTGCAATTTAATTGGACTTTTATTAAATTGTAGTGTCAGTTCGTTTAACGTAAACAGATTGTTCTAAAATCTGGTATTTTCACCCAATTGACGATGATTGAGCGGTAACCTATAGGCTACATGGATATGGAAATAGGATACGGAAACCATTGTTAGTTTAAACTTCATGCCAAGTTTAAACTCAATCAGTCAAACATTTCTCTAGATAATATGAACTATTTTGCACAAAGGAATGAACTATTTTGCTATAGACAAGGAATACACTTCGAAACCCGATTTTTGAGTTATTTATTACAACAACCAATTTGGCAAATTTAGAATCAGGTAATTATTTTTAATATTATGCTAACTTAATTCTTTACTCGGTCTATTTGACCAGTTTGAAATAGTGCTTTATCGTATCACATATTTGGTCATATTTTACAACTTGAAAATTGCCTCTCTTCTATATAAAAAAAACGTCTCTTGCTTAATCAATCATCTATCCCGAGAAAATATCATAGTAGGCCGCTACGATAATCTCTTTACATTTGCTTCGATGCGAGTCGACTCGGAGGTTGAAGAGCGAAGCGAGCAGGGGCGTTCAATGTAAAACAGTAACATCAATGGTTGGAGCATAGATACATTATAGAATACTAGGAGAAACCCGTGCGTGCTCCGCACGCCAACCCGGTTGGAACCATCTATTCACATAATCATGTTATGTTTTCTTTATAATAAAGGTGTAGGATTGATAATAACCCCAAAGCTAAGATGGTAAATAATGTTAAATGTTCAAATCAAACTATCTCGTATATTTTATAATAGCAGTTATTATAAAGATTAAAAGAACCAACAAGGCTCAGGTCTACACTTTAATAAAACGGTACCTAATAGTTAGAAATACAAACACTTGTTTTAAAGTTTGAAATCAGCTGTTAATGGAAATATTAGAGCAAACAGCTGTTTTATATGTTATTTTATTCAATGGTTGCTACTATAATAATTGTAAATTCATGTGTTGGTTCACCAGACTAGGCCTAACCTAAGAAATTTTTCCGACTATATTTAAAAATCTATATAAATAAAAATGTAAATGTGCGTTTGTTCAAAATCGATAATCTTCGAAAGTTCTTCACCGATTACTTTACCACAACATTGCATTCGAACCCACGAGTGTTTTTATATACTTTTAAAGCATATAGGAGTATTTAGGAGTAATCTCTGGATCTACTGGACCGATTGAAAAAATAGTTTTACTAATAAAAAAGCTACACTATCCCTGAGTAACATAGGCTAGAATTCATATTGATAAAATCATTTTTTATTCAAATTTGTAAATTTAGTCGGAACAAATTCACAAGATCAAGTTGAACGTCAAACAAACACATAGTGCCTAACAGCTGTTATACCAATAAAGAAGCAACTTTATGAAAAACTAAAAAACGACAATTGAAAGATGAGACTTATATCATTCAAAGATGTGCACAAAACATAAATCAAGCGTGTATGTTGCCGTTAAGGCAGGTGAAATAAACTAAACATAATTTTATGTTAGGTCTAGGACTGATGAACCAACTTTTTGAATGAATTTACATTCATTAACATAGCAACCCATCGAACGAAATGACAGATAAAACAGTTGATTCGGATGTCCAGCTTAGTACAAAATAATATTTTAAGTTAGGCCTAGACTGAACCAACATATGTTTCAACACACACAAACCAATAAAAACTCGCGTAGAGGAATTTAAAAATAAGAAAAAACTAGTTACATCCTAATTAAAAGTAGACATACTATAATTTAATAGTAGGCCTATTCATTGATAATATACGGCAATAGATAGTGAGTAACCAATATTAACAGCTGATTTTAAAATATGAAACAGTTATTTGTATTTCTTACTTTTTGGTTAGGTTTTTGATTATGTGTAGACCTGAGATTTACAGGTTCTTTTAACCTTTACTATAACTGCTGTTATAAATACGAAATAATTTGATTTGAACATTTAACATTATTTACCATCTTAGTTTTGAGGTTATTATTAATCCTACACTTTTATTATAAAACAAACATAACATATTAATGTTTTTAGAAAATTCTAACGGGGGTAGGCGTGCGGAGCACGCAGGGGTCTCCTCTAGAATTGAAATAATAAATGTTTTTATCAAAAGGAATTATAGCCTATGTTACTCAGGGATGGTGTAGCTTTTTATTAGTAAAACTATTTTTTCAAATCCCCTACATACAAACAAACAAATTTTACCTCTTTATAATACTAGTACAGATGCATAGCAATGAATGATGATACTAACGATATTTCTTGACAACTCGGCAATTCATAAAAGTTAACGGAATACTTGTAACCTGAGCACCAGGTTTATAGCAAAGTCGTACAAGGATCTCGTCAGGCAGGAAATGGTAACGACTTTCTGGCGACAATTAATTGCTTCGACTATAAACTTTTTACACGTTCATAACGGTAGCGTGTCCTTGTACACAAGATGTACAATGGAAATGGATTCTCGGTTTACGTTGGAGGAATTCCGCAAAGCGTGTTCATTGCTAATTATTGATAAGGTTATAGTCGAGGGCCAATATTCGCTCCCGCTTAGCCTATTTTCACTACTTTTATAGTCCAACGCTTTTTTGATAGTGATTTGGTTTTTCACATTTAGGCTATGTTTTTAATATGAGTTATAGAACTAACGTATGCTATAATATAAGTTATAAACTGTATATAAATTCAACGTTTTATCATCAATATATTTGTTTATACAAATTTAAAGAAGAGATAGGCTACCTATTCGTTTAACTTCGGAAACATTAACGTAACTTCGTATCTATATATATAAAAGCGAAATACCACTCACTCACTCATCACGACTTCTCAAAAACTACCGAGCGGATTGAAATTAACTTTGGTATGTAGCTTCCTCTAGGACCATAGGTGCTCACTAAGAAAGGGTATGAAAAATTTCGACATTTTAGGAGGGGTTTGGGTGGATCCAAGTTACTAAAATCATAATTTCAAATCTTTTATTATTATGACAATAGTGCTTTTATTATTTAAGATCTATATATATAAAAGACAAATACCACTCACTGACTGAACACTTAAAAAGAATACAATTAGGCCTACGTTAAAAAGACTGAAAATACCAACCACCACGGGCAACGCCGTACGGGTCAGCTAGTAACATATAAACATATTCGATTATTAATTTCTTTATTATAATATTATAAACTTCTAAATCATTTCATTAATCAATATAAAATAAAAAGCAATTAAAAGATAGTATTTTTATCTTTTTTTAAATATAATAACGTATGTAAATAAAAATGTTTAACAAGTGGCCCTACAGTTTTATAACCCTTATTATTGTACACTTTTACCGAGTTAAAAATCGCGTCAGCATAGAGTTATGTAGGCCTAGATAAGTATTCCTGTTGTTTTTTAAGAGTTTGTTTTTTAAATTATGCATTTATGATGTGTATCTAATTAGTCAGTCTGCCATTTTTCACGGGGGCTTACTAGGTTTAAATAAACGGTACCAGGAACTGGCACATACTTTCTCACAAACATATTTAAATTACTAAACAGATTCACTGTGACTTGTAGGGTGGGGTAGGAGAGGTGGATTTTTTATTAAAGTAGCAGATTAACTAATAAATATTATTATTATTATCTAGAGAGAAAACTATTTGCACCAAACACGTCAATTAGGATTGTATAGATGAACGAAAAAAGGTTTTGAAAAAATTAAAAAAACAACCCCGTTTATGGCCAAAAAACCCCTAAATATCAGTTATTATTATTATTATTATTAGCTAAACGAGAATTTTTAGAAAGATGCGGTTTTTTGCATATGGTACATTAAAGGCTACAAATAAGCCAAATTTTATCAAAATCGTTAGAGCCGTTTTTTGTATAAAAAAAATTGATTTTTTGGGTTTTTTTTTTTTGCTAAAAAGGGAGGTTGTTTTTCCAAATTTTTTAAAACCGTGTTTCGTGCATCTATACAGGCCTACTTGACATGTCTGGTGCAAATTTGTTTGAAATCGATCGAATAGTTTTCGCTCTAGCTTTGTATAGGCCTATAATACAGACATATATACATACACACATACATACATACATACAGACAGACATTTTGTAAAAACCACTTTTTTGGACTCAGGGGGTCCCAAAACGGATATTTCCACAAAAATCTCAACATCGATTTTTTTTGCGATCACTATACTTTCTCTATAATATAGTATAGTGAGAAAGTAATAATAATAAAAAGTAATAAGGAAAAACATTTGCTTTTACGAAAGTCATTTTACGACATCATGAAAGCTTGATGCAAGACGTCATTTTGTATAGGAAGTACGTAATAAAGCGAAAATGCGATTAATTTCCTATAACATTAAACGTTACACGTAAAATTTTACGCTCATTTCCACGAGGACTGAGGTTATTTAACCCGCCTTCCTGCATTCTCTTAATTTCAGTTTTCAACGTTTATTTGCATCGATTGGTAGTGCAAATTAATGCTACGTAATAGAGACACATTGTTTGTGCTTTCGATTGTATGTATTGATACGAATTTCCGTAGGAAAGATGAGCTATTGCAGTGCGTCTCATAGTGAGACCTAAGGTTGCAGTGAGCACTGATCATGGTCCCCAGAAAACGTTTCTTGGAGTCATTAAAAATTGGAAATATATTTGTATACTTATGTGTTCGAACTCAAATGGCCGCATTTTATGTCAATGGTACTGTTAGAATGAAACTATTTGTAGTTTTATAAAAAAAATAAAATATTATTCTGCATATTTTGTTTTATAAACGACCTTATAGCCCGTCTGGTTTTTCAAAATTGATAAAAACGTAAAATTCCATAAAAGTACCCGGTTCAAATCCACGGGAGGCAGCTTCTGAAACGAGGGCGACTCCCGGAATGAAGCGACTATGTCCTCTGTGAGCGAAGCAAAGAAGGCCATAATCCGAAGACGTAAGGTCGAGGTGCAAACAATTTTTGTGAGCGTAACGAAGCAGCGCGTGAGCCTAGGCTGAAGTCTGATGTACAAACAAGTGCTTCTAATATAATTCGTACACGCAGGCAATATACACGTAGCGCCTTCGTGAGTAGACCGGAATTAATAATATAGGCTAATTTAATAGCCTATAATTACATTTTTTGGACAAAATCACAAAAAAGTTTCATTCTAGTACACAAATTTTAAAAACATTGTTAGTTCCGGTCAAAAAACGTGTTTCAAGTTGTTTGATTTTTTATTTTGGCTAACAAACTCGTCCGAGCGACTTGTGTGTACCAAATCGGGCGTAAAATGCGGCCGTTAGTCCACAGCCACACTATGCGATTAAACGCGTGCGACAATGAAATAAGTTGAACACATTGAATCAAATGAAGGTGGCCACATCATGCGACGCGACCTGCGACACATTTCCGAACGCAACTGGCTGCGTTTCTTGGTCGCTGCGAAAAAAACGCATCCCGTGTTAGCTTATGGAGTATGCGACAAGTCGCAGCGAATAGCTTCCCCCACTCTGTGCACTGTGCAGTCCTGCCATTCCAGTGTTGTGAGTTGAGATTGGCAGTATATTATTTTCTAAACATGTTGGACGTTGATATTTTTACTAGTGAAATCAGTACTCGGCCCGCTATATGGGATAATACTCTGAAAGAGTACAGTGATAAGGACTTAAAATCCAAATCGTGGAAAGAAGTGGCTAGAATAGTTATTAACAACTTTGACCAACTGGACACCAATGTAAAAAACAAACAAGGTAAGAATTGATTGATATTCTGAACTGCTCTTGGATTACACGGACAGCATTTAAGGGATGGACTCCAAATCTGCGTTTTCTCTGCTTCTTTAAAAGGTACGACCTAACAGCAATAGCCGGAAGCAAGTCCTCACTCTTCATGCAAGTCATTTTGGATATATATTTGGTATGATATCTTTACCCATGTACAAAAACCAAAACTTTTTCATATCTTTTCAAAATGGCGGCCTTTTAAAATGTTTAATGTAAAATATCTCAAACTTTGCAAACAATATTTTTTTTTCAAAAACATACAGTATGGGTTTTTATTATTTCCCTAACTTAAAAGATAAACCCAGTTGTTGACCAGAAAATATATTTTTTTTATGTTGGTAGCTGTCCATAATATACAATTTGTTTAGTTTTTAGCCAATAAGTTGGCCAAGACTGGAACTTTTACCCCTTATTCTGCAGATGTTTTTCTTCATATATTATGTAGGTAGACTTATGGTACTAAAAGCAAAATAATTAAAAAAACATTTTAAAGTGGGCTCTTAAAAAACTAAACATTGTAGGAATACAATCATAAATATGCCTAAATTTTAAAACACATCAAACTCAAAATAACACCACAAAAATTAAAAAATCCATCAACCACTTTTTAAGGAATATAAATTTCAAAATATCTCTGCTAATTTGCCAAATTTTGAAGTTTAATATTTTTTTTATCTATGATAAAATTTTAAAAAGTTTAGTTTTATATTTTTTACACTATTTCTTCCATTTTTTACATACCTATATAATGTATATCTTAAAAAACTACCCTTTTCAGCGCAACATTCCATTGTAACTGATAAATTTACTGTTCATCGCGTTCCTCTCACTGACGCCACATCGGAACGTCCCAGTTTCATTCTCCCACGACTGTACAATATCTTTAAACGCTTCTGAGGTCAATTATACAAGTGAACTTGGCACGATCCAGCAAATATCATGGACTAGATCCTTCTACACCTTTCTTCCTGTTCCTACTCGGTTTGTTTGATTTCAGTTTTCAATGTACAAAGTAAAATCATCTCGTTCCATAGAAAAACACCTATCAAAGTGTTTTTATTGTTTTTAGAAGATCTTGGAAAGAAAAAACCCTATATTTTATGCTCACTCGTCAGTCGGTCACAATAGATTTTTGATTTGAAAACTTCTTTCGGCGTACAGAGCACTTTTTGAATGAGGTAAAACACACGGGCTCGCGATACGCGTCTCAAAGTAAGACGTTTTGCGTTGTTGATTTCGTCTGTGATTTCTTCTTCTTCATTGTTTTACACACGAACCAGACAATATAAACCAGAAGTTTAATGTAACAGCAGGTTGTTAAAGAAGAAGAAATCGACGAAATAAAATAGGCAGTGAAAAAGTCAAAGGCTTAAACTCAATTGCTGTATGGATTGATCGATGTTAGGCGGACGGCCGGGATGTTTGTTCGCAGCGAGCGAAGCATTCCATAAACCGAGGCCGCAAAGTCGAGTTGCAAACTCGCAAAGCGAGCGTTTCTGCTGCCGGCGAGGCGAGGTACGAACAAATTTGACTAATGTATTTCTTTCACGTAGGCTATCAGCGACTTTCTGAGTACACCAACTTCCCAAATAGTTGGTTAAGGGGATTCCCTTCTGAAAATAGTTTTTTTTTTATAATAGGGATTTTTTAATTATGAACCATTTATTTTTACATTCATTAGAACCTAACATTTTTTTTACACTTATAAGAATTAACAAAAAAATGAATTTTAAATAACTTTTTGAGTTTTTTGAGTTTTTTTTAGAAAAAAACTATGTTTTTTTAACTCTCTTATAACGTTTTTACTACTGAACCAATTTGGCCGTTTAAAAATATGTTTTGAAGTAGATAAACAGCACTAACTGTTAAGGTATAGTCATATTCTTACTACTAAAAGTTTATTAGTTATTACATTACAAAAAATATATATATATACAAACAAATTTGTGTTTTGTGAAAAAAAACTCATGTATTGGCCTAAAGGAATAAAAATACCCAAAAAGTTGCGTTATAAGTTACTAAAGATGTGGTAAATATTTCATCACTGTAGCTTTAGCAGTTAAAAAGTTATAAGAACTATTAATTGTGTAAAAAATATCAATATTGAAAAGTTGCAGGAAATCGCGTTTAAAGTTTTCATTAGTTATATTAGCAGCCATAGAGGGGAATAACTTGCACAACCAGTATTTGCAGTCAAGATGTGTTTTACTTACATATTGGAGGCATTGAAAGCCTAATAATAAACATTGTTGTCCTTCTTTGCAATTACTTTAAAAACATAAAAAATCTTTTTAGTCCAAATAGCAAACATAAAACTTCAACTCGATCAAAAGTAGGTGCGCGCATTGCTTTGAATAACTTTTTCACGCTCATATAAAGAACGTTTATGGTTACGTTATGTTTTTCCTACACCTTATGAACTATAGATGCAGGAAAAAAGAAAAAAATTTTTTTTTTTTTTTTTTGGAATGTGGTAATTTTTTATTAGGGGATCCCCTTAAAATCCTAAAACACATAAACTCAATTTTGGAAATTCTCTCAAATCACGTCAGCGGTTCAGCTGATCGAAATATTAATAAGTATTGAGCATTTTTGTATTAATATTTCACACCTGTTTAGACAATCAAAATAATTTTAATGGTTTCCCACAACTTTAACCTGTTTTGTTACGTTTGCTTAGTTATACATAACACATAATTGCCAAAATTCCAAAATATTGCTGGGAATGTAACACACGCTACCCAATTAATTAAGCCCTTTAAAGTGACACGTCACAGAACGCGGTTCCTACTTCATTATTTTGAATACCCTTAAAAATACTCCATTTTGGGGTGATGTTAAACAAAAAAACTCCAAACTATGTTTGAGCCTATTTAATTCCGTACAAAAGTTAAGATGGAGGAATTTACTAACACACGCCGCCATTTTCTTTATCATCATCCAGAAAATACTAGAGTATAACACATTTTGTCTCTTCATGCCCTTTAATTTTATATGTCACTAGATGCGGATTCAAATTTGAAAAATCTGGGTAACCCCAAAACTCTACACTGTAGAAAGAATGGCGAAATTGAAAATTATTATAAAATCAACTTCTGATGGACTAGTTTAACAGTTCCAAAAGCGTATGCTTAAGCCTTTAAGACAGTTATTAACTCTTGTATAAACCGTTTTGCACGGCAGAAGTAACGACCCATTACATTTAAGTACCTACACGACTGGAAATAAGTTTAATAAAAGCTAGACTTAACCTAACCTTAGTTGGATTGTACTATTATTACCCGGAACTCTGTCCGTAAACCTATTTTGGTCAAACTGCAAAGTACAAGGCAACAGGCTTGTGGTATTGCTTTAACCACTGTATTAAAAGTTTTACACCCTTTGTATTAAGGTCAGAGACTAGGTTAACGAAACGCTTATTCTATTTTAACGGCTGTGTTTACTATTATGTCTAAGAATGTTTTTATTTATTTAGGTTAAATTATAAAGGGACTATAACGTAAAAAGGTAGACCGACACCAATGAATACTGAGCCTATAAGAAGCGCATGTTGACGATTCAGCCTAGTTTTACTTTAATCTGGAAAGCTTAGCGCGGTAGCCGCTAGGTAGTGAGAGCGCTACTGTCGTCGGTACGGCAAGTGTGAGTCATCCATTGTCTGTCTCACTCACACCTGGCGCGGATGATTGATGAGTCACAGACGGGCAGGGCCGGTGCAAGGGGTTTTTCCTGAACATGCGAGAGTCATTTTTGGCGCCCCCCTTCTATACACAACCCCCCCGCCCCGATATATGTACATATATTTATATATCTCCTTATTGCAATAAAAAATGGGTACATTATCATATGTATACCTATTGAAATTATTTAATTATATAAAATAAAATTAAAATATAACATCGAGCAACAATTTAAAAAATAAAAGTAAATATAACATATTTTCTATATATATACAGTGTATTATATATATATATAGCATCGGTCTTTTTGACCTTAAATAAATGTATGATAAAATGGAAAGTTAAGTGGGGGGAAGTTGAATACTGAAACACCAAATTAATCATATTACAATATTTATTTTACATAATTTTAACATCAAAAGGTAACATTGTAAGATTAACATTACAATATCACAAGTCAATTTGGTAACATCATGACAACGTGTAGTCCAAGAGCTGACGTCGAATTTAGGGCAAATTAAAAGAACAAAAAACTAATATTTTATTATTTGGAGAATCTAGAATCCTGAGTCTGGCAGAGGGTTTGCGGTTATTTTGCTACTGCTTAACCTATGACATTTACAAAAAAATAAATGAAAAAATATGTTTTGGGCAACTTGAAATTTATTTCATCTTTAATTTTAGCATGTATTTAACTCAGAAATAAACATCCCAGACGTTTTTTGGGGTTTTAAAGTATAACCAGACCCTCCCGAATATATATGTAATAATTATGCCTCAAAAATATTCTTTGGGCATTCTGAAATTTTTATAGCATGTTTATTCAATAATATTAAAAATACGTGTAAAGCGCCAGACGAATTAAACTGTTATTGATATTTCCCAGACGCGAATACAGATTTTAAATGAATGCCACAAAAAAGTCTTATGCGTAGCCATAAGTGCGAGAGAAATAGTTTATTGAGACCTGCCGGCAACTGACGGGGCCTTAGCTCGAGTTTACCATAAAACGCGGACTCTGTCCATGTAACAGAGTATTTTGGAGTAGTTATTTTTTTTAAACTAACAAATATAGAATAAATTTATAATAAAAATGCATTATTAAAATCCTTAGAAAAAGAAGATTTTGTAATTAAAGTATTTTATATCTTAACTGGAATAATAATTTAAAAATTAACATATTCAATTACTTTTTTCTATTTTCAACTTTTATTAAACTAATGTTTGAGTTTGACGTGTAGTTTCAGGTTATAAGCATAAGCTACATTTAACATAATCTCTAGTAAGCATCCTAGTAGTTCTCTATAGTAAGTAAACAATTACCAATATTTCTGAACTAGCTGTATTGTTAAGAGTTTCCTTTTTTT
Organism: Philaenus spumarius; assembly: GCA_018207615.1. Taxonomy (NCBI): domain Eukaryota; kingdom Metazoa; phylum Arthropoda; class Insecta; order Hemiptera; family Aphrophoridae; genus Philaenus; species Philaenus spumarius. The sequence continues at coordinate 181,672 of JAGFPH010000625.1, read as the reverse complement.
CTAACTTCTATAATATTTGATTCCCGCTAAAATGTTCGAGTTTTAGAGTTAGTTTGGCATGTAGTTTCAGAATACAAGCAAAATACTTCATAAATATATCTGGCCATATGTAAGTAATTAATTAGGCCTACTATATTATTAGTTTATATTTTATTGGTTAAAAAAATAATATCGATATTATTTGATATTGCCGATAATCGATATTTTGTTTCGATAATATCGTGATATCGATATTAGAGCTTAATATCGATATCAGTATCGAATATCGGAAACTTACCGATATCACAACTACAATACCCTGTCTATATGACAGAGTAAAGTATTTTGGAGTAGTAAATTGTTTTTTTAAATTAACAAAAATAGAATAAACATATAATAAAAATGTATTATTAAAATCCTTCAAAAACAAGACTTTTGTATCTTAACGGGAATAATAATTTAAAAATTAACATATTAAATAATTCAATTACTTTTTTATATTTTAAACTTTTATTAAACCAATATTATTTTTTGTAAACGAAGTAAATTTTTAACGTCAATTAACATCAGTTCAATGAAAAATATCGATATAGATAATATTTTTTTAAATAATGGAAGGCGTTGTTGATAAGATTATTTAACCAAAAAATAGTTCAGAAATATTGGTAATTGTTTACTTACGTGTGCCTAGAGATTATGTTAAATGTAGCTTATGCTTATAACCTGAAACTACACGTCAAACTCAAATATTAGTTTAGTAAAAGTTTAAAATAGAAAAAATTAATTGAATATGTTAATTTTTAAATTATTATTTCAGTTAAGATACAAAATACTTTAATTACAAAGTCTTCTTTTTCTAAGGATTTTAATAATTCATTTTTATTATAAATTTATTCTATATTTGTTAATTTAAAAAAAAATTAACTACTCCAAAATACTCTGTTACATGGACAGAGTCCGCGTTATATGGTAAACTCGAGCTAAGGCCCCGTCAGTTGCCGGCAGGTCTCAATAAACTATCTCTCTCGCACTTATGGCTACACATAAGACTTTTTTGTCGCATTCATTTAAAATCTGTATTCGCGTCTGGGAAATATTAATAACCGTTTAATTCGTCTGGCGCTTTACACGCATTTTTAATGTTATTTAATAAACATGCTATAAAAATTTCAGAATGCCCAAAGTATATTTTTGATGTATAATTATTACATAAATTCGGGGGGTCTGGTTATACTTTAAAACCCCAAAAAAACGTCTGGGATGTTTATTTCTGAGTTAAATAGATGCTAAAATTAAAGATGAAATAAATTTCAAGTTGCCCAAAACATATTTTTTTCATTTATTTTTTTTTGCAAATGTCATAGGTTGTGCAGTAGCAAAATAACCGCAAACCCTCTGCCAGACTCAGGATTCTAGATTCTCCAAATAATAAAATATTAGTTTTTTGTTATTTTAACTTGCCCTAAATACCTTCCCTAAATTCGTCGTCAGCTCTCCGACTAGTGGTAAAGGTAAAGGGTTAGGTATAATTGTCAATACGATAAGGTAACATCGGCAATTCGGTAACATTGTAAGATTGAGGTTAATGTTAAGTTTTTACATTAATATCACACACACGCATACAAGAAAGAAGTTAGTATAATAAAATGTACGGCGGTCTCGTCTTTAGGGGGGCAAATTTTTCACTGGAATCAAAGGGCGCCGATTTCGAAAGGATGGCGCCCTATACAATACTGTTGTACCTGTACCTGACCTTGTCTATCCATAAAGAGGCGCCAAAAGAAATCCGTTTTTCTTTTAATTCCCGAAAAGTGCGGTCGCGTCTTTAAGAGGGCGAATTTTTCACTGAAATCAAAGGGCGCCGATTTCGAAAGGATGGCGCCCTAAACTGGTGTATGTGGTCTTTTTTGTTCGTAAAGAGGCGCTAAAAAGAAATATGGCATTTCTTTTAATTCCCGAAAAGGACGGTCGCGTCTTTAAGGGGGGGGGGGGCGAATGTTTCATTGAAACTAAAGGGCGCCGACTCTGAAAGGATGGTGCCCTATAGCGGTGTAGGTTGTCTGACCCTAAAATAGCGCTAAACAGAAATAGGGAGTTTCTTTTAATTTTAAAGGCGCCTTGGTTTTGAAGTTTTTGTCGGCGCGTCGGCGCCCCCTCCCTGGCGGCGCCCCATGCGTCCGCATGTTCCGCATGGTCCTTGCGCCGGCCCTGCAGACGGGTCGAAATCTTCAGCCAGCGCTGCCAAACGGGTGTCGCGCTAAGCTCGATTTGGCGGCAACCAACCTGGTTGACTATTCTCCATAAGCGGCTTCTATAGGTTCTGTATTCATTGCAAAAAAAAAAAAAAAAAAAAAAAAAAAAACACCCTTGCACAAACACATCCTTACGCACCCCCACAAACGCGACACACGGCTGTTTCAGAACTATTCCTAACCAAATTTTGTAGTAATTAATCTGTGCTAAAGAGACAATTTACAATAGTATTACTAACACCCCTAACGCCTCTACTTTGTACCAGTGTGATGGGTAGAGGGGAGAAGTGTAAATCGACAACCAGTAACGTAATTTGTGTTGGAAATTCCAACTTTAGCACACTGATCTAGCTCCTTCAGCCACTCTGCTTACCCTCCGAGTTTTGATTCTCTACTTCGATACCAGCACATAAACTGAACCAGGACATTAAGCGGATTACTAAGCCATTGCGCATGCGCAACAAAAATCAACACGGAATTGAATTCAATACGTACAGTACGATCACTCATGCTTGACACTTAGATATCGTGCGAAAACCTATTTCCTACGCCCACCATAAATTACATGTTTCTGTTACTCTCTTATGCATCACTTGGTACAGTCACAACTAGCATTTTCACACTGAACGTTAATAACTGTCAGTCAAAACTGAATCCGATGAGAACAAACTTCTAGGCGGTACTGTACATTCCCACTATTTGGTGATAAAATATGCTTTGCGCAGGACTGTAGCCTAAAACCGGAGTTTTTCTACGCTCTGCTAATAGTCTCTCAGTTATGCCCGTGCGTAAAAATCGAGAGACAAGAACGGTTGATCCAACTGTATTTTAAATCTACATGCAAGTGTGGGTTAAAGGCTCGCTTAATTATACCAATGAATACAGAACCTATAAGAAGCGCAACGCTTATATGAAGAATAGTCAGAACGGTTGGTTGCCGAAAAATCGCAACAGGCGTTGAAAATTTTTACCCGTCTGTGACTCACCAATCCTCCGCGCCAGGTGTGAGTGAGACAGAGAATTGCTGGCCCATACTGTGTCTCACTCACACTTGCCGTACCGACGACAGTACCGCTATCGCTACCTAGCGGCTTCCGTCAGCTTGTCAGATTCAAATAAAACTAGGTTGAATCTCTAACATGGGTGTTGAGCTTCTTATAAGTTCTGTATTCATTGATTATACGCAAGACAAATAAAATGAACTAACAGATTGAGATTTTTTGATTGAATAGTTTTTGTAAAATAGGCACATTTTACCCAATTGGCTCTGTTTTATTAGTTTTATATTTGGATTATTGACTGTCTAGTCAACTGAAGTACTATATTATACTTGTCTATTCAAACTATACTAATATTATAAAGAGGTAAAAATTGTTTGTTTGTTTGTTGTGTGAGAGTAATCTCTGGCACTACTGAACCGATTGAAAAAATAGTTTTACTAATAAAAAACTACACTATCCTTGAGCAACATAGGCTAGAATTAATTTTGATTTAAGGTTTGAAACAACCCCTAAAACAATATATTATTAATTGTTGTACTTTTCTTAAAGCGAGAGAGCTAAAATTTTATACATTTATTTCTTACAAGATAGGCTACATAGTAAAAGTAAACTAAA
>JAGFPH010000625.1:128296-144292 GCA_018207615.1 Philaenus spumarius | reverse complement strand
GTATCTTCAATACAAAATGCATTGCGTGCTTCGCACGCCATTCCGCATATTGGGAGTATCTTCAACACACAAAGAATTGCGTGCTTCGCACGCCAACCCCACGTTAAAATCCACCGCATGGCTTTGAGCCGGGTACTTTTATGGTATTTCACGTTTTTATCGATTTTGGGGGAACCAAGCGAGCTATAAGGTCGCGTAAAAAACCAAAATGCGCAGAATAACATGCTACATTTATATTTGTAGAAAACACTCTAAAAAACATTTATTCTCGTAGGAAAATCTCAAAAAATTGTTACTTCCGATCAAAAAACGTGCTTCCGTTTGTTGGATTTTTTTGGCTAACGAACTCGTCCGAGCTACATAGACAAACAACATGTGCACCAAATTTTGATTAAATCGGACTTAAAATGCGGCCGCTAGAGTGCGTACACTTATATACATACGAATAGGGATATATACATATATACTGTACATATAAATATATGATTTTTAATGACACCTCAAAACGTGTTCTGGAGACCATGATCGATGCTCATTTGCTACTCTTTGGGTATTACCATAAGGGCCACTTGCATTTGCTGATTTTCCTATGAAAATTCGCTAATAATCTGTCCTACATTATGTAAACAAATAAAACCAACTTGTTTTCCCATTAGTTTACCAATGCCTACCAAGCCTTGCAATATGTCCTGGTCACCACTTTATCGCCCACTAATTGATGTATAGCCTACAAGGGCGTTGCTAGGTAACCGTATTCAAATAACAGATCACCACGTTTTGCCGATATAATCCTTCTGCTTATGAAAACAGCCGTAAAATGCCTTCTTCGGTTGGTAATCAATTCCCTCGGATGTTTTCATTTTGCTTTTTATTTACATTTTATTTAATCAAATCCCCCCCCCCCCCCTTCCTTATTTCAGTGAAAATATTAAATTTTATAGTTCAGAAGCAAACTGTATAAATTACACCAACGCGCTGAATGTTTACATATTCAAATAAGTTTGTGTTTTTCTTTATTAAAAGCTGTGTGTTTTACATATCGCTTCATTCCTGTATTGAAGATGGTTCGGATGAAATGGTTTTGTTACTTTCGTTTGTCAGGTTTAATGTTTGAAGTTACGTTGCGTCTTCACTTTACATTGTCTTTATGATTACTAGGAAAAACCCTTGCGTGCTCCGCACGCCAACCCCGTTAAACCTTCTATACACATAATCGTGTTATATTTTCTTTTTAATAAAGGGATAGGATTAATAATAACCCAAAAACTAAGATGGTAAATAATGGTTAATGTGCAAATCAAATTATTTCGTATATTTTATAACAGCAGTTATAATAAAGGTTAAAAGAACCAGCAAGGCTCAGGTCTACACTTTAATAAAAAAATAATCTAAAAGTTATAAATACAAATAATTGCTTTAAAGTTTGAAATCAGGTGTTAATGGAAATATTAGAGCGAACAGCTGTTTTATCTGTTATTTTATTCAAATCGTTGCTATGGTAATGAATGACACCCCCAAACCCACCCTAAAATTTAGAATTTTTTAAAAAAACCTTCCTTAGCGACCACCTGCGGCCCTAGAGGAAGCTACATACCAAATTTAATTCCAATCCGTTCGATGGTCTTTGAGATTTTGTGATGAGTGAGACAATCAGTCGCTGGTATTTGGATTATATAAATATAGAATAGATACAGTATATATACAATTTTTAATGACACCCCTAAACGTGTTCTGGGGACAATGATCTTTACTCGTTTAGTACTCCCGACCTTAGGTCTTTCCATAAGGGTCACTGCATAGCTCATCTTTCCTAAGGAAATTCGCTTAATTGCTTTTATTTTTGAATTGATTGCAAGACTATACAGTACAAAACGAGGAATTTCACATTATTACAACAAAAATATAATATAAAACCAATATAAACTGTAAAAGAGAACGAGATGACGGCGATTGGTTCTTTACTTTGTCTTTTTACGTATTTTATTTACGATAGAGAGAGATAAAATAAGTAATGTAAGAAGAAAAATAACTGGTTCATCGATATAAAATTGGTCCGGTTTTAATGGGGTCTCCTATGTTACTAGTTCGTAATGGCTGCAGTTAACAACCAATTAAAGCCAAAGTGCGACGTTTTATACCCAATTTATTTGATTTCATTTATGAAAGGAAATGACTTCATGACGGATGAAGTGTTCAAAGTGGAGTTTTTATTACGTCTTAGTTTTAATAACTGAAATAAGAGTCTAGAGTTTGTTGTTTATGTGATGTCGAGCTGACTATTTTGTCGTGTGATTAAGTTTGTTGAAATTGGTTATTTACTAACTAGACGGTCACAGTCAAAGTGATTGAGTATTGGTTTTCAGCGAAACCGTAAACATAACCTAAAAATGTAATCCGGGACAGGTTTCGTGGTGAATCGTCAAAGATAATCAGCTGTTATAAGTGAGCATAACATTAATATACAGGAGAACTCCAGTTATCCGAATCAATTCGGACCGGACCAGATTCGGATAGTTAAAAATTCGAATAATCGGATTTCCAACGAAAAAGGGTCTATTTTAAACATTTTCGGGATTGGCTTCGCGTTTACGCGACTGGAGTAAACTATCCGCACATACTACGGTCGCGTATACACGTTTTATAACTTTAACGTTTGAGTACTATGAACACGTTCACTGCTAAGGACGCACATGTGACCTTGACACTGAACACTATGAGAAACGGCCGACGCACAGTGCATTGCACGCCAACCCTTGTGTTGGCAGTATTTTCAATAACAGTGCATTGCGTGCTTCGCACACCCACCCACGTGTTGGGAGAATTTTCAATAAACAGTGCATTGCGTGCTCCGCACGCCAAACCCCGTATTTGGAATATTTTTATTACACAGTGCATTGCGTGCTTCGCTCGCCAACCCGCATATTGGGAGTATTTTCAATAACAGTTTATTGCGTGCTTCGCACGCCAACCCGCATTTTGGCAGTATTTTCAATATACAATACATTGCGTGCATCGCACGCTAACCCGCGTATTGGGAGTATTTTCAATACACATACATTGCGTGCTTCGCACGCCATCATGCATATTGGGAGTAATTTCAATATCAGTTTATTGCGTGCTTCTCACGCCAACCCGCATATTCCGAGTATTTTCAATACACAATACATTGAGTGCTTCGCACGCCAACCCACATATTGGGAGTATTTTCAATACACAATACATTGCGTGCTTCGCACGCCAACCCCGTATTTTAGAGTATTTTCAATAACAGGGCATTGCGTGCTTCGCACGCCAACCCGCTTATTGGGAGTATTTTCAATACACATACTTTGCGTGCTTCCCACGCCAACCCACGTATTGGGAGAATGTTTAATACACAGTGTATTGCGTGCTTCGCACGCCAACCCCCGTATTTGGAGTATTTTTAATACACAGTGCATTGCGTGCTTCGCACGCCAACCCCCGTGTTTGGAGTATAATAAACAGTGCATTGCGTGCTGCGCACGCCAATCCACTAATTGGGAGTATTTTCAATACTCAATGCATTGCGTGCTTCGCACGCCAAACCCCGTATTTTAGAGTATTTTCAATAACAGGGCATTGCGTGCTTCGCACGCCAACCCGCATATTGGGAGTATTTTCAATACACATACTTTGCGTGCTTCCCACGCCAACCCCTGTATTGGGAGAATTTTCAATCCACAGAACGTTGCTCGCACAATTTTAAGCCTATGTGCAATAGCGCGCGTAGACAGAATCATTATTTTGGAAAGCGCAGTACGTTCCCGTCTTAATTTTGTTTTCTGAAATTCTGAAAGCGATTCGGATAATCAGAGATTCGGATAGTTGGAGTTCGGACAGTTGGAGTTTTACTGTACTTATTCATAGTACTCCTGAGGGCAGAGGGGCGCACTGGTCCAACGTGCGCTTCCCGTTTGTTACAGTTGCGTAGGCTCGAGTCCGGTTGATAATTAATTTAATTACGTTTATTTTATTTACGTTGGTTTATAAATAACAGTTTATATAAATAAATGTATAACGCTTTACGTTGATTTAATTTGCGTGTAGATTACACTTCCATATAGAATGTAAACAATTTAACAGCTGTCATGCTAGTTAAACAGATTGTTAATAGATGGCGCCTTTTATTAGGAATCATATGAAATTTCATAGGAATCTTTTTTTAATAAATTTTTTTTAACGAAAACAATTGTTTTAAGCTATTGTTGTCTATTTTGCATCAATAGCGGGTAACATAAGCTTTAAAATGATTATTTGATTATTAGATTTTATGAAAAAGAGAATTATTGCTTTACAAAAAAAAAAAGAAAAAAGAATTTAATTGCTTACGAAAGAAAAACTATTTTCGAAATTTTTAAATTGAAAGTTGAAATCATTTCATTACTTCATCTTTCATGTAGGATTTTACTTTTGCGAGTGTTTTATTTAGTTCGTAAAAGAAGTAAAATGTATTTATAGGTTTCGGCAACAGCTGACCTACATATGTCACGCAATATCACACTAAATTGATGAAGCCACTACGTCAGCACATTCATGGGAAGTGCTGAGTTATTGGAAGGCTTAATTAATGAGGTCTACGTGCTCTAATTTACAACATCATTTCAGTACCAAACGTTTGTTCCCGTATAATGGCTTCAATTACTTTCGCGTACATGGAATAAATCAATTTAAATACCTACGGAGAGCTCTCGTTTTCAATTGTTTCACTCGCAAAGTGCTTTTTAATTCAATTGAAGTTTTCCACGTATTTTATTAATGAAACCAATATCCGAAAGGTTTCAGTGGATTGGAGAGTTTTTTTTTGTGTGTGATGGAAAGTGGACTTTGACAAAGATTAAATGGATTATATAACGTCATTAACCAGGGTCGAAACTGCGTTGGAGTTTCTGACTAACGTGCTGTTTTCATTTCTGTGAGAGAAACCATATTACACACACAGTTCCTTTTGTCAACGAACTTAGGGCAACCATATGGGAAAACACGTTTATTGAATGCACTTACATGCATTACCATAGCAACCAATTTGGAAAATTTAGAATCATTTAATTATTTTTGCCAACCAAATTTTGTAGGTTATGTTGTCAAAATAAAAACAAACTAAAACAAAAATTAAACGACAAAAGTCGACCGCATTATAATTCAAACATCTGTTGTTACATATTGCAAATAAAACAGGTGATTTGGATCATAAGTATAACACAATTTCAGGTTAGGCCTATACTGAACCAATACATGTTTCTTAAAAGAGTTTGTAATTATTACCATATCAACCAAATTATTGGCAAATTTAGAATAAAGTAATTATTCTTCATAACTCACAGTTTTTTTAGGTTAGGTAATTTAGCAAACACAAACAAAGAAAAAGGCTTACTTTACATAATTCAAACATGTATCACTATTACAATTATGCCAACTTTATTTTTTTACCGGTTGTATTTGACCAGTTTGAAATACACTGCTTTATCGTATCACACTATGTTCGTATTGTATAACTTGAAAATTTTCTCTCTTCTATGAACATATCATAGTAGCCTATACAGGGTGTCCTGCGACCATATGAACAAACTTTGTCACGTTATTCAGCATGTCAAAAGAAACAAAAAATGTAATATAACATGTGTACTATCTCATTCCGTTTTCGGTCTGTCTGTCTGTATGTGTTTTTTACAAAATACTTAATATTTTTAGAAGTAGAAAAGATATTGAGCTCAAACTTTGTACACCTATTTGTTGCGTAACCTTTTATCACTGTGCGAAAAATTAGAACAGTATTTTAAATGTTTTCAAAATGACGGCCGTTTATAATTTTTGAAGTCAAATATCTCAAAAACCGCTAATTTTACAAAAAAAAAAAATACAAGAGTCAAAAAAGTTTACTTTTTTAATGACAAATTCAATGTTTTTTTTTTATTTTTTCTGTAGCTCAAAGGACAACAGCGATATTGACAAAAAAAGTAAAAATGTAATTCTTGGTAGTTGTCAAAAATACCCAGAATTACTCTAGAAACAAAATATTTTAAAGTTATTTTGAGCTAAAATAATAAGTTATTTGCATAATGTTCCGAGCACTTTCTGAGCTGATTCCACTAGAAAAAATAACGGAAAAAGGTAATTTATTCATAGGTCTGGAAATGCTTCATTAGAGAGTTACAGCTAGCGATAATAATTTTCACATGCTGAATAACGTGATAAAGTTTGTTCATATGGTTGCAAGACACCCTGTATAAACAATTACTGCAGTTACAGAACTGGGACCTATGTTATTAAATTTATCTGCTAATTTGTGCTAACCTGCTAGTTTGTGAGCGAAGCAAGCAGGGGCGGAGAGTTCTAGTACTTACAAAAAAAAAAAAAGATTTAAGTAGTGCAAATACCTTTATTACCCAGGACACATATCTTAAATTGATTATAATTCATTTAATGTTAGGTTTGCCGTCAATCAAAACAAATGTTTGGCAAGATTCTTTTTAACTTGTCAGCAAATGATACATTAAACTCCTATAAAAGCGAGTGTAGGTCCGTACGTGAGTAACAGTATAATGTACAGCTGGTTTCACCCATCGTCTGCAATACCTATCGTAGATTATACTTTGGTGGATATGTTTACAACTTCAGTCAATAATATAATGTCTTGTGAAGTATTTTTTTTTTTAAATATGAGTTGTAGAACTAATGCAGGCTTTATTACCTAATAAGATTTGGTTTGGGGTTATAAAATGAATATAAATTCAACCTTTCATTATCAACATATTCATTAATAGAAATTTAAAGAAAAGATACCCATTCAACTTCGTAAAAATTCATACATCTTCGTATAACATGTAAACATATTCGATTGTTAATGTGTTTATAATAATATTGGGGGAAAACCCTGCGTGCTCCGCACGCCGACCCCGTTGGAATGTTCTATACGCATAATCATATTGTGTTTTCTTTACAATAAAAGTTTAGGATTAATGATAACCCCAAAGCTAAGATGGTAAATGATCAAATCAAATAATTTCATATATTTTATAGCAGCAGTTATAATAAAGGTTAAAAGAACCTGCAAGGCTCAGGTCTAAACTTTAATAAAAACCTAACCTAAAAGTTAGAAATACAAATAATTGCATCAAAGTTTAAAATCGGCTGTTTTTGGAAATATTGGACCAAAGTGGTATTTCATATGTTATTTTATTCAATTGATTGCTATTGTAATAAATGTAAATACATGTGTTGTTTCATCAGTCTAGGCCTAACCTAAGAATTTTTCCGACTAAATTTTTCAAATATTGAAATAAAAAATGTTTTTATCAAAATGAATTGCCTATGTTGCTCAGGGATAGTGTAGCTTTTTATTAGTAAAACTATTTTTTCAATTGCTTCAGTAGTTCCAGAGATTACACCCTACACACAAACAAACAAGTTTTACCACTTTATAATATTAGCAGGCTATAGATGTACTTCTGATGTGCATTTTAATTAATCTGCCTGTGATTTTTCACGGGGGCTTACTAGTTTTTAAAAAAAAGTTGTGTGTTAAGTATGTACTGCCCGTTCTCAAAGCGATTTTTATTGTTTAAGTGTAATTTATTTCGTTTGAGTTTAACCAATACTTACATCCATCCAACCTGGAATATACGGTCGATACGTTGCCCGAAACGACCTACTTATCTAACCGTGTATAATGTCGGGCAATACCCAATGACAAACTCTTTAGAATTATCCGTCCTCACGTAAATCCTTTCTCTTACACACAGTGTCCTTAACCTTGGCCGGTTACGTCATCAGACTGTGCACAATCGGTAATCATGTCTTACGGAGGGAATCGTATTTATTGAGGACATTCCTCCGAAGAACCATGGCTGGAACGAAACCGATTCCAATAATTGGTCAGACCGGAGGAGCCTTCCTGGTTCAGCAGTTGTAAATGCTTTTAGGAAATTTATTAAACTGTCAGGGCGCTTGGGAATCGTTCAAGTGGGAAAATGTTGCCTCAGGTTGTTGACTAATGAGAAAGAGTGCGAGCTGTAGCAACTGAGCAAGAGGTAGCGAGCTGAAGACGCGGTTATAGGCTACGTAAAGGAGAATCCATAGAGAACTAAGGTTTTGTCAGTTTGACTTCACATTGTGTAGTAAATCTAAAATTAGTTCATATTCAGTTAGTATTGAGTTTGTTGTTCTTCAGGGAAGTTCAGTTTTGCTTTCTACAAAGTATAAAATTCAGATAATGTTACTGAGAAAGAGGAACTGCTACTGTTGGAAGCCCAAAAATCTGAAAGAACTAAAGGAAGGTTTTGCCCGAGTGATATTATCTTCCAACGGAAAAATCTGCAATTTTTCTATTTAGTTCACTGAAATTTGGAAGTGGACTGTAATACATTAAACCAGATTTTAGGAGAAGTAAAAATGAATTTATGCAGTGTTAATACTAGTAGAATAAGATATGAACACGAATTGGGGTCCATTGATTTCCCAATAATAAACAAAATAATTCTATCACGCAGCTGAACCGCTGACGTGAGTTGAGGGAATTTCCACCAAAATTAAGTGTATATGTTTTAGAGTTTCAAACAACTCTTTGGGAAATTGGTCTACTCACGAAGGCGTTGACCAGCTGTCTCCGTGTACGATAATAGTCGAATTTGTTTGCACCTCAGCTTCCAGCCGCGGCTCACGCGTTTGCTTTGTTCCGCTTGCAGCCGAAACCCTCGCTTTGCGAGTTTGCGCCTTGACTTTGGGGTCTCAGTTTAGAAACTGCCCCACGGTAAAAACTCCCACGTGGATTTGAAGCGGTAATTTTATGGTATTTTACGTTTTGATAGATTTTGGGGGGGATCAGACGAGCTATAATTTTGTGTAAAAAAATGTGCAGAATAATATTCTATATTTTTTGTTGTTTTAGTTGGAAGAAATTAATTCTAGTACGAAAATATATTTTATTTCTTATTAAAAAAAAACATGCTTCAGGTTGTTGAGTTTTTTGGCTAAGCCACTTAGAAAACGTATTTATAATTTATATAACGTATAACATTATATAATTTATATAACTATCTTTATAACTTTTAACCCTAGGGTTCCTCTAACAGTCGGCATTTCTGTACACTTTAATTAAGTTCAGTATAATACGTCAGCGGTTACTGGTTCCCTATGCTACGTATTCACGCAGCGCATTCGCGTAGACTGTCTATGACGCATGCGGCGGAGAGGGTGGATATGATTCTCCCTCTCTTTCTGCTTAATTGCCGGATAGAGTCGGGGAAGGGAAAGCGTTTCACTTTTCGTCTGATCCAGGCCAATCCGCGCCTAAAGAAGTTTCACTTCAAAAAAGTGCATACACGGATTCTTTTGTTCGTTATACGCAGGCCTACCATACGAGTGGCCTGTACCCACAATGTATAGTAGTTTACCCAATCGGAAACAATTTCACCTATTCAGATTCTGAAGTGTAGGGAATATTTCACGAAAACTTGAACGAGACAAACGGCTGATATTGCGTTCAAAGCGATCTCTCTGACGTAGACAAGTTACCTTTTGTAAATGTCGGTTTGCTATATATCCTGTTGTAGATGCTATCGAACAAACTTTATTTTCAGGCTGACCTTTCCGGAAGAGCGAAGGGAAGGAACTGGGGAAGCAGTTCATATAGCTGAAATATCCTGAGCCTTTCAACAAAGACTGTGATGTGTGATACAATCTTACTGAAACCGATCTTTATTTGAAATGTACCTCAGGTGTATATTCCAGTAAATGTATTTACTGAAATGTATTTCAGTCTAATGTGGGACAAATTAGTGGATGCACATTCTACCCGGAGACCACTGCGTGTTTGGCACGCCGATAAACTTGCTCGGCTCTACAATTAATTCCGAATTAAAAAACAAAATATTGACTAACGTAGCAATCACATTAAGAAAATAATAACTTGTTGGGACTTAATTCATGGCTACCATTTAATTTACATAGCATAAAAGACTAACCGATTTCAATGTTGGTACCAAATTGTAAAATGTTTATTAAAACAATATGATTTCGGAGATTACATTTATTTCATTTCACCTTAAACCGGTGAAAAAGTACGTATCGACCAATGTGCACAGATTACGGCCAATATACGAATAAATACGCGTTCACCAGCTGAAAAGACAACTTGCATGATACATTTTACCGCGTCACGACACGAGTCCCCGCAATACACGGCGTTGTTAACGAGGAAGAGTTTTCCTCAAGGTTAAAGTAATTGAAACCTCCGCTTGGCTGCAATACTTGCACAACTACGTACATTGGGTCGACATTTTGGCAACGTGTTAACTTAGCTTCTGGTTGAAAATATTTTCGCACAAGTTCACTGACACGAGAAAAACAATGCCAGTGTGGAAGACTATGGGAAGATGTAATGCGGGGAGGGAAATAGAGCGTGAGAGAGCTAACAAACAAGCTTCAGTACTTTGTGTCTTCCTGGAGACACATTGTTTCAACAATAGTATGAGAATCTTCTTTTAAATTGCGTGAGATTTTCGTCTCTCGACGACGACGCCGATAGAATACTCTTCAATTTCAGGTTTCAATAAGACCGCGACGGCTAGTAATTCACCAGAGTCGTACTTTGTTAAAATAAATCTTTAAGGGTAATTTTTATCGTTTGCAAGTTTTTTTAAGGGTTACTATTCCTTAGAATATTCTCTTTATATAGCGAGGAAAATAGTCTGGCACTATAACGACCCATACATCAACCCCTCTTATACGTGCTGGAGCTCATTACGTTAGAATACAAATATGAATTACGAATTTCCGCAGGAAAGATGAGCTTTGGTGCATTGCATGCAGCTATGGAAAGATGCAGTGGCTCTTATCAGACTTAAAGCTGGGAGTGGTAAATGAGCACCGATCATGGACCCAAAAACACGATTTGGGGAGTCATTAACTTTTTTTATATATATTTGTGTTCGCTCTCTAACGGCCGGCTTAGTCTAATTGTAGTAGGCCTACACGAGTTGGTTTTTTGACTGGAAATCATATTTTTTTAGATTTTCCTTGTAGAATAAAACTGTTTTTGAGATTAAAATAAATAAGAATGGAGATTTAGATCTTTTCTTTAGTACTTGACGTTGTTAAAGTTAATTAGTTCTTCGAAAATATAAATGGTTCGATCACGCAGCTGAATCGCTAAAAAGAGTTGATCGAATTTCCAAAATTAAGTTTATATATTTAAACTAGGGGCTCTGCCCCTGGAGGCTTCACTTCGTTTTATTTGGCAGCTGACTCAAACTCATTAAACATTATCTCCATAAGATTAACATTGGAAATTTGAAGGCTTGTGGGCCGGAGCTCCTTTTTGTGTGAATAGCGGCTAAAAGTATGATCGGCTAAATCTGACGGAAAATCGTTCGTTTGAAATTTAATTTTCTACAACTTTTGTATTTAAATTTTTTTGCTACCTCTTACCGTTTTCTTACAAAACGCGCTCAAAGTGTATTTTTTTTTTTTTTTTAATTTAACTTTTCCCGCCCGAAAAGTACCTTTAAAACTCAAGAATGTTAACTTCTGGAAATGTTTCTAAAGGTTTCTCGTCGAGAGCTTTAATTCAAGTATGAGGTCAAGGGGAGTACGATTACGGGAAGTGCTTCATAGTTCATGTCGGTGAATGAATCAGTGAACTCGCCTAGCTTTACTAGAAAGTAGAAAGACGTTGGACGGAGCCTCTCTTCTCCGATGGTTGGTGGCTAAATGGATGATTGGATCTGAACTTGACGGAAAATCGTGTGTTTGAAATTTAATTTTCTATAAGTTTTGTATTTAACATTTTTTGCAATCTGTTACCGTTTTCTTATAAAACGCGCTGAAAGTGGAAAAATGAAATAATCGAACAAATCTTTCCCGCCCAAAAGGTGCTTCCAAAATTAAAAAATGTTAACTTCTGGCAATTTTTCAGAAAGTTTCTCATCGAGAGCTCTAATTCAAGTATGAGGTCGAGGGGGTCCGAAGTGCTTCATAGTTCAGATAGCTGAATATCTGCCTCCGTGTACGAAATATATTTTCCTACAGCTACTTAATAAAGTGCGTTTTAGTACTCTAACAGCAGTGCGCAAACTAAAATACATGTGCTCAGCGTCAAGTAATTTATACCCCTTTGTTGTTACAGGGCGCAAAATAAACAAGTGAAGTAGGGTGTTCTGACAATTTTAATTGTTGTGGGACTAACATATGTGAAACAGATCTTTTTTTAAACTAAAACACTAATTTAAAATGTAGCTGTAGGAAAAACGTTGTGTGTATTACGGGTGCAAAGTTTACTTTGTGACCCTCAATAAATTTTGACGGCGTCAATTGTCGTGCGTCAAACTCAACTTGGTACCCTGAAATAACCATAGTATAGTTTGTTTGTACCTTAGCCTACAGTGCTTCGTTCCGCTCGCAGATAAAACACGCGCTTAGCGAGTTTGCACCTCGACCTTGCGCAATCCGATTACGGTCTGCTTCGCATCGCTCGTAAAAGACAAACTTACTTTTTATGGTGTTTAACGTTTTTATCGATTTTGGGGAACCAGACGTCGTGTAATTAAGGTTGTGTTAAAAAAACAAAATGTGCAGAATAATCTCCCATATTTTATAAAACCCCAAAAGATTTTATTTTAGTACGAAACGTATTTAAGAAATTCGTTGCTTCCGGCTGTTGGAATTTATTTTTGACGAACTTGTCCAAGCGACTTAGAAACCCAGCGTGTGTGCCAAATTTTGACCAAATCGGACGTATAATGCGGCCGTTAGTGTGCGAACACATATATATAAACGTCAGATTTATCAAATGCGCTGCCGGGAGGGGAAGGCCGTGCGGCAAGTGGCCATCCGCTGGAGGGGAAGGGACACTACGCTATCACTATTGTCGCGACAGCCTTGTGTTTTATTACTTCCACACCGAAGTGTTACGTTCAGAGCTCGGCAATAGACTGAGCCTCTCTGACTCCCCACCACTCGAATCAACTCCGAGTCTACTGCGCATCTCGAGGTCACTGCTCATGCTAGACATTCTCTACTATACATGTTAAA
This sequence comes from Philaenus spumarius, assembly GCA_018207615.1. Classification (NCBI taxonomy): domain Eukaryota; kingdom Metazoa; phylum Arthropoda; class Insecta; order Hemiptera; family Aphrophoridae; genus Philaenus; species Philaenus spumarius. The sequence goes on along the minus strand of JAGFPH010000625.1, from coordinate 131,245 downwards.
GTTATAAAAAACGTGTTCTGGGGACTATGATCGGTGCTCCTTGACTACTCCCTACCTTAGGTCTCCCCTTAAGAGTCACTGCAATAGCTTATCTTTCCTATGGAAATTCGTTAAAAAGGTTATGTTTTCCAGCACAGCCTTCTCAATTTCCGAACAGAAACTGCTCTAAAACTTCGTCACCGTAACTTATTCAACAGAAACTGACGCTACACAGGTGATGTTATATTCAATCAAGTCCTCTGGATATGCAAAGTTTTCGCTTAATATATCACGTGACGTCTGACGAGGCGAAACTTGATTCCCTCGTTAAAGGTGATCACATTAACGCCTCAACGCCATTCAAATCTGGTGACATTGGCGTCGTGCAGTTGACTAATTCAATAGCTGTATCAATCTTTATTAGTCGACTGTCAACTAGGCCGACGGTATTTGATTATTTAATGTGCCAACGCAAACACCTCCATGTAGATAACAAAAATAAATACGCCAGGCTCTGAAACTGCAAAGTTAATTCAACTTAACATTATACTGATGTATAATTTATTCAATACAATGTTACACTTTGTGTGCTCCGCACGCCAGCCCGTACTGACACGATTGGCTAAATTTTCAACCTGTGTAACGAATTTACCTCTCCAATCGTTATTCATCTATATATATAAAAGTGAAATACCACTCACTCACTCACTGACTCACTCATCACGATTTCTCAAAAATTACCGAACGGATTGAAATGAAATTTGGTATGTAGCTTCCTCTAGGGCCATAGGTGCTCACTAAGATAGGGTTTGAAAAAATACGAAATTTTAGGGGGTGTGGGGGGATCAAAGTAATTAAAAAACGATTTCTTCAAAACTACCGAACGGATTGGAATGTAATTTGGTATGTAGCTTCTTCTAGGGCCATAGGTGCGTTGCAAAAAGGGGTTTAAAAAATTCGAAATTTTAGGGGGGTTTGGGGGATCAAAGTTATTAAATCACAATTTATTCAAAACTACCGAACGGATTGGAATGAAATTTGGTATGTAGTTTCCTCTAGGGTCACAAGTGTTCACTAAAAAAGGGTTTTAAAAAATTGGAAATTTTAGGGGGGTTTGGGGGGTAAAAATTACAAAATCACGATTTCTCCAAAATTACCGAACAGATTGGAATGAAATTTGGTATGTAGCTTCATCTAGGGCCATACTCGCTCGCTAAGAACGGGATTAAAAAAATTCGAAACTTTAGGGGGTGTTTGGGGGGATCAAAGTTAATAAAATCATAGTTTCAGATCTTTTATTATTATGACAATAGTGCTTTTATTATTTAAGATCTATATATATATAAAAGCCAAATAACACTCACTGACTGAACACTTAAAAAGAATACAATTACGTTAAAAAGACTGAAAATACCAACCACCACGGGCAACGCCGTACGGGTCAGCTAGTATTTTTATATGACGATTTAAGTATTCTAACAAAGTAAGAATCATATTTTTAAATACTTATACTATTTTTTAAATTAACCACTATATAAATACTGAGATATCAAGTTATGGAGCATTTTATTGATGATTAAAAGTAGCCTAAACTAATTTTGATCAGTCAGAATCTAAAATTATTCTGTCACGAAGCTCCAAAGAGAGTTGAGCGTATTTCCAAAACTAAGCTTCGTTCCACTAGCGGCGGAAACGCTCGCTTGTGAGTTTGCACCTCGACTTTGGGCCCTGGGATTATAGGCGCTCGCTGTAGACAACTTGCTTTGCTAATCCTGGCCGTCGGTCTCCGGGTACTCATATGGTTTTTTTACGTTTCGATCGTTTTTGGGTTAACCAAACGGGCTACAAGGTTCTGTACGTTTATTTACTTTGTTTAGATAAAATCTCAAAAACGTTTCACTCTAGTACGAAAAATCTAGGTAAAATTGGCTTCCTGACAAAAAAATGGTCCCAAAATGAGAGTTCATTGCGTAACTCTAAACATAGTTTGGTTAAGACATAAACGGTTGTAACAGAACCGATAGCGGTAATACAGGGTGATTCATAACTACACGGCAATGGAAATAGTAGCTCATTCTATAGCTAAAAATAAGAAAAAAGTTAATATAAACATAGACCTTAAAAAGCTTCGTTAGCGAGTTATAGGCTACAGGTCAAAATTTCGCCGAGAACTCGGTACCCTCAGTGAAATGAGACCATATAGATATTTTAAAGGCTGTAATAAAAAGATAAATCTGATGGTTTCTCATGTATTTTCAACTAAAAAAAAATAATAATAAAATTGGCCCAGTAATGTACCTTCATGAGTTTTAAAGATATCTTACGTAAAACACTATAGAATTGGGGCTTAAAAGTAACACATTTTTGTCTTTAACGAGAAATTACTTGGGTAAATTCGGGTGTATATTTTATTAATTAGATGTATAGAAAGTTTAATTCTGCGAAAAGATCTTTAATCTTACAAAAGATTCGTGTAAATTACGTAAGAAAAGGTTTAATACTACACATATATTGCAAAACAAACGTAATTGTGAAACCAAATTTTAACTGTATCAAATACTAACTAATATTGTCCATAGGTTGGAAATAACAGCTGATTGTTCATTGAATACCGTGTGGATTTACATAAAATGTATGAATTTCAGTTTAAAAACAACTTAAAAATTAGTTTTTAGTTACCTACAAAAGGCGCTCAAAGTGGTCCCCGTTTTCTTCAATACACAATTTCGCTAGACGAATATATTCTTTTCTAGCTCGTCTTATAACGCCAGGAGTATTCTTAATAGTTAATAGTACCGAGGGTACTAACCATGTATAACTTATGAACTTGTTTCTTATTTTTAGCTATACCAGGTGTCTTAAAGCCCTGCACATACCGGAGCGATACTTTATCGCTGGAGCGACGCGATATGATTCCTAGAACTTTATCTGCGATACTTGGGCGACAATATCGCAGCGGAAACAGGTGCT
>JAGFPH010000625.1:79207-123296 GCA_018207615.1 Philaenus spumarius | reverse complement strand
GAATTTTCTGAAAACCTTTCTTACCGAGCGCCTATTGCCCTAGAGGAAGCTACATACCAAGTTGCATTCCAATCCGTTTGGTAGTTTTGGAGAAATCGCGATTTAGTAACTTTAAACCCCCCAAAACCTCTCCCCCTAAGAGTTCGAATTTTTTGAAAACCTTTCTTAGCGCGCACCCACGGCCCTAGAAGAAGCTACATTCCAAATTTCATTGCAATCCGTTCGGTAGTTTTTCACATTTCGTGATGAGTCAGTGAGTGAGAGGTATTTGGATGTTATATATTATATAGATAAACTTTCAAGATATTACCTTATAGTCTAGTGATAATGTACATATAATAGGTCGCACATGACAGGAATGCTAGGCTGTCTACAAGTCTAACGGTTGACCTTGGGCAAACTACTACCATTCTATCATAACATCAACTCTCGAGAGACCATGCGCCGACATTGCTAGCAAAGTTACGAAACGATGCGGTTGCTTTTTCTGACCTTTTCATTCTATTAAGTACGAGTGTAATACTTTTTATTGAAATAATATATAGTAATTAATTCTGAACTGGTCTTAATTAAATTTATTCTACTTCTCGCGAAAACAATGTTTTTTATCTGGGCCTTAGCTGTGGTGCCGAAAACTTGCCTAGTGATCTGGCCTAGTGGTTTTAACTTTGTGTGGTCTGGTCCATCTGCAGCTTATACCTTTTACAAAGCCGGAGTATATTTTACTTTCCTACTGGTATACATTCAGGGCACCCATATGATGAGCCGTCAGCCTCTATCACCGGCTCATGCGTTGCTTTGTATTATAGGCATGGATTATAGACCGCTTCGCTACACTCGTGACCTGGAGGCTAAGGTGCACACAGATTCTAGTAATATATTTCGTTCGCGCAGGCAGCTATAGTTCCCAATAGTTCCCAAATAGTTGGTTGAACCCTAAAGCACATAGACTTAATTTTGGAAATTCGCTCGACTCACTTCAGCGGTCCAACTGCGTGATCTGCTACGGTTGAAACCTTGGGTTTTGTATTTCCATGGGTTCGTAAAATTTAAAAAAATCTGTTTTGATCCTATCAAGAATACCTCTAATGTTGAGTTTTGTGCAAACTACAAATAACTGAAAATTATTTGATTAATATTGTACTCGCTGATATAAATTCATATCGCCACTTAATATTCAAAACCTCATAACCCACAATTTTGCCATTTTTTGTGTGCATATTTGTATTTTTAGGCCTACAGTCATTCCATACCTTCATTCTTAATTATGTCGATCTGATAATTATTCCCTGATTTATACGTGTTTTTTGTATAGACTCAACAAATATTAACTTCTATGTCAGACACCATAAACCTCTCACGAATACAAAGTATACAGATTCAAACTTAAGAACAACCAATAAAACTTCCTATAACCGCTCCTAGATGATGCTGATGAAGGTACATTTACTTGTACATGTAATACTTGTAGAAATAGTAAAGTAACTAAATTTATCGGTTGTTTTTAAGGCAAGCCTTAGCTGAGTGGATAGCGTGGTGTCGTCCTGAACAGAAGATCCCGAATTCGAATCTCGGCTAGAGACCAGGTAGCTTCTCATATCTGTGGTTTGAGGGTAGGAGGGCGGAAGTAAAGCAAACGGTGGTTGGCTCGCTTCCAAGCTGACGGGATATGACTGGTTACCTCTGGTCTCCGGCTTGGGAATTTTTTTACTGCAATATTGGTATACGTATATATACTGCTATTAACAACAACAAAAAACCAATAATGAATGGATATAAACAACAACAAAATGGTCAGTGTTTATCGATTGCAACCCTCTATATTATAAATACTAGTTAGTGAATAAATATTTAAAAATAAATTATAACATTAAACTGCTAAGTTTTTACTTGTTCCTCGCAATAAAGGTATTTGAGGGTTACAAGGTGTTGCATCTCAAGAGACGATATACTGTATTAAATTCCGTCTTTACCGGAATACCGATCGCTTTGAATTCGCAGCAACACATGGAATTGGGTTTCAGTCGACGTTGCGCGCTACAACCGGAATTTCTCTTTTGTACTATGACACTTGCAAATGTTGTAAGGCTGCTTGCTCACGCGTATTGTGACAGCAGCTTTATCGCTGCAGATAATATGCTACCTACTTCGTTATCTCAAAAGTCGTTTCGTATAAACATTTATTCGCATAAACTGTTTACAACGAACTGCAATCTTTATGAAAGCTTTATCGTGATGATTTATGTTCAAAACTCTGATAACATTCTCAATTCACAGCGTTGCATTCAACAACTTTATTGCTTACCAAGAATGAATTAACTACGAGTTCTCTTCCCGTCTCTGTTGTTTTAGATTCATACAAAAACTGTTGTTTTTCTTTAGTATGGTAAACAAATAAATAACTCCTTTATGTGAACTCGCATGATAAGTAATATGTTTATGAACAGTATATTAGTACATTAGTAACATTAAAAAAGCTGAGTGGCTTAAAACTTTAGCCCAGTCTTAATCAGGTTCGAACCTGGTTACTGGCTACCAATTTACTTGCGCAGTACGCTGCTCCCCCGACTTCATTATAGTTTGATTTAAAGTCCTTCAGGATCGGCGTTGGCGTGGGGAGGTATCGACGCATCGTTACCGTGTTGTTAGTTACTCATCAAGCATTCACCTGTTTGCAATTACTTTCAAACGACAAACAATTCAACGGAAATCTGGCAACACGGGGTGAATCCGTTGCTATGGCAACTGCCCCTTCCTGATTGGCCTGCGCACGGCGAGCCTCTATTCACCACCTACGGTCGAGTGATTCTCAATCCTAAAGCAGTTTAAATCAAATTTATAAATACACCGTAGCGTTCTGTTTCCTGCTCGTTTCGCTCGCAAACCCAATGCAAACAGATTCTATATGCTGATATTTTCACGGACATGGTGATTGATGAGGACATAGGTTGCGGGGGTGTACATAATTTAGGGCAGAGGTCGAAATAAGCGCGCACCATCCCCGATAATTGCGGCGTGCTTTGTAGTTTCGCCCATTAATATTTAAATAATCAATAGTGAACAATTCAAACAAAATTTATATTGCCAACTAAAGAAAACAATATAATACGTAACAACAGATGTTTGAATTATAATACAGTAGGCATTTTACCGTTGATTTTTGTGTGTGTTTGCCTTTGCCTAAAGTAAAAAAAAAAACACAGTTGGTTGTTAATAACAATTACCTGATTAAATTTGCCATTTTGGTTGCTATGGTAATACTTGTAAATACATTCGGTATACATTCAGAGAACTCGTGAGTAGACCAATTTCCCAAATGGTTGAAAACCTAAAAACATATAAACTAAATTTTGGAAATTCGCTCGACTAACGGCTGCGGTGCAGCTGCGCGGTCGAATTATTTTATTATTGACGACCGATTACGAACCACAATCGGGAGCACGAAATAAGGCGGGTGTGAATTTTTGCTCTGTTGCCAGATACAGGACTGGCAAAGCGAGGAGCGGTCGAGAATCTCTTGCTCTGCGGCACGATCTGGTTGCTCAGTGTTGCCACATCGTGCCGCAGGGCAAGCGATTCTCGACCGTTCCTCGCTTTGCCAGTCCCATATCTGGCAACAACGCAAACATTCTCACCCGCCTTATTTCGTGCTCCCGACTGTAGTCTCGTCGACTTTGTGTCTTATTGCACGGTACAATATGGAGTACATTACTTTCACCTGTAAAAACAAATCAGTTCTCTGCGCGAAGTAGATTTAAATCAAACACAGATAGGCAGAACAGTTTAACGCACGAAATAATGTGCAATGGTCGTCGACCGTATGAAATAAAGGATCCGAAGTAATCGGAAACACGTTTTAAAAATAGCAATTGTGAAGGTACTGTCTACCTAATTGCCGCTATTGTCCATTTTAATGAGGTTTAGGAGTGGCCAAGGTCTTTAGCAATTCTAGTGAGCTACCGCGTTCATTTTTTCCAGTTGGAGTAATTCTTCAATAATATACCTTAATTAACGGTGGTGAAACTGAATATTCTGATTTTGTTTGTAGCTTGCAAGTCCTGCAAGTAGGATTAAGGACCCGATGGAAAACAACTATAACAACTTTTTATAGGCCTAAGACTGATTCAAATCGTGGCGTATGAAACGTCGAATGTCAACTGAGTTATCACCGTTCCAGTTTAGTTTTTTTTTAATTTTATTAACCGAAGACAAATTTTAAAACAAAATGCCTGTTTTGTGAATTATTTAAGGCACAAAGGAAAGTGGAAGCCTATTGTAAAAAAAAGTGATTTTACGAAAAATAAACTATAGGTGTCAATATTGAATCATTTGTTTTATGTATATTTTACCATCATTAAAAGGTTTTATTCTCAATTCTCCAGATTTTACTGAACATTGGTAATTATTTACCTTTTCAAACAATATCCAATTTGGGGACATGTCCACAGGTTTCCCAACATTTAACAAATATATCCCTACTGCTGTGGGAAATATAAAAGCTCGTATGAAAAAGATTTTAAAAAACAACGTAGTTGGAGTGTGATATTAAATTATAGAACTTTTAAAGCTGGATTATTGTATTTTAACTTTAATCTACAACCATTTCAAAATGGAAGCCAGAAAACACAAATTTACGTTTTCCATGAACCTATTTTTTGTTAAAAATTAAAACGCAGTGTGAAAATATTGACACAATTAGTTTTTATGTTCCTGAAAAAAATTTTATATATACAGGGTGAGTTTTAAATGTCCCCCCCCCCTAATTTTTCCGCATTTCTTAAGATATCGACTCCCAACCACCGCCGAACATCATTGATTAGTTTATACTTTCTTTTGATGAGGTTCACATTTTTGGCCGCCATCTTGGATCCGCCATATTTCAATGAACTTTTATTTTTTAAATGTAAAGGTAAGGTTGTGACCCATCATTTCAAACTATTTTTTTCCGTAGAACACGATGCCGCAATCGGTTTTTAATTATCTGCTTTCGTTCTCGAGTTATTAACAATTTTGTAAAAAATTGAAATTTTCAAAAATCCCTTGCTTTATTCAATTTTTTAAAAAATATCGACCCTTTATCATCAGATATCACAGTTTAGCAGTAGCTTATAGATTTTTATTAAGTTATAAATTTGTACTGCCATCTTCAGTAAATTTGTTTGATTTCAGTGTATTAACAACTTTTCTCTGCGAAACTGAAGATGGCAGTAAGCATTTATAACTTAATAAAAATCTATAAGCTACTACCAAACTGTGATATCTGATGATAAAGGGTCGATATTTAAAAAAAAAATTGAATAAAACAAGGGATTTTTGAAAATTTCAATTTTTTACAAAATTGTTAATATCTTGAGAACGAAAGCAGATAATTAAAAACCGATTGCGGCATCGTGTTCTACGGAAAATAATAGTTTGAAATGATGTGTCACAACCTTACCTTTACATTTAAAAATTAAAAGTTCATTCCAATATGGCGGATCCAAGATGGCGGCCAAAAATGTGAACCTCATCAAAATAAAGTATAAACTAATCAATGATGTTCGGCGGTGGTTGGGAGTCGATATCTTAAGAAATGCGGAAAAAATTAGGGGGGGGGGCATTTAAAACTCACCCGGTATATAACTTAATCAGTGAATTATAATTGTCATGCAGCTGAACCTCTGACGTAACTTGAGCGAATAATATACAGAATTAAGTTTATATTATGTTTCAGAGTCTCAACCAATTATGTGGGACATTGGTTTACTCACGAAGGCACTGCTAATAGATTTCGTTTCCACCTCAGCCTCTAACAATGGATCAGCTGTTTCGTTCCGCTCGCAGCAGACAAACTCGTTGCTTTCAGAAGCTGCCCCACGGTAAAAACCCTCCACGTGGATTCGAACCGGGTAACTTTATGGTATTTTACGTTTATATAGATTTTGGGTGAACCAGACGGGCTACAAGGTCGAGTAGAAAAAAAACAAAATGCGCAGAATAATCTCCCATATATTTTTAGATAAAAATTAAAAAAAATTTCATTCATTTTTGGTCAAAACACGTGCTTCCTGTTGGGGATTTTTTACCAAAACAAACGTGTATAGGCCTACCAAATTTGGACCAAATCAGACGTAAAACGCGGCCGTTAGTGTGCGAACACGTAGTTTTTAATGACAATCAGAAACGTTTTCTGGGGATCATGATCGGTGCTCATTTATTACTCCTGACCTTAGGTATCACCGTAAGAGTCACTACAATAGGTCATCTTTCCTATGGAAATTCGCTAATAATGCTCTAGATATTTGATTTATTTTTCCGTTTTAACCAATAACATTGAACTGATTACTATAATTTTTACATTAGCTTAAAACTTCTAAAAAATTTAATTTAACCACGTTTTTATTTTTCCAAATTGCAGTCTTTCTGAATATTTGCCCTGTCAAGTTTATTGAACATGTTTCAAGGTTCTGTGTTTAGATATGTTTAATACCATTGATTAAACAAGGATTCAAACCGAATTTCTTCCCTTTGTCGCTTCTCTTGCTGCGAATTCAGTTTCTTATTCAGTTCTTATCGGAGTGATTTTTTTTTTTTTAATTCTTAGAACTTAATTTAAAAACGAGTACAAAAACTGGAAGAACAGGGGTTTTTACTATTTCCGTAATCGGAGGCGAACTGCCGTTCTTAACGTGAAAGAAACCCAGTACTGTCGTCGTGAATACAAATCATTTAGGCCTACCTGCTCCAGTGTTGCAACGCTCTCAGCAATGTACCGTTTAGTAGAACTGGTTTCTCGGATAAATCTAATGCCTATCATAAAATATCAGGAATGTACTGGATGAATTGTCTGTGAAATAGTATACACAACTTTCAAACGATTATTGGACAAAAATCCAATTGTTTGATTTATTTATCCAAATGTTGATAAATATTTTAAGTTTTGCTAAAAATTTCTATTTCCTACGATGTTTAGAGATTGTTATGAAGGTAAACACATTTAAAATTTCGATTTGTGCTTTGTACAGACCGAATCAAATACAGTTCAGTAATTTGATCACAGATTTCTACTAACAGATGCTGACAGGTTGGGCATTGATGCCTCGTCTGCAGTCACAGATGCGTTCACGTAAGTACAGGACTCATTTCAGCAAATTGAAACAAAATTGGAAAAACAGCGTGTTTTATTCTCAGGCCCCAAACGTTTTTATGTTGATTCCGATCCGCTTGAGAACGGCACAAAAGATACGTAATTTTTTAACTTCTGTAAAGAGTTGGCTGATGAAATACGAAGCAATTGATGAACTTAATCTGTGAAACTAAGTGATCTTTAATGTATTCGAGTATGTATTTTAGTGTTGTATTTGTATTTCTGTTGTTAACCAAGTGATTTTTAATTTATCACTTTCTCACTCTACTAAAGTATAGTGATCGCAAAAAAAAATCGGTGTTGAGATTTTTGTTGAAATATCTGTTTTGGGACCCCCTGAGTCCAAAAAAGTTTTTTTTACAAAATGTCTGTCTGTACGTATATAAAGCTAGAGCGAAAACTATTCGATCGATTTCAAACAAATTTGCACCAGACATGTCAAGTAGGCCTGTATAGATGCACGAAAAACGGTTTTGAGAATTTTTGAAAAACAACCCCCTTTTTGGCAAAAAAACCCCAAAAAATCAGTTATTATTTTTTTATTAAAAAAACGGCTCTAACGATTTTGATAAAATTTGGCTCATTGGTAGCCTTAAATGTACCCTACCATATGAAAAAAACCGCATCTTTCTAAAAATTCTCGTTTAGCTAATAATAATAACAACTGATTTTTGGGGTTTTTTTGGCCATGAAGGGGGTTGTTTTTCAAAACCGTTTTTCGTGCATCTATTCAGGCCTAATTGACGTGTTTGGTGCAAAGTTGTTCGAAATCGATCGAATAGTTTTCTCTCTAGATAATAATAATAATATTTAGTTACTCCAACTTAATCACCTCTCCTACCCCACCTACAATAAAATTATGAAGTCACAATGGATCTGTTTAATAATTTAAATATGTTTGTGAGAAAGTATGTGCCAGTTCCTGGTACCATTTATTATATTTGTATAGTTCTGTTTCATTTAATTACCTGTGCTCTTATTTAGTTATAATTATTTGTACGTGTGCTCTTATTATTAATCTATCTCTCTGCCTGTTTGCGTGCCTTGTTTGTCATCTCGCATCAACAAGCCGCACAATGTCAGTTTGTACATTAAAGGGTGTAACAAAACTCTGTAGCCAAACTTCAGGACATTGTTCCTTGGACCAAAATAAGAAAAAATTCATATAAACATACGACCGAAAACGTTTAGTTTTCCAGATATCCGCTATTTTCTTTTTTTGTACAAAATAATTCATATAATCTAGAGAACGGTTGACTGGTTGAGTTCAAACTTGGCACAAAGTTTAACCTAACAACGACATATCTCGAGAAAAATAAGCGATTAAATCCAATCATGCGTTTCAAAATGACGTCTGTTTGAAAGTCTCAAACCTAAATTACTCAATAACCGTACATTTTAACAAAACATTCCAAGATACCTTTTTTGTAGCCCTTTTGATTCCCTATCGGATGGTGTAACTGCCAAAACAATCGGATGAAGGATAATAGTTAAGTATACCCATATAAATTATTGTTAAGAAAAAATACTTATAAAACATAATTAGTTTAAATTTATAATATATAACTCGTAGATAATCAAAAAATGAGCATATTTGGTGTACAAATATGTTCATAATTAATTTTAAACATATAAATTTTTTTTTTAAGCTTGATAACATTGATTATGGTAATGTACCTCTTGGCCGTCAGGTTCTAGTGAGGTAAAGATTTTGAAAACGAACTATATAGCCACGAAACACCCCCCTCCCAAAAAAATCAATAAGTATAAAGGTAAACGAACCAACCCATCACGAAATCTGACCTTATAGGTGCTCGTTAAGAACCTATTATTATTATGTTGGTTAATTCCATGTCTAACAGCTGAAATTACGAAATAGCGAAATTAATTAACACGTTCACTGCTAAGGACGCACATGTGAGCTTGACACTGAACACTATGTGAAGCGGCCGCCTCACAATGCATTGCGTACTTCGCACGCCAACCATCATATTGGGAGCATTTTCAATACACAATGCATTGCGTGCTTCGCACGCCAGCCCCCGTATTGGAACAATGTTAAATACACAGAGCATTGCGTGCTTCGCACGCCAATTTTAAGCCTATCTGATAAAATATTAGTGATTATTACGTAGAAAGGTTAAAAAATAAAGTAATTCCTACTCATTTAGGCTATAAGTACAAAAAATAAATGGTCAGCTCCTAGCATAGGAAATACGTGCATAGCAGTGAACGTGTTAACTTTATTACTTACAAAAACAAGTACAAACTCAAAATTCTGTAGTTATGTGCCTTCTAGATGTTAGGTTCTACGATTTCGACAGTAACCCATGTAACCGCGAAAACCAGTGAACAGTAAACCGTAGCAAAGCTCCGTATAAGATATTGTCCAGAAATCACATTTCATAGAATAGCATTATTAATTAATTTAATTTGTACATTCAAAGCTTCACACAGCGTTGCTTTCCTAGTATCACGTCACAGCTGTTTTGAAATTACCAAATAACTTGCCACCACGAAACCACCGCTATTCCAGGAATGAGACCTTACTGTTGTAAATTAAATTCCTTTCCGTTTGACTACTGTCTTGATAATACACATTTTAAACGCGTGCTTGCATCCGTGAGGGAAATTGTATCCGTGTGCTACCAAGATTAGGACTAATCTGGACTCTTTTGTAATCAGTGATTTCGGGAATATGAATCAACACCTGTTATCTTATCAGGGCTAAGGGCCTACGCTAAAGGAAACTATATTAACTAAGTTATACCGCTAACTTTAAACAGCTGGCGTAGTTTATCTCAGAGCTTGTTAAGGTAATTCGATCACCCAACTGAAATCTTGACGTGAGTTGAGAGAATTTCCTAAATGAAGTTTTTATGTTTTAGGGTTTCAACCGACTATTTGGGAAATTAGTCTGCTCTCGAAGGCGTTGTTGTGTTCCCTGCGTGTACGAAATTTATCAGCAAAATTTGTTTGAACCTCAGCTTCTAGCCCGACTGAGCACAGCTTCGTTCCGCTCGCAGCGGAAAAACTAGTCCTTTTGGTTCTCGGATTACGGACCACTTTGAAATACCTACTTTTATGGTATTTTATGTTTTAGGCCTAATCGATTTTGGGGCCGCTAGAGTGCGAACACATTTCCAGGGTGTCCAGTAATTACGGGGTCAAACTTTGGGGAAATGGTCGTATGGATAAAAGTAAGAACAAAAGTACATATAAACATAGGCCTGAAAACGCTTCGTTCTCCAGATATTCGCCATTTTGTACGAAATAAATCATATCTAGAGAACGGTTTGACTGATTTAGTTTAAACTTGGCGCGATTTTTAACCTAACAATTATCTGTCTCAAGAAAAATAAGCGAATAAATCCAATCATGCATTTAAAATTGGCGGCTATTTGAAAATGTCTAATCTAAATTACTCCAAAGCAGTACGTTTTATCAAAAAATGTCAAGACACCTTTTTTGTAGCCCTTATGATTCCCTATCGAATGGTGTAACTGTCAAATCAAATAGGAGGAAGGATAATAGTTAAGCTAAAGATACTGACAGCTAATGTGCGTACAATAATTATTATAGTACTAGGGGAGACCCCTGCGTGCTCCGCACGCCAACCCCCAATGGAACCTTCTAAAAACAAATGTTATGTTTTATTTATAATAAAGTTATATGATTAATAATAATAACCTCAAAATTAAGATAATAAATAATGATAAATGTTCAAATCAAATTATTTCTTATATTTCATAACAGCAGTTATAATAATGGTTAAAAGAACCAGCAAGGCTCAGGTCTACACTTTAAAAACCTAACCTAAAATCTAGAAATACAAAAATAATTGCTTCAAATTTTGAGCTGTTAATGGAAATATTGGAACAGACAACTATATATTATCTGTTCTTTTATTCAATTTATTGTTATGGTAATAAATGTAAATACATGTGTTGGTTTATCATTCTAGGCCTAACCTAAGAATTTTTTCCGACTAAATTTACAAATATTGAAATAAAAGAAGGTTTTTATCGAAATGAATTATAGCCTATGCTACTCAGGTAAAGTGTAGCTTTTTATCAGTAAAACAATTTTTTCAATCGGTTCAGTAGTGCCAGAGATTAACCCCAACAAACAAACAAACAAACAAACTTTAACTCTTTATGATATTAGTATAAATGTATGAAGAGTTAATAGGACAGCCATACTACCTTCCAAAAATCACACTTATAAGGTTTCTCTATGTGTGTGTCAACGTGTATCTTTTATAGGTTAATAAGTAGCAGATTTTATTTAAAAATATAATTTACTTTAACTGTCATGTTATTTTACAAAACAGCTGTTTTATGTTTTTAATTTATTTATTTAATACCAAATGTTTTAATGTAAACTGCAGAACAGATGTTTTATGTTTTTAAATTCTCATGTATTTCTTATGGGGATTTTTCGTTTTCAGGGATCTCAAAAACCTCTTAGTTTTTAATTTTAGGAAAAACCTATATTTTTCCCTCGTTCCTTGAATCGATACCTTTAATTTGATACCTCTCCCATCATCCTCCGATTTACCAAATTCCCACAATTTTGAATCTAAAATTTTGCTTACAGAATTATATATAAGGATTTACAGTGTTTGTATAGCATGTCGAGTTGAACAAACCAATTATTACACATAACTTAACTATTATGATTCATTAAATTGTTTTCATAGCTACACCATTCGATAGGGAATCGAAAGGGCTACAAAAAAAAGTGTCTTGACTTTTTTTTAATAAAATTTACGGTTTTTGAGTAATTTACACTGAGTAATTTGAAATACATGATTGGATTTAATCGCTTATTTTTCTAGAGATGGATGGTTGGAAGGTTAAACACCATGCCAAGTTTGAACTCAACCAGTCAAACCGTTCTCTAGATATGATTTATTTCGTACAACAATCAAAATGGCGGACATCTAGAAAACGAATCGTTTTTGGGATTATGTTTATGTGAAATTTTTTCTTATTTTGACCCATAGAACCATTTCCCGAAGTTTGATCCCGTAACTACTGGACACTCTGTATACAGATATTCTATAGGCCTATACAGTTTTTATTAACACCCAAAAACGTGTTCTGGGGACCATGATCGGTGCTCAATGAAAATTTCCGCCTTTAGGGTCACTGCATTAGCGCAACTTTCACACGGAATTTCGTTAAAAATGCATTGTCTTAGATTCTTCATTTTGCGAAATATTAGGGGTTCCATTTGAAACCTAACGACTACGTTCATTCGTTTGATCAAAACACATCAAAGACCGGTTCTCTGATACACTGACGCACTACCATTTTCGGATCCAGGGGGGGGGGGCTGTGGGGGCTGCAGACCCCTTTGGGTTATTATATTTTTGTTAAATCGTCTAAGTGGCAGACTGCTCAATTGAAATTGAGTTGTCTCAGACAACACAACTTTTATCGAATATTTCACCCACTAAATATTATCAAATCTCAATAAAACAAAAACCATTGGAAAGAAAATGTTTTTAAACTTCAATGTTTGTATTTACAAATTTCTTCTAAAAAGTATATTTACATATGTATTCATCGTTGTAAAATTGTAGTTGCCTAAATCAATATTGATGCTTTAGAAAGCATAAAGAAATGACTCAATTTCGTCACTTTGTAAAGGCAAATAATCGTTAGACAGACTTGTTTTGAGAAGAAGATAAGGACACCACTGGATTCGTCAAGATTTTACCTTTCTACCACGATCCAATCATTCTCCACTCTTATAGTTTCTTAGATATGAATTTGTCTGTAAACCCTTGCCATTGGACAGTTTTCAAAAAATGAGAAAGCACATTTTGCAATCGATGTGAATGTGTATCTATTACAAATCTATAATCTATATATGCAGTATTCGTATAATAGGTTTTTATATCGATTTGAAGTGCAAGTTCTATATTTTAGTTTAACATAAGTAAAACCTGGTTTAGTGTTCCGAACTATTCGTGTATTTCCGTGAAATATGTACATTTTCAACGCCCTAGGCGCGTTAGCCGTTACCTTTTCATGTCTGGCTGGAACTATAAACTATAAGTTTGTGAGAATTTTGTTTAGTTGTTGTAATTTAGTGGAATAAGTTTTTAGAATAAATATATTTAAAATTTTCAAGTACAGTACAACCTCGTTAAATCGGACTAGCCGGAACCACGGCCGATACGACATAACGAAAATCCGTGTTAGCCGGAGAAAGAGCATAAAACATCAAAAAATGAAAATACACTGAATACTTACAATATTCTCCTTTATTACGGAGAAAAACACTATAAAATTATTAACTGGTCACAATAAAACGAAAAACACTTTTGTGGACAGTCTACTTTTTGGGGAAAAAGCTTGTAAGTTTAAGTTTCTGTTGCGTCAACTTTGAGTAACGTTTACGTGCCGCACGGCAAACAAACTCGGCGGAAACACGATCACCGAGCAGTACGCTACGATTATGCGCTCGTATAAAGCAATAGCGCTACCAAAATGCATATTTTTATTTATTGCAAACCGGTCCGGGTTACCCGGAGATCCGATTTAAAGGGGCCCGACAACGAGGTTGTAGGCTACTGTATATAGTTCAATTCTATGGTCTATTCTCTACAATTTTTTACCGGTATAATAAAACTTTATGTTTGGGTAAAGCATAAAATAAATTCCTTACCCCTATTCAAAATGGGTGATCATGAAATAGTCTGAAAAGACATTTTCAAGCCCTGTATCCCAAAAAATTATTCTATTCATAGACAGCCCCCTCCTTGAAACCCGTCTGGATCCGCCCATGCGCAGCACCGGTACCACCGGACTCTACTGGTCGACTAGAAACTCTCGAAACCGCACAGAATTTTTCTCTTTTCTTATCCGCGTCTATAAAATCAAAGAGTATCAAGTGTTTTGTAGCTATAACAGCTAAACTACATCATCATTTATTCGGTTAGTTCAAGTTTCGACCAAATTCAACTAAGGACACTGTGTACACAGGACGGGCATAATTCATTTGCCCCTCGTGGGAATGCAGTCCGTTGCGAGGTTTTGGCGTCAAGATAAACAAATATTACACTTGTACTGTGAGTCGACAGTTAATGGTGAAACCAAAGAGTAAAGAACTGTACCAGAGAGTATTATGTTAAAATCTGTGAACAGACACTACTCTGTAATAACACGCGAGGAGAAAGGGAGTCGTCCATTACCTGTAGAGCAGTTATTCCATGTACAGTAGGCAAATTGATTGCTTTTTAATCAAACGCGTTACACTTTTGCACATCCGGTTAGAACATAGTTTATAATGGTGCAACGTGCGGCCTTGGTAAAATTGACACAAACGTCTCCAATAACAACACTATTGCATAATTTGATGTGTCGGCAGTACAAAAGAAACAGGTATTCGTAGTAAAAGATCATCTTTCACGGAACACATTCTCGTTGACCTACATACGTCCTTATGCATGTTTCTCGTGCATAAATAAAAATTTGACTTACATAACGCTAATGAACGTCCAGAGGTGGGTCACGTGATCAAGGTAAACAACGACGCTTTTACAATGATTAGCTCTTATAATCAGTGCGCAGACGCAAAACACAGGACCTGGATTACCCTTGGATTATGAGTTGGACGTTGAACATAATTAATACACTTTCACGTCGGACGTGTTCTGGACCTGCGTGTTAGCGGAGAGCGACAATCGATTATTTTATGTGCGTGAGATTCTGGTGGCCTACGTAGTCTATTAAAATACGTAGCATACAATTTAGGGGCGGGAATCTAGGAATTCATTTAAAAAGGATAAATTATTGACCAGAGGCTCGCTTCACTCACCAACCTCCGCGGTGACTTATGCCGAAGTAAATTCAAACAGATTATTGTATACTCGGATATTTTCACGGAAATGACGATTGAATCGGGCAGAGGCACTTGGATCTAGTTGGGGGGGTTCAGATATCGAAATCAGGGCCGTAAGTGCTGTTAAGAAAGGGTTACAAAAAATTTGAAAGTTACTAAATCACGATTTCTCCAATACCACCTACCGGATTGGAATGAAATTTGGTATGTAGCTTCCTCTAGGGCCATAGGTGCTCGGAAATGTTTTCAAAAATTAGAAATTTTAGGGGTCGTTTGGAGAAGGGGGGCCAAAGTTACTGAAAAAACCTCCGAACGGATTGGAATGAAATTTAGTATGTACCTAGCTTCCTCTGGGCCCTAGGTGCTCGCTAAGAAAGGGTATAAAAAAATTGGACTTTTTAGAGGGAGGTTTGGGGGGGTCAAAGGTACTAAAAATCCCCATAAGAAATACATAGTGTAATATATTTATTGATATATAATATACTAGCTGACTTGTGCGAAGCATTCGCATTCTAACTTACTAACAGTGTTTTATTATTTTAAATCCATGTTAAAGAGAAATAATTTTATATATTATTGTTATTATATATTTTTAAACGACTTACCAACTTGCAGAAGGTAAACAACAACAAATAGGTGTATCCACAATGCTGTTTATAACCACGCTTACAATTAATTAAAAATAGCAATGTAGTGGCGTAACGGCAGCTCTCCAGATGGGTACTGTTATCATCAGTGTTGCCAACGCCAGGAAAATATCCCTACAACTTACTTGATCTTACATCACTGTTACTTTCGGATTCTTTTTATTTCTTTTTTTTCGTATAATTGTATATTTTTCCGGTGTAGCGGTTAAGGAAAGCTTTAAAATGATGCCTCATTCATGTAATTTGATGATGTATTAAGGAAATTATGGCGTACCGACAAAAAAATGGCCTTGAGAAATAATATATGTGATTTTTTGTTAATTTACATTTAACTTTGATTTGTCTATCCGTGCAAAGCCGAATCGGGCCAGGTAGCAATTTATAATCAACATTTCAAACAAATTCTTATATTGCCAACTAAGGGAAACAATATAATATGTATAGCTAGATGTTTGTCTTTTACCTAATCTAAACGGTTAGTTGTGAAGAATAATTATCTGATTAAAAAAAGTTGGTTGCTATGGTAATAAACGAAAATGCTTTCAATAACCGTGTTTTGATTCGGTATAGGTCAACCTAAAATTAGGTTAGTCGGTTGATCCAAATCAGCTGATTTACTTATAATTTGAAAAAACAGATTTTTGAATTGTAATACAGTAAGCATTTTTCGTTGATTTTTGTTTGCGTATGCTTTTAGTTGGTTAATCTAATCTAAAAACAGTCGATTGTAATGAATAATAAACTGATTCCAAATTTGATACCGGTAAGTTGGTAACGAATGTAAACAAACATGTGTTGCTAAGCTTCTGATCCTAATCAGCCATTTTTATATGACTGGTTTCTATATTTTGTAACAACGGACGTTTGAATTAAATTATAATACGGTAAGCATTTTTCGTTGTGTTTGCTTTTAGTTTTTTAATCTACCCTAAATAAACGGTACCAGAAACTGGTACACACTCTCTCACAAAAATATTTAAATTATTGGACAGATTCACTGTGACTTTATAATTGCAGGAGGGGTAGGAGAGGTGATATTAAAGTAGGAGATTAACTAATAAATATTATTATTATTAGCTAGAGAGAAAACTATTCGATCGATTTCGAACAAATTTGCACCAAACACGTCAATAGATGGTCAAAAAAGAGGTTTTGAAAATTTTGAAAAACAACCCCCTTTATGGCCAAAAACCCCAAAAAATCAGTTATTATTATTAGCTAAACGAGAATTTTTAGAAAGAACCAGTTTTTTGCATATGGTAGGGCACATTAAAGGCTACAAATAAGCCAAATTTTATCAAAATCGTTAGAGCCGTTTTTTTATAAAAAAATAATAACTGACTTTTGGGGTTTTTTTTTTTGCCAAAAAGGGGGTTTTTCAAAAATTTTCAAAACCCGGTTTGTGCATCTATACAGGCCTACTTGACATGTCTGGTGTAAATTTGGTTGAAATCGATGGAATAGTTTTCTCTCTAGCTTAGTATACATACAGACAGACATTTTGTAAAAAACACTTTTTTGGACTCAGGGGTTTCCAAAACGGATATTTCCACAAAAATCTCAACATCGATTTTTTTTGCGATCACTATACTTTCTCTGTAGTACAGTATAATACAGTGAGAAAGTAAAAAGCTGTCGGTTGTGAACAATAATAAACTGATTCCAAATTTGTTAAGTTGGTAACGAATATAAACAAACATGTGTTGCTAAGCTTATGATCCCAATCAAATGTTTTACCTGTTATTTCACTATTTTAATGCTTTAAAAAAATAATTTAATTTCTTTGTGTGAGTCTATGACTATATAAGAATAGTCTAAACTTTTAAATGTTCGTATTTTTATCCTAAGAAGTAGCCTATAAACATAGGTTACTAGGGGCAACGAGTAATTAACTGTTTCTGAATTTGCCAAATCGGTTACCAATAAACTAGTTTTGGTTCATTATAATCCCAACCTAAAATTATTTTAAGTTTTTTATTCAAATCAGCTGTTTTATTTGTAATGTGTAACAAAAGATGTTTGAATGGATAACTTATTTCGTGGATTTGTTTGCTTTAGCTTTTATTTTGCTAAGCTAACCTAAACAAGCTGTTGGTTATGAATAATGATAAACTTACTAATTCTAAATTTGCTAAATCGATTACCAATAAACGTGTTTTGGTCCAATGTAATCCTTACCTATGTTACTTATGTTAGATTGTAGATCCATATCAACTGTTTGGTTTAAAAATTGTAAAAACAGACGTTTAAATTAAAATATAGGAAGCAATTTCGAGGATTTTTTGGCTAACGAACTCGATTGAGCGACTTTGAAAAACAATGTCTGTAACAAATTTGGACCAAATCGGAAGTAAAATGCGGCCGTTTGAGTGCGAATAGATAGGCCTATATATATATAATGTTTAATGACACCCCAAAATATGTTCTGGGGACCATGATTGGTGCTCATTGACTGCTCCCGACCTTATGCCTTATCATAAGAGTCACTGCAATAGCTCATCTTTCGTATGGAAATTCGCAAAAGAGGATCATCGTGCAAATTTATCATTTTTGAAAAAAATTACGGCTCATCAAAGGTACAGTTATTGTGCTTTAGTTTGTCGATTTTGAGTTTTTTTTTAGATAAATTACAAAACTTGTAGCAGAGTAATGAATTAGCCTAGTCAATTTATCTTTGAACAGTACATAATTTTATTGTAAATTTGTTGTTAACAAAAACGGGAAAACACATAGTTTACACAATTGAATGTGTAGATAACATGTACCAATTTATTAATTAATGTTAGTATGCCTGGAGATAATATTCTTACTATATAATATTTCTCAAAGGTATATTTTTTTTCGCCACACGATTCTCCCTTAATTCTTCATAAAAATTAATAGTTCAAACATAATTTTAAAGCTTATGTTCTCCGCTATTGACGAAAAATAGACAGATATCTTAAAATTAATGTTTTCGTTATAAAATGTATTAATACACGTTTATATTATACTTTATATGGTTCCTAATGAAAGGCGCCATCTTAGGTTTTATTCAAATCTAATGGATAGTTTAATAAAAATGTATTTATAATTCAATCATATTACACTGATAGTTAGGCTAACTAAAGTTTCATGTATAAAGTTGTTGGTTTATCTACCTATTATTTTCATAGAACTCTGATTTTGTAATATTATATTTATGTACGAACTGTTTCATCAAATTCGAATGCAGTCACTTTATAAAAAGAGGAATTGGGATGGTGAAAAATCGATTTCTATAGTACCATACTTGATTTTTAATTGTCAGTACATGGCACGTGTCCTCAAATATTGTCGTAGTAGGCCCTACATAGACTTTTTACAATAAGACTGATATTCATTACTTACTTCTCTTCAAAATCAAACAAGATGAAAACATGGAACTCTTTTTCGAGACTTCGGCTCGTGTTTTTTTTTTAATACTATAAAATGTGACGTTTTGTCACGCACGTCACGTTGCTGTCACGATAGAAGGCACAAAAGCTTTTTCGACTCTCCGCAATAAAATTACGAAGATTTTTGCACCACCACCAGTTTTCTACGACGTCTGTGAGTGCAGATATTGTGTCTACAGACAGACACACTCACAGACACACGGAAACAACAGTTTTATTGCTTTACCGTGTTCAAAGACCTTGAAAACGTCAGGAAAAAGTCATAAAGAGTGGGGGTAAAATTTTTAGAACTTTCGCAAGATTTCAATACTTCGGTATTTTAATGCAATCCGAAGTGTAATATTTCTTTAATAAATACTTGCATTTACTTATTTCCACATTGTTATACTGCTATTGGGTTTTTGAGCAGGATGCTATGCGATATATTCGAACGTGTAAGCTAGTTTTTACTATAGGACCTAGTAAAATTATTTTTAAATATTGTTTATCTGTGTTTTTACTTTTTCACTATACTATATAGTATAGAGAAAGTATAGTGATCGAAAAAATAATCGATGTTGAAATTTTTGTGGAAATATCCGTTTTGGGACCCCCTGAGTCCAAAAAAGTGGTTTTTACAAAATGTCTGTCTGTATGTATACAAAGCTAGAGAGAAAACTATTCGATCGATTTCAACCAAATTTGCACCAGACATGTCAAGTAGGCCTGTATAGATGCACAAACCGGGTTTTGAAATTTTTTGAAATACCCCCTTTTCGGCAAAACCCCCCCCCCCCCAAAAATCAGTTATTATTTTTTTATAAAAAAAGGCTCTAACGATTTTGATAAAATTTGGCTTATTTGTAGCCTTTAATGGTGCCCTACCATATGCAAAAAACTGCTTCTTTCTAAAAATTCTCGTTTAGCTAATAATAATAATAAGAACTGATTTTTTGGGGTTTTTTTGGCCATAAAGGGGGTTGTTTTTCAAAAGTTTTCAAAACTTTTTTTGTGCATCTTTAAAGACCTAATTGACGTGTTTGGTGCAAATTTGTTCGAAATCGATCGAATAGTTTTCTCTCTAGATAATAATAATAATATTAATCTCCAACTTTAATAACAAATCACCTCTCCTACCCCACCCTACAAGTCACAGTGAATCTGTTTAATAATTTAAATATGTTTGTGAGAAAGTATGTGCCAGTTTCTGGTACCGTTTATTAGCATTGCATATGCGTTTCCAATTTCAAACAATCTGTCGTAGTTTCAGTGGTTCACCGCATTGATTACAAAACGAACGGTAAAAGCAGTTCAAAACCAAAGTCCTGAAAACGATTAATCGCACGTAGACTGTTTAAAGTCGAACTTAGAAATTCCTGAACATAACTGTACCAAAGGTAATCCCATTAACATTTGAGAAGAGAAAGTTCGAGACTAACGGGGAGAGAAGTTCACTGCTCCGCTAAGATGATTTCAACGACTGGTTGCGAACAAAAGACGTGGGAAGTTTAGTAACACTGTTGCGACGGAGATGGGAATTTAATAACCTTTGTGGAAATAACATTAAAAAGGTGCAAGCGTTTAGGCATAACCGCAGCTGTAATAAAATCTGTGTAATAACTTCCTAGATTGTATTAACAATACGATAGGCTATCAAGTTTTTATTCTTTGTCTTTTGTAAATGATTGTTAAACAGTGCCGTCGAGAGAATTTATGGGGCCCTTTGCAATATGAATATCGAGCCCCCTTATATATATATATATATATACAGGGTGTTTACAAACTCCCTGGAAAAATTTTGTGCGTTTGTTCCTTAGGTCAAGATAATCAAAAAACGTCATATAAACATGGGTGTGACATGCCTAGTTTTCTGTCTGTCCGTCTGTTTGTGTTTTTTACAAATTATTTTATAACTTTAGTGCTATTTTAGATAGAAACTTCAAATTTGGCACGAACGTGTACCTTGGTAGGTCAAACAAGTGCATAAAATTTCGTTACGTTATCTTAAACAGTTTCAATATGGCGGCCATTTAAAATCTTTGATGTTAAATTTCACGAAAACCGTAATTTTTATAGAAAACTTTTACCAGTAATAAAAAATGTAGAATTTTAAGACGAACAAAATCACACTTTATTTGATAAAATCGGATAATAAATAACTGAGTAATGAGACATTTACTGAAATAAATAGCATACAAAATGTGCACTAAACAACAATTTGCCGTGTACAGTTGTTACATAATTAGGTAAATTTCTAAAATTCTAAATTTTTTATTACTGGTAACATTTTTTTATAAACATTACCGTTTTCGTTAAATTTAACATCAATGATTTTAAATGGCCGCCATCTTGAAACTGTTTCAGATATCGTAACGAAATTGTATGTACTTGTTTGATCTACCGAGGGACACGTTCGTGCCTAATTTGAAGTTTCTATCTGAAATAGTACTCAAGTTATAAAATAATTTGTAAAAAACACAAACAGACGGACAGACAGAAAACTAGGCATGTCAGACCCATATTTATATGACGTTTATTGATTGTATTGACCTAAGGAACAAATACACAAAATATTTCCAGGGAGTTTGTAAACACCCTGTATAAATATCTTTATGTATATACTAGGGGCTCCAACCCTGCTCGCTTCGCTCATTAACCATCGAGCGACCAATGGCGGAACCAAAGCAAACAGTTTATTTTATATTCTGATATTTTCATAAGAACTTTTTTCATTGTCGGGACTTTTCGATTTCTTATACATTTATTGGTGGTTTCACTTCGTAAAGGTGTAAAAATATGTTCTACTACTATTGGTCTCCAAAGATGTTGATCAGAAATAACGAGAAAGAAAATACGCTTTCATTTCAGCACATTTTATCTGTTTCCCCTGAACTTTAACGCAGTTTGGGGGTAGTGTGAACCCCCAAGGGGTTGAAAACTACTTCAGATAATCTCATCACCGGTTCATTTCACCTCCCACCAAAAAATAGAGGAAACATTTTATTTTCCGTCATTTCCTAATGTTTCGTCAAATTACGGGGTGGTTTCACCCCCTACGGCAAACCCTTGTGGTGCATTTCTTGGTCGGTTTCTATGGGGCTACTAAATTTCTAAATTTTAATCATAATTTGTGCATCCCATAGCATTGTTTGGAGGTGTCGTAAACGTTGTTGTGAAAAAACTTTAAAAAGGGTGTTTTTTGAGTGCATTTTTAGGGGTGAACCCCGATTTTCGGAATAAGAGACCCAAAAAAACATAAAGTAGAAGTGGTCTGGTCCGGGAGGGGGGGGGGGCATTTTAAATGGGTTAATGCGTTGTAAATTCCCTAGTAATATTCAAATAATCAATTTAGGCCAGTCGGTAGGGGTAAATTTAGACCAAAAGTTCTAGTAATTTACAATACGGCTAATTTTGTTTATAAGTACATTAAAGTATGTAGATTAACATAAAAAAAAGTTTACCAGTCTATCGATTTCCCAAAGTCGAAAAAAAAATCGATTATATATTTTTTTTCCGATTATCCTTAATATATCGAGCTGGGATCAAGATAGACAAAAATAAAAAATACCACCGTGTAGGAAAGACGAATTTTGGACGAATTTTAATATATCGAATTGAAACTTGACGTAGGAGTTAAAATATATATTTTAAACATTTATGCTGAGTCTCAGCTTGTTTCTTGAAAATGACCCGATCTAAGAGTCGATTTCGATTATCGATTTTAGGAGTACCAGATCCACGAACTAATTTCAATCTATTCCAGTTTCGTCAATTTTTGGAATATCAACATCAAATTTGTTTTACAAGTTGAGTACATCAGTATAAATATTCTTAGTAAGTATGAACGATTTTTTCCATGTTATTTTAAAAAACGAGGCGCTTGAAAATAGTCTTCTGTTTTACCTATCTTCTTTTAACTATAACACCTTTGGATTCAACGACTCCATTTTCGACATTTTTGAACATATCGATTTAAAAATTGGTACAGAAGTTAAAAACACAATTGTTTTTTGCTATACTTATTTTAAAAACTATATTTAAAAAATTGACTAATCTGCAGCCGATTAACTCAAGCGTTTTGATGAAAAATCTAAAAATGTCTAAAATTATACTTTTTAAAGTTACTTGTGTTTTGAAAAGTAAATAATAAAAAAGGTTTATACTCCTTGATCTTGTTTGAATCTATATATTTAACTTGTAAAAAAACTTTCAGGTTGGTATTTTGAAAATTTTCTAAGCTGGAGCTGTTTAAAATGAATTGGTGGGTCCGGTACTCCTAAAATCGAGAAACCCATTGATAAGTCAAGTGGCTCTAGATCGGGTAATTTTCAAGATAACAAGCTGAGACTCAGCATAAATGTTTAAAATATATATTTTAACTCTTATGTCAAGTTTCAATTCGATATATTGAAATTTGACCAATTTAGAATGAGCCAACGCTTCATATATGAATGAGATTACCCCCTTTTTAGTGATTTCCCCTGCTGCAAAATACATACCTGCATTATCGAATTTTTTCCAGACAAACCATTGCTCGGACGAAATAAATACATATGTAATTTTTTGTTGAAAAATACCTACCCTATACGGTGGTATTTTTTATTTTTCTCTATCTTTATCCCAGCTCGAAATATTAAGGATAATCGAAAACAAAATGATAATCGATTTTTTTCGACTTTGGGAAATCGATAGACTGGTAAACTTTTTTTTTATGTTAATCTATATACTTTAAGGTACTTATAAAAAAAATCAGCCGTATTGCAAATTACTGGTAGTTGTAACCCATACCGACTGGGCTGATTATCAACATTTCAAACCTACTTTGATATTACCAACTAAAGGCAATTATATAATATGTAACACCAGATGTTTGACGTAAAATATTGCAAGCGTCTTATTTGCTATTAAATAATCTAAAAAAAAAAAATTAAAAAAAAAACTAGTTTCGAAGAATAATTACCTGATTCTAAATGTGCCAAATTAGTTGCAAATAAACGTGTTTTAATTCGTTGTAGGCCTAACCTAAAATTGTGTCAAGTTTTTGATGCAAGTCTGATGTTTTAAAATACGTAACAACAGATGTTCGAATTGAACTACAACACAGTAAGCATTTTTCGTTGATTTTTGTTTGTGTTTGCTTCTAGTTTATTAATCTAACCTAACAAATCTGTTGTTTGCGAAGAATAATAAACTGATTCTAAATTTGCTGCGGTTGGATTCGGTTGCTACGGCAGCTTGTTGGTTGCTGTTGTAACGAATGTAAACAAACACGTGTTTTTGACCCGAACAGCTGTTTTATCGGAATTTTCACATTTCGTACACTTTTTGCTAAATCCTTTCTTAGTGTGCGACTATGGCTCCACAAGAATATTGCTTTACATTTTCGTATTTGTATCTAAAGCAGTTTTTTCTCCACGTTGATCTATGTCAGTCATTCATTCAGTCAGGACATAGCCTCTTATAGGGTGTAACGCTTCAACTGTCCGAAGCTTTAAGGGGTTATTTGTCAGCTAAAAACGAGCAAATGCTTTAAAATAACATGTGTCCTATCTCGATCTGTTTTCTGCCGGTCCGTCTGGACGTGATTTTTACAAATCCCTTAATATCTCAAAAACGGTTTAATATATAATCATCAAACTTGGTACGAATATTCATTTAAATATGGTACATTTGATCTAAAATTTTGTTCCCGCAACAATACGTTTCAAAATGGCGGCAGTAGAAAATTTTCAATGTTAAATATCCAGGAAAGAAAACATTTCAAATAAAAATGTGGAGTAACAAAATTTGTAGAGAATATTTTAAGACAAATCAAACGATATATCGTTTTTAATAATCGAGTCATAAATAACAGATAAAACTCAAATGCAGTGGTGGTAGAATATAGGGCGCTTTATTACTATTTCATTCGCAAGACCACCTTCAGCACCCAGAAACCCTATATAGTTTAGTATACTGAGTATATGGCCTCATGATGTTATTAATAGAGGAATTTGCATTAATTAAAATAAAATAAGGTTACATTTTCCACCTTTTCGCGTACTGTATACTAGGGGAAACCCCTGCGTGCTCCGCACGCCAACCCCTTTGGAACATTCTATACACATAATCATGAAATGTTTTCTTCATAATAAAGGTGTATGATTAATAACATCCCCAAAGCTAAGACGGTAAATAATGTTAATGTTCAAATCAAATTATTTCGTATATTTTATAACAGCAGTTATAATAAAGGTTAAAAGAACCAGCAAGGCTCAGGTCTACACTTTAATAAAAACCTAACCTGAAAGTTAGAAATACAAGTAATTGCTTCAAAGTTTCAAATCATGTGGTAATGGAAATATTAGAGCGAACAGCTGTTTTATCTGTTATTTTATTCAATTGGTTGCTACGGTAATGAATGTAAATACGTTCGAGAAATATGTGTTGCTTCATGAGTCTAGGCCTAACCTAAGAATTCTTTCCGACTAAATTTACAAATACTGAAATGTTACACAAGGATAGTGATGCTTTTTATTAGTAAAACTATTTTTTCAATCGGTTCAGTAGTTCTGGAGATTACCCCCTACATACAAACAAACAAATTTTACCTCTTTATAATAACATTAGTATTAGTAAATTATTAGTACCGTATAGATTAGAATTATGACAAAACTTTCAGACTCCTGTGTTGGTGCAGAATCTTTGATATTCTCAGGTATTTGTATGCCTATACAAAGGTATATGTTGTAGAATACGTTTTATTTTGTTTCTCGATATGTTATGTTATTACTATTATACAATACGAATTGGATAATTATTAGGTTCTTCTATACTAAAATTATAAAGAGGTAAAATTTGTTTGTTTGTATGTAGGGGGTAATCTCTGGAACTACCGAACCGATTGAAAAAAAAATTTACTAATAAAAAGCTACACTATCCTTGAGTAACGCAGGCTATAATTCATTTCGATAAAAACATTTTTTTATTTCAATATTTGTAAATTTAGTCGGAAGAAATCTTAGGTTAGGCCTGGATTTATGAACCAAAACATGTATTTGCATTTATTACCATAGCAACCAATATTGAATCTATATATTAAAAGAATTTATGAAAACTTGTGGCAGTCAGTACGGCCATTCTATCCGGCCGATTTCCTTATTATTTTTTTTTTTTAAATTGCAGGTAATCATTCACAGATATGTCATCAAGCATTACAAATCATGTATCTTTCGCCTTACAAACGTTATAATCAAATGCAAATTTCTGCTGTGTATTCCTTATGGGGTTTTTTTTTAGGTTCTTTGTCCACTTTGCGTTCGTATACCGTCCATCCGATTGCTTTGAAATTTTGCATAGTAACACAGGTTAACCCTGGGAAGGTTTTAGGCCATTTACCGAAGTCCTAGGACATTAGGGCTACGCTCCAGTGGCCCTCAAAGTTTCAATGTTAATCTTATGGAAGAAAGAGTTCTATTGATTTTATCAGGGGCACAAAAACAGCTGTTCATATAAAAAACTTAGCAACACATCATGTTTGTTTACTTTCATTACCATAGCAACATTACTTAGAAAATTTGAAGGGTATTTATTACCTTTTTGAGGTTACATTGATAAACTAAAAACAAACACAAACAAAAATCAACGAAAAATGCTAACTATATTTTAATTCAATTCAAACATTGGTTGTTACAAACCTATTATATATAAAACAGCTAATTTGGATCAAAAACTGAACATAATCATTCACAGATATGTCAAGTCTTATATATTATCATCCGTTCAGCCGCTATTCACCCGAGAAGGAGCTCCGGTATACAATCCTTCAAATTTCCCATGTTAATCTTATGGAGATAATGTTTAATGAGTTTGAGTCAGCTGCCAAATAAAACAGCTGATTTATGCTCGGTCACCTATGTACAAACGAGCCAAAGATTAACGAGATTCTTTATCGAATTTTCCACCTGCGAGCGAAGCGAAGCAGCCATCTGAGGCCGAAGGCCGAGCCGGGGTTGGGACGCGGAGCGTCCAGGGGCAGAGCCCCTAGTAAAATAAGAAATAAAACAACTGTTTTGTCCAATATTTCCATTACAGCTGATTTCAAACTTTGAAGCAATTATTTGTATTTCTAACTTTTAGGTTAGGTTTTTATTAAAGTGTAGAACTGACCCTTGCCGGATGTCGGTTCTTTTGACCTTTGTTATAACTACTGTTATAAAATGTTCGAAATAATTTGATTTGGACATTTAACACTATTTCCTAGTTTTGGGGTTATTATTAATCCTACACCTTTATTATAAAGAAATATAACATGATTATGTATATAGAAGGTTCCAAAGGGGTAGGCGTGCGGAGCACGCAGGGGTTTCCCCTAGTGAGCAATGTACTAAAACCTTTGTCAGATAATTTTATAAATAATTTTACATATAAGACACAGAGATACGATGTTAGAACTGAAGATTCAATAACAACCAAGCACATTATATTATCGTGAATAATTCTTACATACCTCCTGGATTTTCGTAGTGCCCCCATAAAGGCAAAGCTACAGCAGCGGCTGCTAAAGCGAAAGAAGCGAATCCTAGACAAGCGACTCCAGTGGAGTACAACGCCTTGCTCTTGTTGGTTTCTGCCATCTTGGACCAAAACACATGGTGGGTGACCCAGCTCACTTAATCACTTCCCACTAACATATTTGTAATCAACTGCACAGAAATATAAAAACTCGGTTCAGACCGGGTGGTCACGTTCGCAAAGGAATCATTTAGAAACAGTGCTTTCAAAACGTGTCGACTTCACGGACATTAGGCTATACAGGTTGTCTTAAAGTACCCTCTCCCTGTTATTTGTTTTATTAATGGAAATATACAGATTTGCTTTGGGGATTGTTAAAGTGACCAAAAATGGAGTTTCTTTGGTGTATCGTAAATTTCAAACCCTTCCCCAAAAATGGGGTATTTTGTAAGTCAAAAGTTTTAAATGAGAACCCCTATTGAGTGACACCTCATTTAAAAGGCCTTGATAAAAGAAGAAGATTGTCACAAACCGGAGGTCTGTATGTTGAATCTATCCAACATAATTGCCAATCAAATTTATAATTTTCCCAAAAAACTCCTAGGCCTATTTAAAGTTTCATTAATAATTATGTTACAATGAGTAAAACCTTTAGCACTCGCCTCATTTTCCCTCAGATCAAGTGCTCGAAATGGAAACCATTGACTTCTTGACAAAAGTACAGCCCGGACTCAAAGTGTTGCCTAACATTTCCCAAAATTACTGGTGTGATAAGGTGACAGGCGTGTTCGATCCTTACTAGGTTTTATGGCTTACATTGCGTGACCTACTGGATGAAACCCTTGTAAAAATAACAGATGTATTATTTTTCAGAAATATAATAATAATAATTATTATTTTTACCCAACAAGTTTTCATGGTTTTACCCAAGAAGTCAATGGTTCTCATTTTGAGCACTTAATCCGAGTGAAAGTGCGGCGAGTGCTAAAGGTTTTACTCATTGTAACGTAATTATTAAAGAAACTTTAAATAGGAGTTTTTTTGGAAAATTATAACTTTGATTGGCCATTATGTTGGATAGTGTCCACATTCAGACCTTCGGTTTGTGCCAATCTTCTTCTTTTATCAAGGCCTTTAAAATGAGGTGTCACTCAATAGGGGTTCTCATTTAAAACTCTCGACTTACCCCCAAAATACCCCATTTTTGGGGGAGGGTTTGAAATTTACGATACACCAAAAATACTCTACGTTTGATCATGTTAACAATCCCCAAAGCAAGACTTTCTATTTCCATTAATAAAAAAAAATATAGGGGGGGGGGGGGGGGTATTTAAGACACCTAGTAGGCTATAATTTATATATAACTTGTAAGCCCCGTGAAAAATACAGGAAGATTAATTAGATAGGCCTACACATCAGAATACAACATGCAAAACATATTTAAAAATAATAAAATTTATCTAGACCTTCCTAATTATGGTGAGGGATAGTTTCAATTCTTTAAATGTGTTCAAAAATTTAGGTACATTATTTTATGTTATTATACATCGAGAAAGATAAAAATACGATTTTTATTGATTTTTATTTTATTTTGACGTATCATATTTTAAATGTTTTAAATATTATAAAATAGTAAAATGTTGTTTGATTTTATAAAACTATATTCCTATTTGTGAAACGTTGTATTTATATACGTTATTATATTTATATCAAAATAAAGAAAAAATAATAATTATCTGTTAATTTTTTTTTATTTCATAATGATATACCAAATGCTTTAGAAGTTATTAATATTTTAGTGAAGAAAATAATCCAATATGATTATATACAATACGAAGATGTACGAACGTTTCCGAAGCTAAACGAATGGGTATCTCTTCTTTAAATTTGTATAAATGAATATATCGATGATAAAAGGTTGTGTTTATATTGATTTTATAACCTCAAAGCAAATTTTGTAACGTATTATAGCCTACATTAGTTCTAAAACTCATATTTTAAAAAACTTTAACTTCACAAGAAAAATTATGTTATTGATTGAAGTTGTAAACATAACCCCAAAGTATAATCTAGGCTAGTTGTTGTTAAAAGTGTTACAGATGATGGGTGAAATTAGCTGTTATATTATATCGTTACTCACGTAAGTAAGTACATTCGCTTTTATAGGAGTTGATTTAGTTAGTTTTAAGTTTAAGAGAAATTCGTGACTAAAATAGTATTTCAATTATTGTGTTAATAATGTTATAAATTACTTAACGCCATGAATAGGCCTACAAATAAGACAATCGAAAAACAATGAATTATTCTGTTGTCAATATGTTTGTCAGTTTATTAATTTTAAATGCCCTAATTGTTAACCTCGCGCATATGTCTGGAAATAAGTTTGTAAATTACTCGACAATGCACTATGGAATATGATTTATTATTTCAACAATATGTGTTCGTAAGAGCGATACTGGGCTGATTTTGAAAGCCGAAATTGTTAACAATTACGATCAACACATATAAAATACAGTACGTAAACTTACTTCATTAACCACTATGTTATATACACAGGGCGTTCCCGAAGTATCTGGTCCCCTTTTTTGAATTTGTTCCTGGGATCGAGACAAACACATTTCACAATATAAACATGGGTCTACGGTGCTTACTTTCTCGTCATTCTGTATGTTTTTTTGACAAAATAATTCATATTCTAGAGTACCGTTTGACAGACTCTTCGAATTTTCAAACAGCCGCCATTTTGAAACGCATTGTCCGATACAATCGTTTATTTTTCTTATAACAGATCATTGTTAGGTATAACTTCATGTCAAGTTTGAACTCAATCAGTCAAACCGTTCTCTAGATATGAATTATTTCGTAAAAAACATATTCAGACGAAAAGGTAGTCTCCGTAGACCCATGCTTATATTGTGCAATGTGTTTACCTCGATCCCAGGAACAAATCCACAAGAGTGGACCAGAGAGATCGGGAACACCCTGTATCAATCTAAAAGGAAAAAAAGTACTGAAATTAACAAATAAATAGTATTAAAGTAAGTTTATGCCTATAGATGGTTTCAGAAAAGCTATTTATCCATTTACAATATTTGTCCATTCAAAACACGTAGCTCAGCTGATTGAACACGTTCAGTGTTTTACAGCGATCAGCTGTTTACTCAAATCGCTACACTTCCACGAATACTATTTCTCATATCCGCAGCTGATTTCATACTTGAAACGATTTGTAATTCTAATTTTTAGGTTAGGTTTTTGTTTGCGACTTGCTGAAGTCCTGCCGGTTCTTTTTATCATCGGTTTTGAGGTTTTATGTTTAATCCTACACCATGTTGATAGCAAAGGGGTTGGCGTTCGAAGCACGCAGGGTCTCCCTTTTACTAATCATTATTTCAAAAACAAACGAAACTACCTCTCCCGATTTCGTTCGTAAAATAACACCAGCTTTGTTTTCTAGATCGCGAGCAGAAATAAATTAAGTTTAAAGTGTTAATGCAAAGAAGGAGTGTGCTTGAGTAGCCTATTTAAGTAAAAAAACAGATTATATTGAATGAGAATAGAAGGGGTGCCAGCTGTGTAGCTGACAAGTAATTTCACTTAATCGCAGGTGTTGGAAGTAATTTTTTTACGCTAGAACGAAATTGAGCTCTGCTGCGAATGATTATCGTTAATAGTAATGTAATAGGTTGAGCTCCAATTTTATTGTACATTTAGGCTTAAATTATTAACATTTAGATTTTTTAAATGCTTAAAAACTTTTAGAATAACACATTTATATTGACAACTTTTAGAATATTACTCAAGACTTTTAGACTGTTTTATTATTTTAGTTATTGTAAAATGTAACAGTGGACATTCGATTACTGATTCACGTACAGTTTATGTAATGTGGCTTAATGTAATTACAAATATAAAAATTTAAACAAATTTCAATTTGTAATCATGTCCTATTTGATCTGGTTTAAAACTGCAAAACGCCATTTAATTTCAACAATGAATTTTCTTTAAATTTTATTTCATTACTGACAAAATAGAATTCCATTGAAGAATTTTCAGAAAAGCTAAATTCAAAATATAAACAAACAAATCAAAGCAGGACACAAACGTAACAAATTTTAATGGAAAGCCATTAGATTATATCACGGCTTTGTTTGCGAGTATAAATACATTCCCTCCATGTTGTTTTGAATTAACCAATGGAAGCTCAGTATTTGTATTACAACCTGTTAGAGGAAAATAACTAGTTTAAACCGGATACGTGGGCCTGTGTTTTGATACTGTATGTTATTTAAACAGGCGTAAGAATTCGAGTACTAATTATTGTAGGTTATGTTTGAATATAAATTAAGAATGGAATATGTTATGTAATTTTAAAAATTATATTTCTGTTAATTTCGGCGGCACTGCTCGAAAATGATTACCTTTACGCGAACGAAAATGTAAATCAAATACGTAAAAACAGGTAATTTACAAGAACACCACAACAATACGTCAGAACACAACTCACTGAATCACACTTGGACGGCACAGAACACATGTGTAGCCTATCACTGCATTGTTGACACGAAAAAGAGCGGTAAAATCGCGGTGGGAAAACTACACGATCGTCGCACGATTCGTACACTTCGCTCTCGCACTTTCCGCGTCGTTTTTCGTTTTGAAATGTTTACAAATTTAATCGGAATTCGATCACATTTCGTAGTGAAATGTTGCCAGGCGATTCGCCAACTAAACAGTTGTCGGCTGTTGGGAAACCACCTTGCACCAACGAGCGCGAGCGGACAGAGGGCGGGGGCAGGTGTGGAGGGGAGAGCGGAGAAGTTCAACTAACTATGCAACGCTGGCTATAACCCTTTCTGTGAAGGATGGGTTGAATCGAAAGTTACCTAGGCTAGTAAATCGTTTCATAATGATCGATATGGCATGCGGGTGTAAGACGGATTGTCGCGTTGAATGCATTTCTTTAAAGTGTTGTGTTCATTTGTTACTATATTATATAGATATCATTTTAACAATTAAGGACACGTTCATTTATATGTAGATGTTTAGGCCTACTGTACTGACAAAACGCAAGCAGTGTAATTGTGGCGGGCGAAGCGAGGCCCTTTTACCTATAGGCGCAAATCATAGTGAAATTTTGGAAGAGATAAGTAAAAAACTATTTACCGGATTTTTTGAAAAAAGTATGGATTATGTCGTCATAAAACTGTTTTCAAATTGGTACTATTTTTTGTGAAAATATTGTTTTTTAATTAGGCGTATTTATTTAAACATTTATTGCGGAGGGGGGCGTTATGTATATGACTCCGCCACCCTATTTAGATCCAAGTGCCACTGTCCTAATCAATAATAATTTCCGTGAAAATATCGGAATATACAATAATCTCTTTGCATTGGCTTCGTCATGAGTCGCCGTTGAGGTTGGTGAGCGAAGCCCCTAGTACATTCTAATTATTGGGGTTGGTCATGTCTATTTCTATCTCTGTCTTACATTGGCTGTGTATAGGTCATCGCTCGAACGTCATTACCTTGAAAATATCAGAATATACAATAATAAGTTAGCATTGGCTTAGCCATGTGTCGCTACCGGGGTTGGTGAGCGAAGCGAGTATTGAAAACTTGAAGAACGATAATTTTAACCAGATAGTAAAGTAAACCACATACTAAATCAAGTGACACATTATGTACAACAATTAAAGAAATCAGACGATTTAAAAAAAATCCCTTCGCTTTAATGAAGGCACCTTACACCTGTTGACCTTTCTGGGGCTGTTATTTTCGTAGCGCCAAAGGTCATGTCCGTTTACGTAAATTAGACTCAGTTTCGGAGATTAAACAAACACATTTTGTTTACACGTTTTCAACAACAATAATTACAACGAACCCTTTTAAATGTAAACAGTTTGTAGCAGTTTTTATCACTTTCCACTTTGGTTTTCGTTGAATGTAAAACTTTCAATGCATTAGCTTTTTACACGCAGGCGTACTATGTACTGTATTCGTTGATGCGTTAACCAATTAAATGTAATACTGAATTTGTGTATTTACGTCTATAGCCTACTAATATAATAAAGAGGTAAAGTTTGTTTTTTTGTTTGTTTGTTTGTATGTGGGGTAATCTCTGACACTACTGAACCGATTGAAAAAATTGTTTTACTAATAAAAAGCTATACTATCCCTGAGTAACATAAGCTATAATTCATTTCGATAAAAACCTTTTTTATTTCAATATTTGTAAATATAGTCGGAAAAAAATCTTAGGTTAGGCCTAGAATGATAAACCAACACATGTATTTACATTTATTACCATAGCAACCAATTGAATAAAATAACAGATAATATAGCTATATACTAGCTCCAATATTTCTATTAACGCTGATTTAAAAATTTGAAGCAATTATTTTTGTATTTCTAGCTTTTAGGTTAGGGTTTTAAAATGTAGACATGACCCTTGCTAGTTCTTTTAACCATTATTATAACTGCTGTTATAAAATATAAGAAATATTTAATTTGAACATTTAACACTATTTACCATCTTAGTTTTGAGGTTATTACTAGTCGTACACCTTTATTATAAATAAAACATAACATATGTTTTTAGGGGTTTCTATTGGTGGTTGCCGTGTGAAGCACGCAGGGTCTCCCCTAGTTCTAAATTAAAACATAGGCAACGTTGAAGAATTCGATAGGTTTTTTAACCGTAATCTGTAATTAAAAACATAATAAAAACCATACGTGTACAGAGTGACCAGCTTCGATTTTCCGAAAAATGGCGGTGTTATTTGTCAGTTAAACGCAAGCAAATAATCAACTCTTATAAAAGCGAGTGTACGTACGTGAGTAACATGTAATATAACAGCTGATTTCACCCATTGTTGTAAATTCTTAAAGAAACCCTGTGTAGATTATACTTTGGGGATATGTTTACAACTTCAATCATTATAATTTCTTGTAAAGTTTTTTTTTTTTTTAATAGGCTATGAGTAATAGAACTAATGTTTGCTATAACACTTTATAATATTTGCTTTGAGGTTATAGGCTAATCTGTTTATAAATGCAACCTTTTATCATCAATATATTTGTTTATATAAATTTAAATAAGAGATGCCTATTCGTTAACTTCGGAAACATTCGTTCATCTTCGTATAACAAATAAGCATAATATTATATTATTAATTATTTCTTTATAATAGAATATATACACATATACAGGGTGGATCAAAGTTAGTGTTAAAAACATCGGGAAATGGTTCTATGGGTTAAAATAAAAATAGTAAGTCAAAAATAATATTTTTCGAAAAACGCTTAATTTTCCAAATATACGCCATTTTGTTTATTTTACTAAATAATTGATATCTAGAGAACGGTTTAACCGATTGAGTTCAAACTTGGCATGAAGTTTAACCTAACGTTGATCTATATTAATAAAAATAAGCGATTATATCCAATCATGCGCTTTAAAATGGCGGCTGTTTGAAAATGTCTAAATTACTCAAAAACCGTACATTTAAAAAAAAATGTCAAGGTACGTTTTTTGTAGCCCTGTTAATTCCCTATTGGATGATTTAACTTTCATAACTTTGGATGAAGAAGTTAAGTAAAAGATAATGACAGCAAATGTATATACAATATTGTAGTATTTACAGAGTTGGTATAGGATGCCGGGTTAAATAAACCAATTGTTACACATAACTTAGCTTTATCCTTCATTCGATTGTTTTAACAGTTACACCAACCGATAGTGAATCAAAAGGGCTACAAAAAAAGTGTTTCGACATTTTTTGTTAAAATGTACGGTTTTTGAGTAATTTAGGTCTGACATTTTCAAACAGCCGTCATTTTAAAGCGCATGATTGGATATAATCGCTTACTTTTTTTAAGATAGATTATTGTTAGGTTAAACTTCATGCCAAGTTTGAACTCAATCGATTAAACCGTTCTCTAGATATTAATTATTTAGTAAAATAAACAAAATGGCGGATATTTGGAAAATGAAACGTTTTTAGAAAAAATATTATTCTTGATTTTCTATTTATTTTGACCCATAGAACCATTTTCCGAAGTTTTAACACTAACTTTGTTCCACCCTGTATATATTATAATAATATTAATAACTTCTAAATAATTTGCTCTATCAATCTATATATATAAAATTCAATGTATGTCCGTTTGTATGTTTGTCCTTTATGCGTTACCAAACCGTCCATCCAATTGCTTTGAAATTTTGCATAGTAACACAGGTTAACCCTGGGAAGGTTTTAGGCCATTTACTAAAGTCCTAGGACATTATCTTATGGAAGGTCAATCTTAAGGAAGAAGAAGAAATATTTCTTTTGATTTTATCAGAAACAGCTGTTCGTATGAAAAGCTTAAAACAGCTGATTTTGATCAACAGCTGATTTTGATCAACAGCTGATTTTGATCAACAACTGATTTGGATCAAAAACTGAATATAATTTTAGGTTAGGTAAATCAAGCAATGAGCAGAATCCCATTATAATTTACATCGGCCCTCAGGGATACGAATTACAGTCTTTCAAAGTTTCAAATTAAGCAATAGCGAAACATTGCCGGGTCAGCTAGTATGAAATAAAAAGCAATTAAAAGATAATATTTGTATCTTTCTTTAAATTTATAATAACGTTTATAATTTTTTTTTTTTACAAATAGACCTACAGTTTTATAATCCTTATAAATGTACACATTTACCGAGTTAAAAATTCCCGTCAGCATACTTGGTAAAGTATGCTGTTTTTAAATAGTATTTTTTGTTAAATGATGTATTTCTGATGTGTATCTAGTTAATATGTGATTTTTCACGGGGCATACTATACAGTACACCATGTGCTGGGGCTGTCTCGATCTGATTTCCGTCTGTCAATCTACATGTGATACCTTCATATCTCAGAAACTGTTTACGATATGATCATAAAACTTGGTACGAGTATTGATCTAACTAGGGTAGATTTGAGATAAAAAATTGTTTTCCCGCAACAATCTGTTTCAAAATGGCGGCTGTTGAAAATTTTCAATGTTAAATATGTTTAAAACTATAAATTTCACTATCAAATTCGAAGACCATACATTTTTTTACTATTTTAAAACTAATCCAACGATTTATCGTGTATAATAATTGAGTCACAAATAACGGCGAAAGCTCAAATTTATTGGTTGAATGAAGGTCTATTCGGATGATAGGGTGGTCATATTAATTAAGTGGTTTGTTAATTAAGAACTAGTTAGTTAATTGTTTTGTTGTTTGAAATAGTATTTTCTTAAAACAGTAGTTTATTTATTTATATCAGCTGTTTATTGCTATTTCATGTTATATTGTATTATTTCCCTGTTTTTAGATGGCATTTAACCCCGTAAAGTTTCGGACTGTGGAAGCTGGACACTGGTATTTGAGTATTTGAATATGAACCCGTTATAAAAATAAACCTCAGTAAAAGTATCAGGAAAAGCATAACTGAATCAAATCAATGCACGTACTAATTTCCGAGCAAAAAATGTAAATGTGCGCGGTCTTGAGACGTCCGTCAGAAACGCAGTTCATCACGCCTTTGCTTGAATTTTTTTACGAGCCTTAAGGGTCTGCTGTATTGGCGGCAGCCATCTTGGATTTTTATCCCATAAGAGCAATGTTAAATTTCAAACCATTTATTTCGTTTATTTTTTATCATAAAATTGTTTGCAAGGTCTCGTTTTAAGCACAGTCACAATACGCATCCGTTTTGCATTTTACATTTAAAAAAATGCTTTTGATTTGTTATGTAATTGCCATTTTGTAAGTACAAAGATTGATTTTTTTTCCTAACACAATACAAAATGTATAATGAAAAATAATTTGCAAGCCGGATCCGAAATTTTATAAAGAATATTCAGTTTTTTTTTTCAACACTCAATTACAAAATATAGACTTATAAAATGGTTTGAAATGAGGCGATGTCAAAGCGTTCAGCTGCAGGAAATTG
Organism: Philaenus spumarius; assembly: GCA_018207615.1. Lineage (NCBI taxonomy): Eukaryota > Metazoa > Arthropoda > Insecta > Hemiptera > Aphrophoridae > Philaenus > Philaenus spumarius. The sequence goes on along the minus strand of JAGFPH010000625.1, from coordinate 85,804 downwards.
CACTGTTTAGATAGGGATATAGTGAGAAGCGGTTGTGTTTCCGGTTGCTTTCTCGTTTACTGGAGCAGAGACTTAACGGCAGCATACACACATAACTTTAATCTTTTAATTGCCGTTTATTATTAGATAGTTTTTATACAAATGTTATTCCATTATTTCCAAATAATACTATTTCCAAATAATATTATATCTACACGTTTAATGTTATTATAATAAAAGTGTAAGAATAAATTATAACATCAAAGCTAAGATGGTAAACTCAGTTAAATGTCCATTCATTGTAAATACATTCAATAAACATAAAATGATCGTTCATCCGTCTATCCCTAATCTAAAATGATTGTGTGTATATTTAATTTATTTTACCTGTATTAACGGCAACATAAGTACAATCATTTTAGGTTAGGGTTAGACTTAAAATTACTTTCTAGACCCAACCTAAAATTATTGTATGTATGTTGCCGTTAAGGCAGGTATAATACATTAAATATACACACAATAATTTTAGGTTAGGCCTAGACTGATGAACCAACGTTTTATGTTTATTGATTGTATTTCAGCGCTTGACGATAATATCTGAACTACGCCCGACGTAACGATCGTCTGTTAATTTAAATTGATGAACGAAAACACATGTTTCTTGAATGTATTTACATTCATTGCCATAGCAACCAAATTGATAACGCTTTTTCGTTACTCGAATTTTCTTTTTGTAATCGCCATAGCAACCAATTCGATAACGCTTTTTCGTTACTCGTATTTTATATTTGTCATTGCCATAGCAACAAATTAATAACACTTTTTTTCGTTACGAATAACATTTTCTATTTGTTTCCTACCGCAACCCGTGTTAAGGAACTTCGTTCCAAAAATATTGGTATTTTACCAGAAAGAAAACAAGCTATTGCATCTTAAAGGAATTCCCGCTACGTAAGCCTACGCTTAAAACAAGCCTTTTTCACCGCTACCTCAAAATATTAAATTATTCTTATTATTGATGCATTTATTAATTATTGCTATTAAGGGTCGGCTCTAGTAAAACAGAAAGCAACCTGCGACTCCTTATAGCGGCGGTAGGTTACGCGGACATTGCTCATCCTAAATCTATTTAAAACCCGCAATTATTCAAATAGCGTTTTTTAAAAAATACCAAACTCTTGGGGATAAAATTCTTCATCCGAATGGCTTGGTAATTTTTCGCAATAATTAATAGTTACAACGTAAAAAGTATTTAAAATCACCCTACAGCGGCGATAGGTTACACGGACATTGCTCAGCCTAAATCCATTTAAAACCCACAATTGTTCAAATAGCGTTAAAAAAAAAACTCTTGGGGACGAAATTCTTTATGCGAATGGCTTGGTAGTTTTTCCCTATAATTAATAGTGACAACATAAAAAAATATTAAAAATCAATTTTTTAAATTGTTAATAAATATTAAACAAAATATTTTTCTTAGTTTTGAAAAGTTGCATGCATATTGACCATAGCTTTAAAATGGCATATCGTTTATAATTTTCCGATGAAAAATAAAGGAAAAATTTGGATTTTAATTTAATATTGGTGTTATGGAGTGTCAGCCAACATGGCCGACAGCTAGAGCCGACCCTTAAGACGATGGATCAGCTATTTTACAAAAAAAGTCAAGAAAAACTACTATTACCCAATGGAATTAAAAAGCTATTATTTTTACTGAATGTTATTAAAAAAAGAGAAATTGCTGGAAAATTTTATTCCGGACTGTAAGGATTAGGGTTGCAACTCATGTACGTGCTAGATTAATTAACGCGCGTTTACTTTTTAATGCATTTGCGTAGGAAAGATACTGCTGTGAGTCTTATGGTGACACCCAAGGTAGGAGCACCGACATGGTCCCCAGAACACGTTTTGCAATCTAACGGCCGAATTTTACGCATTTTAGTCCGGTTTGGTAAAAATTTGGTAGACACGTTGGTTTTCTTAGTAGGTAGGACGAGTTCGTTTGCCAAAAAATTCTGAATTCTTTTGATATTTTTCATACCTACTAGAATAAAACTTGTTTGGAATTTTAAATAATTCGACCACGCAGCTGAACCGCTGACGTGAGTTGAGCAAATTTCCAAAATTAAGTTTATAGGCTTTTGTTTTATTGTTTGAACCAACAAGTTGAGAAATAGGTCTATTTACGACGGTGCTAAATAGCTGCAAAATGGTTCGCACGCCAATCCGCATATTGAGAGTATCTTCAATACACAAATCATAGTGCTTCGCACGCCAACCCCATGGTATAATCCACCACGTGGCTTTGAACCAGATGGTATTTTACGTTTTGACCGATTTTGGGGGGGACCAAGCGAGCTATAATATCGCGTAAAAAACTAAATGTGCAGAATAACATCCTACATTTATATTTGTAGAAAAAACTCAAAAACAATATCATTCTCGTAGAAAAAATGTAAAAAATAGTTACTTTTGGTAAAAAAACGTGTTTCCGATTGTTGGATTTTTTTGGCTAACGAACTCGTCCGAGCGACGTAGACAACCAACATGTGTACCAAATTTGAACCAAATCGGACTTAAAATGCGGCCGCTAGAGTGCGAACACATATGTACATAGGGATATATATATATATATATATGATTTTTAATGACACCGCAAAATGTGTTCTGGGGACCATGATCAGTGCTCATTTGCTACTCCCGACCTTGAGTCTTACCATAAGGGCCACTGCAATAGCTCATTTTTCCTATGGAAATTCGCTAAAAAATAGGAGATATTATTTAAGTTTTTACACTAAATTAGGCCTATAGTCCGTCTGATTACCACAAAATCGATCAAAACGTAAAATACCGTAAAAGCTCCCGGTTGAAATCCACGCGGGAAATTTTACCGTTGGGCATAATATGCTGATCCGAAGCCGTCGCGTCGGTCGGGGTGCAAATTGGCGAAGCACAGTCCATAACACGAGGCCGCAAGTTCGAGGTGCAAACTAGCAAGCGAGTTCTTCCGGCTGCGAACAGAAGCAGAACGAAGCATCGCGTGAGCCTGGGCTGGAGGCTGAGGTGCAAATAAATTCTTCTAATATATTTCGTACACTCAGGTAGATTCAGCGCCTTCGTGAGTAGACCAATTTCCCAAATAGTTGGTTGAAACCGTAAAACAAATAAACTTAATTTTGGAAGTTCGCTCAACTCACGTCAGCGTTCCAGCTGCGTGGGGGATTTATTATTTAAGGACAAATTCATTTTCTACGTATTTTTTTCCGTACGCCAAAGGATAACCGTGTTATTGGCGAAATAAACTAAAAATTAAATTTCTCGGTGTTTGTCAACAACATTTACAATTTGTCTACAATGTTTAAATTTAAGGGTCTGCTCCAGCAAACGAGAAAGCAACCGGACACGCAACAGCTTCTCACTGTATCCCTATCTAAACAGTGCAATTTCTTGCAGCTGAACGCTTTGACATTGCCTCGTTTCAAACCATTTTATAAGTCTATTTTTTGTAATTGAGTGTTGAAAAAAAAAACTGAATATTCTTTATAAAATTTCGGATCCGGCTTGGAAATTATTTTTCATTATAAATTTTGTATTGTGTTAGGAAAAAAATCAAACTTTGTACTTACAAAATGTAAATTACATAAAAAATCAAAAACATTTTTTTTTAAATGTAAAATGCAAAACGGATGCGTATTGCGACTGTGCTTAAAACGAGACCTTGCAAACAATTTTATGATAAAAAGTAAACGAAATAAATGGTTTGAAATTTAACATTGCTCTTATGGGATACAAATCCAAGACGGGCACCATTACAGCAGACCCTTAATTCAATAAGTGTAATTGAATATTGTTTTAGTTGTTATAAGTCAAATTAAAAAACATTAACGTAAAACATTATGAGCCAATTTTATTTTATTTTAATAACCCAGTTATTTTTTGACAGAAATAGTGGATAAACCTATAAACATTTTCCAGTAAATGTTTTCTGAACGGTTTTAGATACATTCAATTTAAAAAGTTTAAATTTTGGAAATATTTAAGCAAACATTCTAGTTTATTGTTCTCTGGTAAAAGGTTAAACAAGCATAACAAATTTGAACTGAATATTTTGTTTACTTAAAAAATGAATCTCAAATAAAACAAAATGGCGGATAAATGGGAAACGAGAAATTTCGGAACTATGTTTATTATCCTATAGGCCTATTTTATTCTTACGTAAGGTAAAATGCTACAAAATGATTCCAGACGGTTTCGGGACAAACATAAGTTGGTCTTTCTTAGTGTCGTTAATTAATAGCTTAAAATGTTTCAGTTTTTTAAATCAACAACAAGAATAACTATCTTGAACGTACTAAATCCTGAGTTCGTAGAGAGACCTAAGTTTAAATTATTCGTGAAACTAAGCCATTGAATTTATTCAGCGTTGTGCTTTAGGTAATTCCATCATAATCACTAATATAATCCTATTATGCTGTTAACGAAATAAACTGCCATCAATGCGCGTTGCATTAAATTAAAGTCAATCTAAATCGCGTCCCCAGCATTCTAACACCTGGCGCCGTCAAGTTAGGCAAATTAACCAACACCATTGCATTGCACGTACAAACCCCGGCGCTTGGCTACAAGACACAGCCTACAGGCTAGGTGTACGTTTCCTTTTTACTTTCTCCACCCTATACGTAGTATATGGAGAAAGTATTGTTTTCGTAAAAATGTTCGAATTTGAATTTTCAGTTGAATTATCTGTTTTGGTGCTCCCAGAACCCCAAAAAATTGTTTAGTGCAATTATCTGTGTTGGTGCTCCCTGAACCCAAAAAAGTGTTTTTAGAGTGGTGTCTGTCTGTCAGTCTGTCTGTATGTATACACGACCAGAGAGGACACTATTGGTCCGATTTCCATGAAATTTGGTATGTAGGTCAAAACCCTAATATCTCCAGGCGTTTCATTCATTTTTTGGAATTTTTAATTTTTAAGGGTAATTTACCCCTAAAAACCCATAAAAAACGACAAAAATGCAAATTTCTCAAAAACGGCTCTAACGATTTTGATCAAATTTTCAGTATTTATAGTGCTTAAGATGCCAAACAAAATGACACCACCCGCTTTTATCAAAACTTCGGCGTTTTATAATTATGGGGAAATGTTTAAAAATAAACAAGTTTGTGTTGTCAATCTAGCATCGCGGCAGCGGCCGCACGGGGTAGCACCACGGTAGCGAGCACGGCCAGTAATTCAAAGGTCGCGCGATCGAATCCCGCCTGGGACAATAATTTTTTTATACGATTGACGTAGGTAGAATATTATTTTTTTGTTTTGTTCTAAAAAGTAGTAAATAAAATGATTAAAAACAATATTATTTTGACTACAGTAAGTTGGGAGAAAGTTTGTGTCAGTTAACTGATACCGTTTATTATATTTTTCATTAAATTAATAATTATTAAATTTATGTTACGCGCTACAAAAACCCTCCCTCGAAGGTAGCGGGAGTTTCGTGTTAATATGTACTAGTTTTAGTAGGTCTTGTAAAAGGTTTACTTAATTTACAACTAGGAAAATCCAAGTTGGGACCTTCTAAACACACAAACATATTATGTTTTCTTTGTAATAAAGGCGTAGGATTAATAATAACCTCAAAGCTGAGATGGTAAATAGTGTTAAATGTTCAAATCAAATTATTTCGTATATATTGTAACAAAAGTTGTAATAAAAGTTAAAAGAACCAGCAAGGCTTAGGTCTACACTTTAATAAAAAAAAAACCTAAAAGTCAGTAATACGAATTTGTTCCAAAGTTTTAAATCAGCTGTAAATGGAAATATTAGAACAGGTATTGTATCTGTTATTTTATTCAATTGGTTTGTATGGTAAAAATGTAAATACATGTGTTGGTTTGTCAGTCTAGGCCTAACCTAAGAATTTTGTCCGAGTAAATTTACAAATAATATAGAAATAAAAAATGCTTTTTATGAAAATGAATTATATCCTATGTTGCCCAGGGATAGTGTAGCTTTTTATTAGTAAAACTATTTTTTCCATTCGGTTCAGTAGTTCCAGAGGTAACCCCTTACATACAAACGAACAAATTTTCCTTCTTTATAGATAGTATAGATTATAGATTAAAGGAGAACACGCTACCTCGCTTTGCGTCGGAATGATTTATTACTTCGACCATTGATGATCCTAAAATAATTTCGAAGATGAAGCAGTTTTAAATGCATAATAATCGTTCTATAAGAAAATAGAGGATTTGTGGTACCGCCTCTCCTCAATGTAACTTATTGTAATGTATAGGGTCAATTCGACGTGACTTAGGGAACGGAATATTCTCATTTTAACATGGATATATGTTTTTGTGCTGGGGGTTAGGAGAACATTACGCAGCAAGTCGGTTCGATGCAATGGTGGATATCTACAATACTGAAAAAATATATTTGATTGTCAACTATGCTGGAAATTTTAGGCGATTTCGTACTACACTGACAAAATATTGGCGATTGTTAACTATACAGAAAAATGTAGGTGATTGCCTAATATACTGCAAAATATAGGCGATTGCCTACTACACTGACAACATATTGGCAATTGTCTACTATACAGAAAAATGTAGGTGATTGCCTAT
>JAGFPH010000625.1:58942-79197 GCA_018207615.1 Philaenus spumarius | reverse complement strand
AAAATGTAGGTGATTGCCTATATACTGAAAAATATAGGCGATTGCCTATTATACTAACAAATTATTGGCTATTGTCTACTATACAGAAAAATGTCAGTGATTGCCTAATATACTGAAAAATATAGGCGATTGCCTGTTATTCTGACAAAATATTTGCGATTGTCTACTATACATAAAAATGTCGGTGATTACCTAACATACTGAAAAATATAGATTTCCTGCTGCCCTGGAAAATATAGTATATTGTGAACTAAACTGACATAATATAGGCGATTGTCTACAAACTATACTGAAAAAAAATATAGGCGAATATCTACTATACTGAAAAATAAAGCCGACCGAGATATCGAAAAATGTAGGCCATTGCCTACTATACTGTAGTAAAAAATCTATGATATTGCTTATTATACAAAATAATGTAGGTTATTTCCTGCTATACCGACAAATTTAGGTTATTCCCTATTATACTGAAAAATATAGGCGATAAATAATATAGTACGCCTAGAAATAATATAGGACGATTGTAGGCTACTGAAAAACATAGAGAATCTTCTACTATACTGAAAAATATAGACATTTTCTAATATATCGAAAAATAAGAGAGATTTTCCACTATACTAAAAAATATAATCGATCGTCTACTATACTAAAAAAATATAGGCACCCAGCTCTGTTTTAAGAATAAGGTTGTCCTTAAGTTAAAGGTTAAATAAGGTTGTAGTTGTACGTCAAATAGGTAAAAAAATAATGCTATTTTTTATTTATAGTTGTTTTTAAATTAGAAAATAGGAGTTTTCCAGCTCTCATCTTCTGAAAAACTCATGGAATAGTTATTTCGACGTGAAATCCTTAATGGAATTTTTCAATTTCAATCGTTTGATTGCCTTAAATAGTTCCTGAAACCCGGTCGTCATTAAATTTTCTGTCGTATATACAGGTAAGTTGGGTGCAGTGATATTTTTGTTATAATACAAATGTTTAAACTTTTTGAGTTAAAGTTGTCAGTAACTCTCCATCATCCAGGTAGTGTAAGGGGTGATAAGGCAGGCGCGCAGTGACTATATTCACAAAGAATATACATCAATCATTGTATTATGTGTGCACATCGTTAACCCCAAAGAAAACGGGACGTTGTTGGTTTTGTTACTCGGCTACCAGTAAGATGTCAAAATTCTCATTTCCAAATTTAGAGACCTGAACATTTGATAAACCTATGAATGTATAAAATATAATAGAAATGAAAGAAATGAATTTACGTTAATTATAAAGCTGGTACTGTTAGCTTTAGCAAAATAAAATGGGGGGGGGGGGGTAAATAAATTGTTTTAAATGATACAAAAAGTTATATTGACAATCGTTAATAATTTGAAGATTTATATACTTATGGTATTTTGTATTGTGTGTATAAAAATATTAAACAACATTTCAAGGTGAATATTTTTTCGTATTAGGATAATACTTTTTGAAGGTTTTATAAAAAAAAAAAAAAAAAAAATAAACGGTACCAGGAACTGGCACATACTTTCTCACAAACATATTTAAATTAATAAACAGATTCACTGTGACTTGTAGGGTGGGGTAGGAGAGGTGATTTTGTATTAAAGTTGTTTTCCCATAAAAATCCATAAAATAACGGAAAAACCAACTTTTCTCAAAAACGGCTTGAACGATTTTGATTAAAATTTTACAGTTTATAGTACTTTAGGTCCCTAATAAACTGTAAAATTTTAATCAAAATCGTTAGAGATGTTTTTAAGAAAAGTTGATTTTTCCGTTATTTTAAGGGTTTTTATGGGAAAATTACCCTTAAAAATAAAAAAATCACAAAAATGAAAAAAAACTCCTGGAGATACCGTGGATTAGTACCTCCATACCAAATTTCATCAAAATCGGTCGACTGGTTTAGGCTCTAGGTCTGATAACATCCACACAGACACACATACAGACACACACACACAGACATCACTCCGAAAACCACTTTTTAGGTTCAGGGGGACCCAAACCGGATATTTCCACCAAAAACTCAAACTCGAAAATTTTGACGAATACAATACTTTCTCCATATACTATGGTATAGGGGGAGAAAGTAAAAAGCATGAGATTATTGTGCATATTTTGTTTTTTTACACGACCCTATAGCCCGTCTGGTTCCTACATAATCGATCAAAACGTGAAATACCATACAAGTAAGGCTGGTCGCATACTGAGGCAGCATTTCGTTGTACAGCAAGTGCTTTGGACATTTTGCTTAGATCATTTTGCTTTATTGCTCTCTGGGTGTGCTGGCGAACATTGAGCAACTAACTACCTTGTGTCGTGTCAGTAGTCTACACAAAGATGTGTGAGGAAGAAGTATGGCTTTGTGGCAATTTTTCAAAATGTTGGAAGTTAAACCAATACGTAAACATTGGATTCACCCAATAAATCAAAAGAGGGAACATAAATTACCTGGAACATTCTTAGCTTGGCCGATGAGTTGTCATGCTTTGGCAATTGCGTCCTGGTTGGTGGTCCTTACAGCACCTCTTGGTTAAGACATAAGGGTATCCGATATTTGGTCATTTTAACTTACATGTTTTTAGTGTTTAAGGGTCTGCTGTAGTGGCGGCAATCTTGAATTTTTATTCCGCAAGAGCAATGTTAAATTTAAAACGATTTATTTCGTTTATTTTGTATCATCCGTTTTGCGTTTCACATTAAAAAAAATCCCTTTCATTTCTTACGTAATTAACATTTTTTAAGTACCAAGTTCGAAGTTCTTTTTTTACACAGTAAAAAAATTATAAATGAAAGTGAACGGCAAGCCGGATCAGCTATTTTATAAACTATATTCTGTTTTTTTTTCAGCACTTAATTACAAAAAATGGATTTATTAAATGATTTGAAGTGAAGCAATGTCAAAGCGCTCAGCTGCAAGAAATTGCACTGTTTAGGTACGGTTATAGGGTGAAGCACTGGCGTCGCCGGTTGCTTTCTCGTTTACTGGAGCAGACTCTCAATATTTGACGACCTCAGTTGATTGAAAATGTCTGATGATGGGACATAAGCCTCGAAACGCGTAATAAAAGGAAATCTAAAAGTCACTGTGTACAGTAAGTACTTGACAATTTAATCGTTGACTTTGATACTTTGGCCTATACTAAAAAATTAATTTTAAAATAAAAAGTATAGTAACACGACGCACCCCACGCTTTTTACAATACAATGATTTATTTTCTACTTTTCCGTTTGGTTAGCGTGTTTTTTTTAACTAAAATTTATTTTTTAATTTTTAGTCTCAAAAATTAATCAAAAGTAATTAATTGTGAGACTCGATTTTTTGTATATCCGATTCATACACACGATTCCGTTACATACAGCTAACGTAAAGCGTGATAACATCCTAACATTAAATAATTGGAACGCTTCTAACGATTGCAAATCAATCATGAGTCAAATGAATTATTGTGCACTCTATGTAAATTGTATTTGCGATATGCACGGAGTATACCAACCTAACAAACAGATCCGTGTAGCACTGACATGATTGCTTACTCCAAGCACGTACTAGACACTAATTATCCTAATTAACTAATTAAACATTATTGCTCATGTCAAATGAACGTAACGAATGTCCAGTACTTGAGTACGTAAGACGTAATACGTTTAACTCTTTACCCCGGGAAACTGGGTTAATCGGTTAAATTAATTTTACAAGTTAGAAGTGGCTTGCACATCTCCCAGTACTGCCGCTGGATTACAAAAGTAGGACAAATGTCTGAAGTTAACGATCAGCTGAGTGCAAAATGTTAGTTGTATTGTTGTAACTGTCTATCAAGTGAGTCAACTTTTGAGTTTGTATTATTAGCGAATTTCCATAGGCAATATTAGATATGGTAAGACCTATGGTCGAGAGTAGTAAATGGACAACGATCTTGGTCCCCAGAACACATTTTGGTGTTATTAGAAATGTGTTATATGTACTGTACTAAGGGAAACCCCTGCGTTCTCCGCACGCCAATCCCGTTGAAACATAATCATGTTATGTTTTCTTTATAATAAAGGTGTATGATTAATAATAACCCCAAAGCTAAGGGTCCCCCGTACATCGACATCGAAAACGATATCGGATTGGATGAACATTTCATGAGATTCGACCGGATTGGATCGACTCGTTCACAACAACTTTAAACAAACAAACAATTTATTTGTGTGTTTTGAAACCGACTTTAGCTGGCTTCATTTTTAAGTTCTGCCTAAATTCACCACGAGGTCGATGACGTCCTAATATCGGATAGTGTGGAATGCCTAATATCGGATATCCGATCCTTGTCTCTGCAGATGATGAAGACAGTGCTGTTGAGTGTGCCTGCTTATACTGCGATCAACCATACAAGACAGACACACCAGGGGAGCAATGGATTCGGTGCACAAAGTGTCTTGGGTGGGGTCACGAGTAGTGCACAGATAAAGAATAGTGCAAGAATTTTTGCTAAAAAATTTAGACTTTTACTTAATAAGTTACTTCAATTTAAGTTTACTTAATGGGGGGAGACCGGGGCAACATGACGAGCGAGGCAAGATGACTAATGTCATGTTCTGAAAAATCGTTCATAGGTAGCAGCACCATACGTAGCATGGCGGCTTACCACACGACAGGGATATAAATTTTATATTACGTGAAACAGTCCGAGAAGGAAATGTGTTTTTGATGATGTCTGATGTAATTTTTGCCGCTCAGGGAACAAGCTTTTAGTCAAACAAAGGTGAGTTAAAGCAAATAACGTTTGTAACAATTTGAAGGAAGTTGCATAACCTACATTTATATAGTACTAGCTTTCCCGATCCGCTTTGCACGGATAGACAAATCAACGTTAAATGTATAATAACAAAACAAATATATCAATACAAATATTATACTATGTATTTCTTATTGGGATTTTTAGTAATTTTGACCCCCAAAACCCCCCTAAAATTTCGAATTTTTTGAAAACATTTCTTAGCGAGCATCTAGGACCCTAGAAAAAGCTAAATACCAAATTTAATTCCAATCCGTTCGGTGGTTTTTGAGATTTCGTTATATCATTTTGTGGATCATCACCAACCATCTAAAGCCATTCCTCTTCAATATCGTCCTCCGGTATGTGGGCAAGTGGTGCACACTTTCTTATACTTCATATTTCATGCTTTTACTATGTTTCGAAGTAGGAATTTCTATTTTTATCGCAACCATTTTTTTTTCTATTTTTTTTTAGTACAACGTTGCCAAATGCATAATCAACTAGGGCATTTCATTTATGACAAATTAAAATGGCATAAAACCATCGGACGCCCGGTTCATCTCTTTCTACTTAGAAACCGTCGAAAAAGATACTCCGTCGGAAAAAAAAACACTTTCGGAAATAATAGCCCGACACCTTTCGACCAATAGCCCAGTCAAATTATTGTAATCAAAAAACAAAAAGTGGTATAGTTTTGCAAATTGGCTTAAAATGTCGTTTAAGGCTTCTACTTTATCATACTAAAAGTCCCCTAACGTGAGACTTGAGCTTTCGCCGCCAACTTGAATTTTAAGTAAGATTTTCTGGTTTTTCTAAATTATCTCGTTAAGTATTAATAGTTTACATACCATATGCAGTTACAAAATTAAAGTAAACAAAATTTACTACAAAAATTGAATTTACAGTTTTCTTGTAACTCCAACTGTTTCAGAGAAATATGTAGGTACTTAAATATGTAATTTTTCTAATTTTTAAGTAATTTTTTTAGTTTTTCTTAATTATCTCAAAAATTATTAATATTTTACATAAAATATATAATTGCAAAGTAGAAGTACACAAATTTTACTACAAAAAGTGTGTTTACTCCTGTTTCGTAACTCAATCCGTTTTAGAGATATGTGCACCTTTATATGATAATTTAAATTTTGTTGTGAAAGTCCTACTGAGTTGAGGAAAGTCGGAGAGGGGAGATCTGAAGGCAAATCGTACCGTGTGTGGGGACAGCGTCGCTGCTATCAGATCTGACGGATCCGTCGTACGATAAATCGTTCCGTGTATGGTCCGCCTAAAGATGGTAAATAATGTTAAATGTTCAAATCAAATTATTTAGTATATTTTATAACAGCAGTTGTAATAAAGGGTAAAAGAACCAGCAAGGCTAAGTCTACACTTTAATGAAAACCTAACCTAAAATATAGAAATACAATTAATTGCTTCAAAGTTTGAAATCAGGTGTTAATGGAAATATTAGAGCGAACAGCTGTTTTATATGTTCTTTTATTCAATTGGCTCTTCGTTATCCAGGCGATGATAACCACCCAGGTTTTTCGCCTTTAAACCCAAAAAAAAAAAAAAAAATTGTTGCTACATTAATGATTGTAAGTAAATACACGTGTTGGTTCATCAGTCTAGGATTAAAATACGATTTTTTCCGACTAAATCAGACCCAATTTTTTCTTGACGAGAGATGAAAATGTGGTCTACATTATATCGCCGTTGTTTTCTAGTTCCTTCCGCACCACTTTAACACGATATGTCAAAGTTGTGAGACACTTTTCGCATCCGCTCAAAAATTGGGCGGGATGAAGTAGGTTGTACCGGATGTACGTCTGGTGAAACTTGATTACAGATTGTTGAAACTGAATTTCATGCCAGAAAATCGTGATTGATTTCATTTTATTCAGTTGAGTTTCTGACACTTAGTTGCAGCGTGTTGGAGCTTCAAACGTATAAACCTAATTTATACGTCAACTCACGTCAGCGGTTCAGTAACCCACTAATAGCAATAATTAAGAAAGCCAAAAATTTGACTTTTTTTCTTAGTAACCTTTAGTATTATCCGAAATAAATTATTATTGTATTTGTTGTTCCTTGTACGATATTCTGTAAAATAGTATTTATATAGAATTTAAAAGTTATAGAATTTATCCCAAATCAATTCCAGTTTATAATCTGTTTGGGATGAAGCAACGTTAAATAATTAACTTAAGACCTTTCTTTACCTTGAAGAAAACTCCCGAGTGTACAGAATGATTTTAATAAAAAGGTCTGACTCAAGCCGCAAAATCGTTGAAACATGCATTCGTAATAACGTGTTTCGGATTCTATTTATAAATTAACTAGCTGACTCGTGCGAAGCATTCGCACGTAACTTACAAACAGTGTTTTATTAATTTAAATCCATGTTAAAGAGAAATAATTTTGTTATTGTTATTATATATTTTTAAACAACTTACCAACTTGCAGAAGGTAAACAACAACAAATAGGTGTATCCACAATGCTGTTTATAACAACGCTTACAATTAATTAAAAAATAGCAATGTAGTGGCGTAACGACAGCTCTCCAGCTGGGTATTGTTATCATCAGTGTTGCCAACACCGGGAAAATATCCATACAACTTACTTGATCTTATATCACTGTTACTTTCGGATTGTATATTTCTTTTTTATGTGTATTTTTTCGTATAATTAATTGTATTTTGTATATTTTTCCGGTGTAGCGGTTAAGGAAAGCTTTAAAATGATGCCTTATTCATGTAATTAGATGATGTATTAAGGAAGTTATGGCGTACCGACAAAAAAATGGCCTTGAGAAATTATATATATGATAATCTGGGAAACTACTTTAAGTTATAAAAAAGGCTTTATATTTTTTACGTGTTAGCCTAAAATATGGAAATTACTGCTTAAAACTCCCAAAAAATGCGTTAAAAATAATAGATTTTTACTCAGTTAAACTGCTGATTAAAAGGAGTTGCCGTCAATTTCTTTCAATTATGTGATATAAGACAAAAGCACATAGCCTTTAAGAACAATTTAAGATGTCTCACAACTTTTTAGGTTGAAAAACGGCGTCCGAAACACGTTAGTACGAAGTGCATATTTTTGTTGTTTTACGCAAGGTATAGAAGACCCTTAAATATCCTCAAAGGAAGAGAAGAGAAAAAAATATATAGAAAAGGGGAAAATGCTGTAAATTAATATTCATTGTGTATCTGGGGACACACGAATTGCCACAAATTTTGGGTCCATCTGAAACGCACGAACTGCCACAGTCATTAGAGGGGATTAGAAAGGGTCAACTGGCAAGATAAGAAACACACGAACTGCCACAAGGGTTCGGTCAGGTAGCGGCTCCAAGTGAGGGAAAAACGGGAATTATACTCCCACGGTTACCCCCATCCCCCCACCCACATTTTTGTCTTCTTTTCTGGTATTTTCGAAGGCATTAAACAGTCTTGTTACATACCTAACAGTGGGAAGATGTCTCTTCCGGAATTTAGTGTGGTGTTGAGTGAAAGGGGTCAGGAGTGTTTGACTATTGATGGGTTTAGATTTGTTAAACAGTATGTTTATAATTGTTCTATGTTAGGTTAGGTTAGGTTAGGTTAGGTTAGGTTAGGTTAGGTTAGGTTAGGTTAGGTTAGGTTAGGTTAGTTTAGGTTAGGTTAGGTTAGGTTTATTAACTTCGTGCTATGTTAATAACAGTTATTTTTAAAGGATTCTTGATACTAGAAACTATTAAATGCAATATTGATTGGAAATAAAACGCTCCTGTTGCAATATTTTTTTGTCTCGATGCTGAGCTATCACTTCTTTGACTTCTTGAGGCCGATTGAAAACAATGGTTATTACTCACAGCCTTAGCCGTTTTTCCCTGACTTATGTTTGAAATATAAGTAATGTGCAGGAATATCATCGAGGGATAACCGCGGGAGTATAATTCCCGTTTTTCCCTCACTTGTAGCCGCTACCTGACCGAACCATTGTGGCAGTTCGTGTGTTTCTTATCTTGCGAAATGACCCTTTCTAATCCCCTCTAATGACTGTGGCAGTTCGTGCGTTTCAGATGAACCCAAAATTTGTGGCAGTTCGAGTGCAGCCGTGTATCTAGAGTGCAAAGTTGAGTTTGTAGCACGAGATAAACATTTGACATTCGAGTGTGACAAATTAAACTTTGCACACGTGATACACACAACGTTTTTCCTACAGCTGCATTTTATATTAGTGTTTTAGTTTTTAAAGTGTTTTACAGAGGTTAGTTCCGTTAAGAATCAACATTTTCAAAGCATTGACCATATAAAACAAAACATGTTGCATTGTGCGTAAACAGCTGGAGTGCGAAAAGTATTACATTACCGGACACATGCAGTTTAGTTTGCACACTGATGTGAGTGTGCAAAAACGCACTTTATTAAACAGCTGTAGGAAAAAGATATTTACTGAAACCTATTATAATAGGCCTAAATTGGAATAAATGTGAAATAAACGGTACCAGATAACTGCCACATACTTTCTCCCAGTTGAAACTTTATACGTTCCCAAGAGTAGCATAGGAGATGGTTATTTAGAATTACAAAAGTAGGAAAATGTTACTATGGGAAATATTAGATGCATGTAACACACATCCATATTATATTATACTAGCTAGCCCGATCCGGCTTTGCACGGATAGACAAATCAAAGTTAAATGTATATTAACAAAAAATATATTATATCAATAAATATAAATTACTTTATGTTTTTCTTATGGGGAGTTTTAGTAACTTTCAACCCCCCCCCCCAAACTCAATTAAAATTTCGATTTTTCTAAAACCCTTTCTTAGCGAGCACCTAGGGCCCTAGAGGAAGCTAGATACAAAATTTCATTCCAATCTGTTCGGTGATTTTAGAGAAATCATGATTTAGTAACTTTGACCGAAAAAACCCCTTAAAATGTCGAATTAAAAAAAAAAAACCTTTTTTAGTAAACACCTATGGCCCTAGAGGAAGCTACATACTAAATTTTATTCCAATCTGTTCGGTAGTTTTGGAGAAATCTTGATTTAGTAACTTTGACCGCCAAACCCCCCTAAAATTTGGAATTTTTTAAAACACTTTCTTAGAGAGCACCTATGTCCCTAGAGGAAGCTACGTACCAAATTTCATTCCAATCCGTTCGGTGGTTTTGGAGAAATCATGAGTTAGTAACTTTGACCGCCAAACCCCCCTAAAATTCCGAATTTTTTGAAAACCTTTCTTAGTGAGCACCTATTTCCCTAGAGGAAGCTACATACCAAATTTCCTTCCAATCCGTTCAGTAGTTTTTGAGAAATCGTGATCAGTGGGTTAGTGGATTTGGATTTATATAGATTATATTATTATTATTAAAAAAATTCGATCGATTTCGAAAATATTTGCACCAAACTTACCAATTAGGCCTGTATAGTTGCACGGAAAATATTTTGAAAAATTTTGAAAAACAATCCCCTTTTTGGCCAAAAACCCCCAAAAATCAGTTATTATTATTACCTAAACGAAAATTGTTAGAAAGATGCGGTTTTTTGCATATTATAGGGTACATTAAGGGCTAAAAATAAGCCAAATTTTGAATTTTCTCGTTTTTTGGCAATTTTTGGGGGGTAAAATCCCTTAAAAATCAAAAATTTGAAAAAATGAAGAAAAAAACCGCATGGAGATATTCCAGAACTACACCTACATACCAAATTTCATCAAAATCGGACCGTTGGTATGGTCCCAGCTCTGTACACATCCTTACAGACACACGGACAGACATCACCAAAAAACCAATTTTGGGTTCAGGGAGCACCAAAACAAAAAGTTAAATTAAAAATATTTTTGGATTAAGGGAGCACCACTACAGCTAATTCCACTAAACAATTTTTGGGGTTCAGTGGGCACCAAAACAGACAATTCCACTAAAAATTCAAATTCGAAAATTTGGATGAAAACAATACTTTCTCCATATACTACGTATAGGGCGGAGAAAGTAAAAAGCAGTCGCGGGACTGCCGACAGGAGTGAAAACTGTAGTGAATATAAATCGTTGGTCATATATTGGTTTGATCTGAAATTTGAGTATTTTAACACTACGAAATAAACCATTTTAAATCAACTTACAAAATGAGGAAGCACAATGTCCATTTCATCCTCCATACAGCCTTAAACTACACGCATTTTAAATACAATGGGTAAGGTACGGTGCGGGCAGGTACGGCTCGCGAGAATTCATTTGAATAGGTACCCACGCAAAAAGTGCCTAACGGGGCATAAGAATTTTTCACTTTAAAAAGAAGAGTCAACTTACGGGATTCGTATTTATTTCATTCAAGATTTACTTTATTAGTTCGTTTAGTGTTCAGTTTACAATTATTTTAATTTAATAACAGCAAAGCACTTGTTTCTAAAATAATTTTACAGTCCATCTTTCAGAAAACATCGACCGCATCGACGTAGCCCATAGTCTCCGTCTTCTGAATTAATACAACTGCAGTTACAATAGATTGCAAAGGAATCTTACGTATTCGGGTTCAGCGACACTTTGTCTATCAGTAGTAGAGTCCTTATCAAAAGCATTCCTCACGGATGACGTGTCTGTATAATAGGTGCAATGTGAAGGCGTAATGGCCGTAGTTGTGGGAGATATCTAATCTGTAAAAAGACAACAAACTCATCAGTGCGTGAAGGTGGGTTAAGTATTCAAGATTAAACTGAAATGTATACACAAGCTGAAATATTGTTTTTTGTTTGAACGCCTTGAGATGTATAATTTATAAAATCTATCTATAGTAATATTAAAAAGAGGTAAATTTGTTTGTTTGTATGTAGAGGGAAATCTCTGGGACTACTGAACCGATTGAAAAAATAGTTTCACTAATAATAAACGGTACCACATAACTGCCACATACTTTCTCCCAGTTGAAACTTTAAAACAAATTCGACGTTCCTAGTCCATATCGTTTTTGAGATATAAAACAAACAATATTTTTATGGTTTTAGGGGTGGTTTCAACAATTAAATGCGAAATATTTTTAAATCCTTACTTAGTACCAGGAACTGGCACATACTTTCTCACAAACAAATTTAAATTATTAAACAGATTCACTGTGATTCATAATTGTATTAAAGTAGGAGGGGGTTCACATTAAACTAGGAGAGTAACTAATAAATATTATTATTACTATTAAAACTATTCGATCGATTTCCAACAAATTTGCACCAAACATGTCAATTAGGCCTGTATAGATGCACGAAAAAAGGTTTTGACAAATTTTGAAAAACAACCTCCTTTTTGGCCAAAAATCATTTGTTATTATTACTATTGTTATTACCTAAACGAGAATTTTTTGAAATATGCTGTTTTTTGCATATGGTAGGGTACATTAAGTGCTACAAATAAGTAAAATTTTATCAAAATCGTTAGAGCCGTTTTTGAGAATTTATATTTTTCTCGTTTTTTGACCATTTTTGGGGGGTAAAACCCCTTCAAAATCAAAAATTTGAAAAAAGTTAATAATACCTGGAGATATTTTAGAACTGCACCTACATACCAAAGTTCATCAAGATCGGACCGTTGGTATGGTCTCCAGCTCTGTACACATCCTAACAGACACACGGACAGACATCACCAAAAAAAACACTTGTTTGGGTTCATGGAGCACCAAAACAAATAATTTCACTAAAAATATTTTTGAGTTCAATTAGCACCAACACAGATATTTACACTAAACAAAATTTGGGGTTCAGGGAGCACCAAAACAGATAATTCCACTAAAAATTCAAATTCGAAAATTTGGACGAAAATAATACTTTCTCCATAAACTACGTATAGGTGGGAGAAAGTAAAAAAGCTACACTATGCCTGAGTAACATAGGCTATAATTTCTTTTTATAAAAACATTTTTTGTATCAATATTTGTAAACTTATTCAGAAACATTTTTAGGTTAGGCCTAGACTGATGAACCAACACACATTTCTTGAATATATTTACATTCATTACCATAGCAACCACTTGAATAAAATAACTGATAAAACAGCTGTTTGCTCTAATATTTCCATTAACAGCTGATTTCAAACTTTGAAGAAATTATTTGTATTTTAATTTTTAGGTTAGGTTTTTTATTAAAGTGTAGACCTGAGCCTTGCTGGTTCTTTTAACCGTTATTATAACTGCTGTTTTAAAATATAACGATATAATTTGATTTTAAAATTTAACATTATTTACCATCTTAGCTTTGGGGTTATTTTTAATCCTATACCTATATTATAAAGAAAGCATAACATTATTATGTGTGTAGAAGGTTCCAACGGGGTTGGCGTGCGGAGCACGCAGGAGCCTACCCTAGTATTTACTTAATATTAAAAGTTAAACTTTGCATGTGTGAGAAGAATTTTGCATTTACAAAAACCAAAAAGTCATAATCTACAGTAAGAAATTGTCCATGGAATGGCAAAAGTGCCAATGTAACACATTTTTTAGAAATTGGGTATTTAGTGTAGTAAATTTCTTGATAGAATAAACCTTGATCACAAAATCTCACAACTAATACGTTTATTAACTCAAACGCGTTTCACCGACAAAGTCACCATCTTCAGTGATGCACGAGCTACAATAGCCAAACTATAACTATAGCGACTATTGTAGATCGTGCATCACTGAAGATGGCGACTTTGTCGTTGAAACGCGTTTGAGTTAATACACGTATTGGTTGTGAGATTTTGTGTTCAAAGTTTATTCTACCAAGTATATATCTTCCCACAAGCTCAATATTTATTTATAATACATTTCTGATACACTTTTTAACATACTGCCAAAAGGGCTGGTGTCTAGATCAAATAATATGCTGTAAAATTAAAATATTAGTTCTGGGTTTGGGGCTGGCGTGAAAATCATGTCCTGGCCGAAGGACTGATGACCATAGAATAGCATTTAATATATACTTTAAAATAACAATAGATCAACTTAAATAATTTGAAGATAGTATAGTATGGATAAATAAATATAACATAATGGTGACTCACAATTTATTATTTACACTAAAAAGTCCCGTGAAAAATCACATTCATATTAATTAGATACACATCCGAAATTCATTATTTAAAAAAATACTATTTAAAAACAACAAATTTATCTAGGCCTACCTAACTACGCTGACGGGAATTTAAACGCGGCAAATGTGTGCAATTATAAGGATTATAAAACTGTGGGCCTATTTGTTAAAATTTTGAATTTAATAGCGTTATTATATATTTAAAGGAAGAAAAAATATTACCTTTTAATTGCTTTTGATTTCATGTTGATAGATCAAATAGATTTAGAAGTTATAATATGCAGGGTGTTTACAAACTCCCTGGAAAATTTTTGTGAATTTGTTCCTTCGGTCAAGACAATGAAAAAACGTCATATAAATATGGGTCTGATATGGCTAGTTTTCTGTCTGTCTGTCTGTTTGTGTTTTTTACAAATTATTTTATGACTTGAGTACTATTCTAGATAGAAACTTCAAATTTGGCTCGAATGTGTAAATTGGTAGGTAAAACAAGACAAGTGTATACAATTTCGTTACGATATCTTAAACAGTTTTAAGATGGCGGCCATTTAAAATCTTTGATGTTAAATTTCACGAAAACCGTTATTTAAAAAAAAATTACCAGTAATAAAAAATGTAGAATTTTAAGACGAACAAAATCATACTTTATTTGCTACAATCGAATAATAAATAACTGAGTAATGAAACATTTACTGAAATAAATATCATACAAAATTTGCACTAAACAATTTGCCGTGTACAGTTGTTGCATAATTAGTTAAATGTCTCGTTACTCAGTCATTTACTATCCGATTGTAGCAAGAAATTACATGATTGAAGTTGTAAACATAATCTCAAAGTATAATCTACGTTATGTTTTGTTTGTATTACAGATGATGGGTGAAATCAGCTGTTATATTATGTCACTCACGTAAGTACGTACGTATGTAGGCCTACGTATCGACGTACACTCGCTTTTATAGGAGTTGATGGTACAATTTTTGTTTTAAATCTGTAAAATATGATTATGTTATAAATAAAGCCATTCCACACTGCTAGCGGCACAGTTTTGGATATCAAAATTTACATTTATATTTTTTTTTTTCAAATAAAAATTAATTAATGTATAGGCGGTTAACATGCTTTATAATTACGCCAAATTGTATTGTTATGCTTTTCACTGTTTACACAAAAAATGATAAGAACATAAATTGTTGGCGAATTTCCATAGGAAAGATGAGCTACTGCAGTGACACTTACGGTGAGATCTAAGGTCGGGAGTAGTAAATCGCGGTCCGCAGAACAAATTTTGGGGTGTCATTAGAAATTAAATATACAGTGTATTCGCAAATTATGTTTCCAGACTTCCACAAATTGTTCCTTTGGTCAAAACAAGAACAAAACTTCCAATAAACATAGGTCCTAAGACGCTTAGTTTCCTAGATATCCGCCATTTTGTTTTTTGTACAAAATAATTCATATCTAGAGAACGGTTTGACTGATTGAGTTCAAACTTGGCATGAAGTATAACCTAACAGTGATATACCTCAAGAAAAATAAACGATTAAATCCAATCATGCGTTTCAAAATGGCGGCGGTTTGAAAATTTCAAACCTAAATTACTCCAAAACTGTACATTTTAACGAAAAATGTCAAGATACCTTTTTTGTAGCCCTTTTGATTCCCTATCGGATGGTGTAACTGTCAAAACAATCGGATGAAGGATAACAGTTAAGTTATGTGTACTAATTGGTTTGTTCAACCCGGCATCCTATACCAACACAGTAAATACTACAATATTGTATGGACATTTTGTTGCCATTACCTTTTAACAACAAGCGAATTACGGCTAAACTAAGCCGAAATCGAAAAAGTGTTATACTACATTTTCGACTTATTTTTGCATGTAGAATCTGATAGCTCGCTAGAAAAATAACTACACAAATTGTTCAATTTAAAAAAAATTGTGGTTTTAGGCTCATTTTGGTTGTTGTAGACAATTACCAAGAAATTATGTTTTTTGTCTATAACTCGGTTATCCTTTGACCTACTGATACTACAAAAAAAAAAACATTTTGTCTGTCGTTGAAAAAGGAAAATATTTTGTTTCTTGTACATTTTTTGTAAAGTTAACGGTTTTCAAGATATTCCACGTTAAAAATTTGTAACTTCCGCCATTTTGAAAATTATAAAAATAAATTCTTTGTGTTTGGTACACTGATTAATCGTAACATATAAAATGCTTATTCCAAAATTGAAGTCGATATCTTATCCATTTCCAGAGTTACAGTGAGTTTTTGTAAAAAAACAAAATGGCGGATTACGGCTAAACTAAGCCGAAATCGAAAAAATGTTATTTTACATTTTCGACTTATTTTTGCATGTAGAATCTGAATCTGCATAGCCCGCTACGCTTTACTGAATCACCCTGTATATGTGTTCGCACTCTTGACTGCCGCATTTTAAGTCCGATTTGGTTCACACTTAGGTTGTTTATGTCGCTTGGACGAGTTCGTTAGCCAATACGTCCAACAACCAGAAACACGTTTTTTGATCGGAAGTAACTGTTTCTTTAGATTTTTCGTACCAGAATGTAACGTTTTTAGGGTTTCATCTAATAAAATCGACCTTGTAGCTCGTTTAGTCTTCCAAAAATCGACCAAAACGTAAAATTCCATAAAAATACACGATTCAAATCCACGTGGGGATCTTACCGTGAGCGCGGGCATATGCTGATGTGAGGCCGACGGCCGAGTAAGTACGCTGCGAGCGAAGCGAAACAGTCCATAACCCGATTCCACAATGTCGAGGTGCAATCTCATAAAATGAGGTTTTCAGCTGCAAGTGGATCGATGGAGCGCATGTATCGAAGCTGCAAGCTTAGATGCAAATATCTTTATATATATAATACGTGAAGCCGTTTTTTGTAAACACAACTCTTCCCTTATTTCTGGACCAATTTTAATGTTTGAGGTTTCAAAAAATTCGTCTCATTTCTTAGTTTTGCAATAAGGTTTTAGATGTCAAAAATTATTATCCTTAATGGCGTGAGCTAATCTCAAAGGTCGGGTTTTCCCCATAAGATTAACATGGAAAATATTTAAAAACCATTTCTATACAAAACAGCTGTTTATAATAAGAAACAAACTAATCCAGCTGATTTCGTGGATGTAAATAACGATTATTACAGTATTCAGAAGGTTATAAAAACATTTTAATACAAAACAGCTGTTTATAATAAGAAACTAACTAATACAGCTGCTTTGTGGAAGTAAATATTGATTTTTATAAGGGAGGAAATGAATTATTTATTCAAATTATAAAATTTACGAATTAATTTGTTTTGAACATTTAACATTATTTACCATCTTAGTTTTGAGGTTATTATTTATAAATTTTTTGTTAGGTTTTTGATTAAGTGTAGACCTGAGCCTTACTGGTTCTTTTAACCTTTATTATTACTGCTGTTATAAAATATAAGAAATAATTTTATTTGAACATTTAACATTATTTACTATCTTAGTTTTGAGGTTATTATTAATCCTACACTTTTATTATAAATAAAACATAACATATGTTTTTAGAAGGTCGCACCGGGGGTTGGCGTGCGGAGCACGCAGGGGTCTCCCCTAGTATTCTACTAATATATTTTTGTACACATCTACTATTCAGCGCCTTCGGGACTGACCAATTTCCCAAATTGTTGAAACCCTGATACATATAAATTTAGTTCTGGAAATTCGCTAAACTTACGTCAGTGGTTCAGCTGCGTGGTCGAATTTATTTCAACGTAGGATAGTGTTTTACTTAAAACGCTTATTTTGCAAGTTACCAGCCAAAAAACATGTTTTTTTTTTTTTGTTGTTGATTTCTCATATTTTTGGACAACTTAAGATTCGTTTTTGGCACCGACGAAGAACCTAAAGTGAACCAGAACTTTAAACTTTTGTTAACAAAGGTTTAGTTTTTTAACTTCCCGCTAAGAAAATTGAAAATTTTCTAAAATCGGGAAGTTATTGGTTTTACCCTGTTTTTCGAAAATCGAGTATTCATCAGATCTCGACGTTTTGAGGTCCTAGGAATCTTCCCTGACCACTCCCGAGAGGGTGTCACCCTGTCTGTATGTATGTGTGTGTGTATGTAAGTATGTGACCCGCTTATAACATTTTTCAAATCAGGTTTTTTTGGAATAACTTTTAAACGGCTTTACCGATCAATTCCAAAATCTAATCAGCTTTTAACCTTGAAAAGCGACGTCGATCGCTACCAGTCCGGTCAAAATCGGTTAATTCGTTCGTGAGATATCGTGAACGAAAGAAAATAAAAAAAGTGTTTTTCTCAATTTCTCCGAAATTTTTCATCAGAAAATTTTTTGTTGTCGATTCTTTCAATGGACTCGAAAAACTGCATCGATTGCCGCAAATCGCATAAAAATCGGTTGATTCATTCAAAAGTTATGGCAGTTCAAAATTTCCAAAAATAGTATTTGTTGTAATTAAACTTAGCGGGAAGTTACATGGATGGCCTTTAGGGTCAACCATTTTCCAAATTTTTTTACACACTTTAACTCATTAAAAACAAGTTTTCATTAAATTTTAAGAACCTGTTGTTAGCTACTGTCATGTCTGAACCAGCTTAATGCCTGCTAATTTGGACTTGTCTCTAATCATGTTACACATTGTTAATTATTATCTAAAAAAAAATAACGATAAATAAGTTGAAATTAGGCACAGAGGTGTAGGTATAATGTAGTAAAAAAATTGGAAAATAATAATGTACTCTTTGTATCCACCCAATTCAAAATGGCGGCAGTTATAATGTACGATATTGAATAGGCCTACCTGTAAGGCTATCAAATTCACAAAAAATTTCCGAGACACAAAAAGTTGTAATTTTCAATTGTAAACAAAACCTTGTTAACTAATTACCGTAAGAAAGATGGGCTGTTGCATTAACTCTCGTGGTGAGACTTAAGGTCGGAAATAGTAAATAAGATTTATGTGTTTTATAGGTTTTATTGATCAATAATAAATGAGCACCGATCATGATCCCCAGAAAACGTTTTTGGGTGTCATTCAAAACTTTATATACAGAGTGTCCCCGAACTCTCTGGACCCATTTTGTGGATAAGTTCCTGGGATCCAGACAAACATATTTCACAATATAAACATGGGTCTACGGTGCTTATTTCTTCGTCTGTCTGTATGTGTTTTTTAGAAAATACTTAATATTTTCGGAAGTAAGAAATATATTAAGCTCAAACTTTGTACACCTATTTCTTGCCTAACCTTTTATCACTGTACGAAAAATTAGAAAATTATTTTAAATATTTTAAAAATGGCGGCCGTTTATAATTTTTAATGTCAAATATCTCAAAAACCGCTAACTTTACAAAAAAATTACAAAAGACAAAAAAGTTTTCTTTTTTAATGACAAACACAATGGTTTTTTGTTTGTCTGTAGCTCAAAGGATAACAGAGATATTGACCAAAAAAAAGGAAAAATGTATTTCTTGGTAGTTGTCAACAATACCCAGAATTACTCTAGAAACAAAATATTTTAATGTTATTATGAGCTAAAATAATAATTTATTTGCATAATGTTCCGAGCAATTTCTGAGCTGATTCCACTAGCAAACAATAATGGAAAAAATCATATATTTATTGGTCCGGAAATGTTTCGTTAGAGAGATACGGCTGGCGAAATATTTCACCCTTGTTTCAGATTACTCACAGAAACGAATCGCTATTTAAATATGTAGGGCGTCAATTAAGGTGTAAAATTTAATTTAATTTACGTAAAATGAGCAGATAAACTTAATAAAATAGGTCGCAGTTCTGTAACTGCAGTAATTGTTGCGATATTTGACCCAAAACGCAAAATTCGGTCTCAAAAAACATGATTTACAGGGGTCCCATATGGTTTCCACAGGATAACAGTTAAGTTACGTGTACAAATTGGTTTGTTCAACCCGGCATCCTATACCAACACAGTAAATACTACAATATTGTATGGACATTTTTTGTCATTACCTTTCAACTTAGCTATTATCCTTCATCCGATTTTTTTAACAGTTACACCATCCGATAGGGAATCAAAAGGGTTACAAAAAAGGTATCTTGAAATTTTTCGTTAAAATGTACGGTTTTGCAGTAATTTAGGTTTGAAATTTTGAAACAGCCGCCATTTTGAAACGCATGATTGGATTTATTCGTTTATTTTTCTTGAGGTTTATCATTGACAGGTTAAACTTCATGCCAAGTTTGAACTCAATCAGTCAAAGTGTTCTCTAGATATGAATTATTTTGTATAAAAAACAAAATGGCGGATATCTGGAAAACGAAGCGTTTTTGGACCTATGTTTATAGGAGCTTTTTTCTTACTTTTTGTATGAGGAATCATATCCCAAAGTCCTGAAGGGTTTTTAGTAAACACCCTGTATACAGGGTGTTTACTAAAAACCC
>JAGFPH010000625.1:14144-40424 GCA_018207615.1 Philaenus spumarius | reverse complement strand
ATGGCGTGCGAAGAACGCAATGCTTTGTGTATTGAAGATACTCCCAACATGCGGAATGGCGTGCGAAGCATTTTGCAGATATTCAGCACCGTCATGAATAGACTTATTTCACAAATTGTTGGTTGAAACCCTAAAACATAGGCCTATAAATTTAATTTTGGAAATTTGCTCAACTCACGTCAGCGGTTCATCTGCGTGATCGAATTATTTTTAATTTTTACAGATAAGATATTATAGGGGATTTTTAATGTCAGCCTAACAGGTTTCGCGACGTGAATGCAATGTCACTAATTGCTAATGTAATATTACCCCCTATTATATGTTAAAACCCAAGAAGGCTTATACTAAAATTTGGTTTTACAAAAATAGTTCGTAAAATAAACATATAAAAAAGAATTTTATATATTATAAAAAATCAATATTGAGACTTGTACGTTTATACAGGGTGGTTACTGAAGATATTAATTTCAAAGCGATCTAAGTGCCAAAACTAAAATTTTAAAGACATGAAAAAACACTGCATTTTTATAAAAAACCTATTTTTTATTTATACATAATTTTTAAATCATCAAAGCAATAATAAAAACTTATGGTAAATGTAATAACATGGATAATAGATAGTAGTACTATCAAAAAATTTAATTTACTTTATTATTTTTTTTTTTTTTTACTTTTATTATTGCAATCTTAATCCATGGATTAAATAAGTAATACACATAACATAAATAATATGTGTGAAACCTAGATATTAACCAAGTCCTGCGGTTTATGACGCTTAAGTCGTCTTTTGTCACATTTCACGTTTAAAAGTTGGATAGCTTCCACGTTCACATGTCGATAAAGTCTCTTTTCATGCCGAGAAGCGCAGTCTTGAATTACCTCGTTCACACTTTTCAACTTTAGGTCTGCATGAAGGTTATCATTCCATTGGTATCTTGCATTTGTAATTGTACGAATAATACGAGTTTGTATTCGCTGAATAATTAATTGATTTGAAGGTTTCCCCATAAGTCCGCACCATATGTCCAAATGGGTCTAATAATTGAAATATACAACAATCTCTTATAGTACAACCCCAATTGGGATGAAATAAATCAATTTATGTGATTTTTTCAAACTGATCTAAGTCCTAGTACACAGACCTCTCAAATTGATTTACGTCCATGCTGTATGTACTCCAAAATTATCTATGTACTGTCACAGTCTGAAAGCCTGGCACATAGATCATTTCGAAGTGCGCTGCCCGCTGGAATTACAGGTCACGCATTCTGTGGTAACCTGAAGTTATTACAACGATGTAGTTGGAACCTAGATCTTTTGGACATGCATTGGCGAACATAAATCGCTTTGAAATAAAAAAAAACTATTTTTTATTTTTGGCACTTAGATCACTTTGAAATGAACGTCTTCAACTATGCGGCAATGTCTTGGTAGCTCATTCTATATCTAAAAAAAAAAAAAAAAGGCCCATACAAACAAAGGCCCGAAAACGCTTTGTTTTCCAGATATCCGCCATTTTGTTTTTTGTACAAAACAATTCATAACTCGAGAACGGTTTGACTGATTGAGTTCGAACTTGGCAAGCAGTATAACCAAACAACGATCTATCTCAAGAAAATAATTGATTCTGTCCAATAATGCGTTTCAAAATTACGGCTATTAGAAAATTTCAAACCTAAATTACTCAAAAACGGTACATTTTAACAAAATAATTCGACACCTCTTATGTAGCACTTTGGTTTCCCTATCGGATTTTGTAACTGTCAAAACAATCGCATAAAGGATAATAGTTAAGTTATGTGTAATAATTGGTTTGTTCGACCCGGCATCCTATACCAACACAGTAAACAGCAATATTGTATGTCATAGCTTTAACTTAGCTAACTTATTATCCTTCATCAGATTTTTTCGTCAGTTACACCATCTGATAACGAATCAAAAGGGCTAAAAAAAAGTGTCTTAAATTGTTTTGTTAAATTGTACGGTTTTAGAGTAATTTAGGTTTGAAATTTTCAAACAGCCGCCATTTTGAAACGCATCATTGGATAGAATCAATTATTTCTCTTGAGATAGATAATTGTTAGTTTATACGTCTTGCCAAGTTTGAACATAATCAGTCAAACCGTTCTTGAGATATGAATTAATAGGTAGCTCTCAGAGACATCCCTCAAAGTAAAGAAATAGTAAGAGGTAACTCTAGAAACAAATTTCTAATGAGATTTTGTGGGGAAACTCAAAAGATCCTTAAACTTTTGAGTTTTATAGACACAAGAATTTGTTCCAAAGTAAACCAGATAGCCGAAATTTGGTTATATTAAAAAAAAATTGTCTACCCAACCTTCTGCTAGGTTATATAACTACTCCAAACTCTCATAACTAATTCTATAGCAAACGGTACTGTTGAAATTTTATATTGAAAAACTGCTGTGGTGCTGGTATGTGTGCAAACAACGTCAAAAGGGCCCTCAACTATCTGTTTGTCAGACATTTGGTTACTTAATATAAAAGTTATTTTCGAGATAAAGGTGGCTCTGCGGGAAGGAACGCTTTGTCCCTTATCTTCAATCCAATTTATATTTTGAAGTATAATGTACATTGTACTATTAATGGTTATTTAGTATATTCTTATCACGCAAGAAGCTTTCTATTGGGAACACATTTTCTCTAAGCTCTCGCGTAATTAAGTAACTTGTACTCCGGTATCTAAGACTCTAACACGTGATTTTCATACAAAAAACTTCTTCATTATGGTTGACTGAAACGCCGGAGAAAAACGCAGAACTTAATATTATTTGAGAAATATATCTTATATATATATAACAGCGATTAAAGAATTTTATTTCTCGTTCTGTATTAAACGAAAATGTAGATTAGTTCAAAAAAAGTTCTGAATGTTTTATTTACTCGAAATAAATTTAAACTGGCAAACAAATGTTTATTGATTTATTATTATAGTGTTGAATATTTGGACAAAAGTCGCAGGAAAAAACATCTCTACGTTACAGTAAGAACAAGAATAATGTAAAGTAAAGAAGATAAATTTGTTCAAACAGTTTGAATTAGTAAAACTTTAAAAACCTATCACAAATATATATGCAAAGGGTGGTGTCAGCGTGCTTCGCACGCCAACCTCCTTGCTGCATCCGCACACACATTTTATAACTTTTTTCCAATGTATAATCAACTCCTGTAAACGCGAGTGAACGTTCATACGTACATACGTATGTGAGTAACATATAATATAACAGCTGATTTCACCCATCATCTGTAATACTTAAACAAACCCAGTGTAGATTATAGTTTGGGATTATGTTTACAACTTCAATCGTTATAATTTCTTGTGAAGTTTATTTTTTTTAAATATGAGCTAAAGAACTAATTCATGCTGTAATATACTATATAATATTTGCTTTGAGGTTATAAATTATATGTAAACACAACCTTTTATCATCAATATATTTTTTTATACAAATTTAAAGAAGAGATATTCGTTTAACTTCGGAAACATTCGTATACCTTCGTATAACATATAAATATATTCCATTATTAATTTCTTTACTATAATATTAATAACTTCTAAATCATTTTGATTTATCAATATGATATAAAAAACAATTAAAAAAAAGTATTTTTATCTTACTTTAAATATACAAGGTGTCTTAAAAGTCCCCCCCCCCCCTTTATCTTCTGTGTTTATTAAAACAAACAAATATCCTTTGGGGAACGATACTAACTTAGCCCGAAGTATCTTTTGAGGCAATCGGAAATTTTGAGTGTCCCCTAAAATTGTGGGATTTTGGGGGGCAACTCAAAATTTTTAAGTGGGAAGTATGGTCATGTGATACTTCATTTTAAAGGTTTATTTAAGACTAGGAAAATGGCATAAAGAAAATATAAATCGGACCACCCAAAACAAAATGGCGGCCCTAAACGTGTTGAAATAAATCGACATAAAGTTGTTAATATCTCGAAAAGGAATAGTTTTTAGAAAAAATTTCTAGAGACAAAAAATGTTTATTTCAAAGTGCTTGACCTAAAAATTGCTTTCAAATAGATTTCGTTAATTTTATTTTTTACAAAATTTTCTAAGATGTAGGAGTTGACTTAAAATTTACGAAGTTTGTTTATTAGGAGTTGTTTATTTTTATCTTGTCCAATTTAAAATTGAAACGTAAACAAAATGACATAGACATGATTGTCAATAGTCAAATATTATTTTTTTTAAACATAATTTTTTGGATTAGGCCTATACTGACCCAATACACGTTTTTTTAATTCATTTACATTCATTACCATAGCAACCGATTTAGCAAATTTAGACATTTAAAAAAAATAGACAGCACTATGTCCATTTTAGAGGTATCAGCAAGTAACTAATTTAACACGACTTATAAAATTAAGAAGTGCAATGTCCATTTCAGTGGTATTACCAACTAAACTATTTACACAACTTACAGAATGAGGAAGCACAATGTCCGTTTCATCGGTAGCGTGACGTGACTAAACCAACACAGCTATTGAGTTTAAGGTTTGAATTTACCACCGCCTACTTTATTTTCTTGATCTCTGCTTCTTTTACGATCAGCTGTTACATTAAACTTTTGTTTATATAAGTAGGCCTACGTGTGTAAAGCAAAGAATACGAAGCGTCGTGAGTTGGTATATTTTACCTCATCCAAAAAATGGTAGGTGCTCTTACAAAAACAATCCAGCAACAGAAAGTACGCTTTTTGATTGTAAGTACATTTTTTGGGGATTTTTCGTACAAGAATGAAATAACAAAAATCAATATAGGAGATTACTATGCCCATTTTGTATTGTTTTTTTTTTACATGACCTTAGACTCCTCCTGAGGACATTTTTCAATTGTACTTTTCTTTTTTTTCTCTGTATTTATAACAATATCCGTTACTTTTAAGGAAAAGTCCTAATTTTTTTTTTTAAACATGTGTCTTCTTTAGGCGACTTTCGAATCTTAATAGCTGAGTAAATGTACAAACTAAAGTCACTCACAGAAAACAGCAGGTCTCTTATTCCTCATGTTTTTGACGGTTATATTATAGGAATGAATTGTTATCTAACAAACAAATTTTCAACGAAATCCCAAAATTAAGGACTATCTGTAAATAATAACAAAAAAGGAAGTATATTAGTGTCATCTTACTATTGGAGCTAAATTGTTTAATCACAGTAATACAAAATGATAATATTCGTTATTCTAGTTTTGGTTAGGAATTGAAATATTTAACAATAATTTTCTCTAATTTACAAAATAAACAATTTACTACTAATACTAATTAGTAATAATACTACTAATATATTCCGTACACGCAGGCAGTTATTCAGCGCCTTCGTGAGTAGACCAATTTCCCAAACAGTTGGTAGAAGCTCTAAAAGATATCAACTTAATTTGGAAATTTGCTCAACTCACGGCAGAGGTTCAGCTGCGTGATCGAAATATTTACTGTTTACATAGATCCGTCTTATTGGAACACCCCATACAACGTCTTTATTTTTCTTGTAACATCGAGACACATAATGGAATTATTACCTCCGAGTTGCAGACACTTCTTGTTAAAGAACTTCAAGCCCAATTCTATTAGAAAGTATTACAGTTTCAGAAGGTAACAGAGTGGGTACATATTGAACAGCGTAATGTACTGAACAGCACTAACCACTAAAGAGCCGTTCTGCGCGCCCTTTGAAACTCTATTATCTTTTCAGAGAATCGCTCACTGTGTTGTAGCGTCGCTACAATATTTATCAATAATATTCAGCTTCGTGAGATTTCCGCGGCAACGTATATATACTCCGGCGAAAGTAACAATTACCATCATGTTTGGTCCGCAAAGGGCCAAAGGCAAAGCGAAACACCCGGTGGAATTTCCGAAATAACTTCTCGGCCCTCGAAAGGGTCGACAACACGTCGAAGCAACAATCGGAATTCCACAACAAACTTCTTGGCCCTCAAAAGGGCCAACTTCAATGCGACAACGAACCGTAAATTTCTTCAACCAACTTTTCCTCAAAAGGGTCCAACATCAGTCAGCGTCTTGCGATTTTCCCGTAAATGCCTTTTACGGGAAAACTCGCCTATATCTCCCCGGAGCTTCACTCCACAAGTCCCCGGGACGATATAGCATCTGTCTGGCGAACGTGGGCACGTTCGGCCGCCAAGGACACGTCGTATATCTCCCGGCAAGCTTCAATAATCTACGTCTACTTTCCTCGGGAGTCGAGACCTCTTCTTCCGAGAAAGTCAACTAGCTTTGTTTCCCCAACAAATTTCTCAAGGACCGTTCCGACCACTGCAGCTGTCTGAGAAGCGAACACGTTCTCCCGCCAAGGACACTACGACCTCACTGCGAACGGCTCCTTCACTTCTACCGTAAAACTTCTCCCCGCCGACAAGACCTTGTCTTACGGGAAAGTGTTCGGTAATCTCCCGCGAAACATAGATCGTAATAGCTCAATAATCTCCAGTAAATTCAGTTCCCCGGTCACGTTATATATTTAGTGTCAAACGTAGAAACGTTTGCCGAACAAAAACTAAATATATCATCGCACAAACGGCCGAAACAACGACTTCAAACTTCCTCGGCGTTCATCGCAATGCGTCCGAGAAAGTTGCTAGCAAATTGGCAAGACCGTAGTCTTGGTGGAAGACAGCATCTGTTTAATAACAATGGCTGCTTATCTGTAACTAAAAATGACTTTATAAAAATTTGTATGACTAAATTTGGAATAAATAAATTTTGAGTGGGAATGAGATGGTGGATCGATGAAATACACTGGGATTAATTACGAAAGTGTGTGGTGTTTAAGAATTGAGCTTGGATTTTGGGATACTTATGGTGGTTCGTAAACCAGACATAAGGAACGCTTTCTTCTGACCTTTTACAATCCCCACGCGAACTTAAGAACCAGCAACCGCCAACTTAAGAACGCGCCAAGACTTCCAAACTTAACAGTGGTTCGGAACTCGGCAACATTACTGCACGGTAATTCGCCGACTACGTTCCCCTACATGTTAGATTTCGCACCTAGATGTTACTTTTCGCTGGAGAACAGTATATATACGGCCCGATTCGAGACCAAGAGTATCTTCGTTCACCTCGACACCAAGGAACTATCAACTTCACCTCTACATCAAGCGATCTTCCACTGAGCCAGCACCAGCTACAGAGTACGCTCCAGCCAAGACTGCCAGTGAGGAAGGAAGACGGGAAGTCTCCCGCAAGGAGTATGTATCAAAGTCCTCAACCGAGGCATAGAGAGAGTTACTGCCAAAGAAGTAAAGCTAACTGAGGAGGAAGTACTGCCGACTTGTTAGGGCCAAAAATAGTTATCAATTCAATAAACGATTTTATAATTCAAACGAATACTGGTTCTTTTAATTCAATTCCATCGTGACAACACCAGCGCAACCGGACAGCAGACACTGAGAAAACCCGTTCGCGGAAAAGAGGCTAGTACATCCGCCGTAGCTCCGGCTACGTGTCACCCGATACAACTCTACGCTCTTCAAGCATTACACGGTCCTTCTCAGGGCCGCTTCAAAACAAGGTAGTCTCACCGATCCAAGGCATTGCAGTCGTCTTGGTGAACGGGTAGTGCTTGCGAGCACTATTCAGGGCTACTGCGTTCATCGCTACGCTTCGCAACGCTACGAACAACGCAACGAAACAACGCAGCGCTTCGAATACTTAGCAGGCTTCACCTGAAAAACTCCGCCCTTCTCGCCAAACTTTTACTCACTCAGCGGCCCTTATCAGGGCACAAGAGTCAAATAATAATTCGTTCAAACTTTGGCCTATTTGGCACTAATACGGTCCTTTTCAGGTCCGAGTTTCAAAAGTAGAGTAAAACGCCCTTCAGGCACATTCTGTCCCACATACGGTTCCTATCAGGGCCGAGACAGAAACCAAACTTTTATTTTATTTTTGTAATACTTGTTGTCGCCGAATAAATTCTAGCCGCGGTACAAATTAAATTCATCAATCCCCGGTGCGACAACAACTGTTTCCAGGAACTCCAATCTGATTTACTTCAGCTTAAGTTAGATTAAAATTAGCAAAATTGTTTGAATTTATTTTTACGATTTAACGTGGAGATTATTTAATGGAAACTGTTATTCTTTAATTAGTCTACAAATTACAACTGCCAGTAGCATATATACGCCAACTTTATTTTTTTTTATTTTAATTCAGCTCTATGATAATGTGTATTAGTTTTTATGTTTAACTACTTATTAATAGCTCGGAAATTACAAGTTTTGTTACATCAATTATTGCATTATCTTTAGAGGGACTCACACATGACCGATGAAGCGGGAGACAAATGTACAGCTGCATAGGAAGGCCCAGCCTCTGCATCATCTTCTTCCTCCTACAACTCCAACTTTAAATTGTTATTTTTGTATCAAATTGCTTGAACCAAGTCCTCTTTAGCTACTTTTCAGCTACAGAGGTTTAAAGTTAAAGCTTGATAATTTAAATTTGCATATTTCGCTAATATGTTAGGATTTTCCAACAACATTACATAATGGTGGGGCAAACGTTGTTTAACCCATCGTTTTTGGAGTTTGTTGCTCACAAGAGTGCACCTTGAGTACTTTTTTTCTTCCTTTGTTGTTTATTAATTCTTTGGAATACCCATTAAATAAAACAAAACTATACTAATATAATAAACTATAGGAAACACCTGCTTTCTCCGCACGCCAACCCCGTAGGAACCTTCTATACAATAATTTTTGTTTTTTTTATAATAAATGTATAGGATTAGTAATAACAACAAAGCTAAGATGGTAAATAATGTTAAATGTTCAAATCAAATTGTTTCGTATATTTTATAACATCAGTAATAATAAAGGTTAAAAGAACCAGCAAGGCTCGGGTCTACACTTTAATTTTACCTAACCTAAAAGTTATAAATACAAATAATTGCTTCAAAGTTTGAAAGCAGCTGTTAATGGTAATATTAGAGCTAACAGCTGTTTTATCTGTTATTTTATTCAATTGGTTGCTATTGTAATGAATGCAGATGCATGTGTTGGTTCATCAGAGTAGGTCTAATCTAAGAATTTTTTTACTAAATTTACAAATATTGAAATAAAAAATCATTTTATCAAAATTAATGTATAGCCTATGTCACTCAGGGATAGTGTAGCTCTTTATTAGTAAAACTATTTTTTCAATCGGTTCATTAGTTCCAGAGTTACCCCCTGCGTACAAACAAACAAAAAATTTTTACCTTTTTATAATATTAAATCGATTAAAAACCGCTTTTTTGCGATAAAAAAATGCAAATACTACAAATAAAACACCACTGTACAAAGTATAATAAATTACAGATCAATTAGGTACACAAATTAGTCGTCGATTACTTCGTGTTTCATCAGTTAACTCTTTAAAGAAGTTGAAAAGTTACATGTCTTTTGTTCTGTTCTCAAGCAGATCGTAAGCAAATTAAAAACTTTTGGGAGTACAAACAAACAAGAAGAGCATTTTACTTTATTTTGGTAATTTTAATTGCAGTGCACATCTACTTCTGGTTGAATACAAAATTGTATCGGTATTTACATTCCCACTGCAAAAACTGTACAACTGTATACACAAAGTGATGCTTCAGGGGAAGAATACTCAATTGCGTAAACAATGGAAATGAAGAGTGGAATTTATTATTGAATAGCATTATGCGAATGAAACTTTTCTTTGTTTTAAACAACGGTTTTAATAGCAGATTTAAAGCCCCACCCCATCGTTCGATCCCGTATTGCAACCTTGAACAGACGAAAGCGTAATATAGCACCCGAAGGACTTTTACATCACAAATCTTTCTAAAAAACATAAAAACCAGGTTCATTCTAATTTGGTTATGAAGACGGCTAGTGTGCTTTTTCCAAGCCGTTTTCAATCCAGATGGGCACCCACACATTTTAAATCTTATTCCTGATCGACGGATGGACAATGGAATGTACTGATATCCTTGCAGTTATTAGCGTGATAAATAAATTTACTTCGGAATTTACAGCCATGAAAGTCGAAATTTATAAATTTTGTCTGTTGTACATTGATTATCATATTGTTAGCCTTACACCAACTTGTATAAGGGTAATAGATCCTTGCGAATAAAATACTCCACTCTGAGAATAAAATAGTTTTCTACACGCTGCGCAGAAATTTTGTCGGCAAATGATCGAACTGATCATTCAAAATTTTGATGCAAGATGTCGTTGATGAAGATTCAAAACAAAATAGCTGAGATAACCGATCCCAGTGGGACACGTTTCTTTATAGCCTATTACCATTGAACAGAACCTATAAGAAGCGCAACGCCTATGTTGTAGATTCAGCCTAGTTTTATTTTAATCTGGCAAGCTTAGCTCGGCAGCCGCTAGGTAGCGAGAGCGCTACCGTCGTCGGTACGGCA
The DNA here is from genome assembly GCA_018207615.1 of Philaenus spumarius. NCBI lineage: Eukaryota > Metazoa > Arthropoda > Insecta > Hemiptera > Aphrophoridae > Philaenus > Philaenus spumarius. The sequence continues at coordinate 29,993 of JAGFPH010000625.1, read as the reverse complement.
AGTGTGAGTGAGACAGAGAATGAGCCAGCCATTATCTGTCACACTCACACCTAACGCGGAGGATTACGAGTAAATGCGGGTGGAAATTTCCAGCCAGCGCTGCCTAACGGCTACCGCGTTAAACTCGATTCAGCGACAACCAATCGAACTGATTATTCTCCATAAGCGTTGCGCTTCTTAAAAGTTCTGTATTCATTGCTATAACTCAGGTGGTCGGAAATTTTCACTTGCTCCGAGACAACTTCAAACCACTGCGAAGCTATTCCCCTAATTCCCACAGCCTCGAGTTTTGACTTTAAAATCTAGTATTCACTAAATCAAAGGCTTTTGTAAAATCGACAAAATATTACCGAATTTTGTTCTTAGAATTTATAGCATTATATAGACTCTTGTTATAAAATACACTTTGAGCTCGACGGGTGAGAAGGAATGAAGGAATTTGTATTTAAAAAATAACACTACTCTCACTCACATAAGATTAATTATCAAACGCGTTTCAACGACAAAGTCGTCATCCTCAGTGATGTAAACTTATGTGAGTGAGAATAGTGTTATTTATATTTTTTTAAATATAGACTCCTGTTGTGAAATCAATAACAGCTTCTTCAATGTTCCGCCCCTTTAAAAAAAATCACTTACTGCTAAAGAATTTTGAGAGTATACAAAATTCAAAAGCCTACTCTTCATTATTTTTTCTAATATCTTCTAAAATACTGGCAATCTGTTTGTTAGCAAGGCAATCTGTCTGTAATTATCTTTTCTAGCAAATTTCCATTGGAAAGATGAGCTATTACAGTGACCCGGAAGATCAGGAGTAGTAAATGAGCACCGATCATGGTCCCCAGAACAATTTTTGAGGTGTCTTTAAAAATTGTATACATATTTTTTTTACAATATTTGCATCGCTATAGCTTGACTTATTTTAAGGGTAGTTATTACATGTCATCCCTTTGACTTAAATAATGTAATTGCAAATTTTTTTATATCAATTAAGAATAATATTAAATCATTTTAGTTTATAGTTTGTAAGAAGTTAGTGAAATTTATTTTTATTTTATAGGGGCGTAGCAACCCCATTTAAACCCCTTAGACTGTAACTGTAACGTCTGAACACTCCTGGAAATGATATGGATAAAGTGTAAAAGTTTTAATGAAATCGGTCGAACAGTGTTTGAGCCTATAGAGGACAAAGAAACATTCATGTTTAAATATAGACATTACTATTTATACAAAAGATGAAAATAAAACGTTGTAACTTGAAACTTCCTACTGTAATGAAAATACATTGGCTAAGTAAAAATACATTTACTGTGAATAGAATGTAATACACTGTTCTGTCAGTAACAGTCTCGCATTTTTGTGACACAAACATCGATGAAACAAAGCCTTTAGCAAAACAATACATGTATTTTTATAGCTAGACTTTCTAAAGAAAATGTTTTAGTAGATATAACTAAATTTATATAATTACAGAGTGTTCATAAAGTCCCTTTAACCCCCTTATTATTTCTGTTACTGAAAATAAGTTAACAAAACTTTGTATGAATCTTGTGTTGCATAACAGGACAAATTTTTTGACCTAACTGACCGTCTATGATTTTGGGGGGCTTAGGTGGGTAAGGGTGGATAATATTTCAAATATAAAGGTAGGTCATGTAATACATCATTGAAAAGCTTATTAAAAGAGAAACACAATGGCGCAAAACAGAGCTTAATATCTTACTTCGTTTCAAAGTAACGGACAATCAAAATTCTAGTATCAAAGTGTTGGGAGTATTTTCAATACACAGTGCATTGCGTGCTTCGCACACCAAACCCCGTGTTCTTTTCAATACACCATTGCGGTAGAAATTTGACTCGCCCGAGACAACACTTCGAGCATGCCAATCAGGATCTAACTCATGAGACTCAATGATAATTAAGGGAACGAAATTCCATTCTTCTGTCCGGATCATCCTCAAGTCCCCCATTGAACACCCATGGGGGTCCCAGGGTGGTCGGACATATTTTTCAAAGGCAGATTCGGAATCTGCGACCCCCAAAACCCCTGTATATAAATTTTGATAAGTTTTCATTCATTCAAAAACTGTTTATAAATTTTGGGAAATGATGCACTTCTAGATGGACTTTTTGTCTGCCGACAAGGTATTACATGTAGACTTTTTCCTGAGTCTTCTCCGAATACAATGCCGAAAACCACATCTCGATCTGTGCTGTAGAAAAATATTTAGGATTTATTGTCTAATTTCCCTGGTCTAATCCATCAAGTTATTTTTTTTTTACAAAACTCACTGTAACTAAAGAAATAGATAAGATATCGAGTTCAAATTTGGTAAAAGCATTTTGTGTGTTGTGATTTACAAGTGTACCAAACACAAAGAATGTATTTTTATTATTTTCAAAATGGCGACCGTTAGACATTTTTAACGTGGAGTATCATTAAAAACTTAACGAAAAATGTACAAGAGACAAACTATTTTTTCCTGTCGTTTCTGTAAGTCAAATAATAACCGACTTACGGACAAAAATCAGAAAATATAATAACTTGGTAATTTTCTACAACATCCAAATATCCTAAAACCAACATTTAAAAATAATTCTAATAGTTTTAATAAATACGATAAAATCCATTGCTCTGAAATTCATTACAAATTATTCAAATGCACGCAGGTGGATATGAAGACGTAATTCGTTTCCAATTTGTTTGGATAAACAAGTCAATAATTTACACACATAAAATTATTCAAAACATGTATTCCCGGGAAAAATCTTTGTTTACGGAATCAAACACTAGCTGAACATTCCGATAACCGAAACTTGTACCCTTTTGTCAGCTAATATTGTGCTTCGGCGCGTCATCACTTTGCAAAGTTTCTTCGTCTGAAGGCAGAACTTGATGACGACACGAAATTGTTGTACTCAACTCTATAATAATAAAGTTTCTTCGTTGATTACATGCACACTTCCTTGTAAAGTAAACCGAAGCTGAATAAATTTAACTTTATCCAAGAAACTGTGTTAATTGCAATAAACGGGGCTTTGATTTAATTTGTTGTTTTGAATTTCAATCCATTAAAATAGTTTACATTGTACAGACAGTTGAATTAGTTTTTACGTTTCAAATGATTGAGTGTTAGCGGGAAAATCACCACACAAAAGTATCTGGATATAAATATCTTAAGCCGCGTTTACACCGGAGTTGTCAACAAGTTGAGGCAACTTGTTTCCGGTTTTAAGAGAATGTTGACAACTTTTGGATGTTGTCACATGTTGACCACAAAAATCTCGTCGGTTGTCGATAAAGATCAAAAGTTGACAAAAAAATGTTCTCAACATGTTGACGTACGCTAAAAGACGAGCAACTTGTTGACAACTTGCCCCACTCTGTCTCCGCGCGCCAAACAGTCGCGTCATCACTAAAGTACTGTTGTAGTCAAGGTAGGGTGACCAAATCATTTCCGGAGAAAACGTATACAACTAGCCGGACACCGAAGGACTCTCCCCTTCAATTTACCCAGGTTTTTGAGGTATAAAATATTTGTATTTTTATAGAAATTTATGTTTTGTTAGTCTGATTGCCTATTGAAAAATGAGAAAACAAAATTTGCTATATCTGTTTTATTAATGATATTTAATTTATATTATTTAAATAAATTTTTATAGTTTTAAAAATATTATGGCCATTGAATTTTTAATGACATTTAATGAACATGGGCTTTAAATTTTACTGAGTATTTGTAGATGGGGTTGATTGTTCTAGAGGAAAGGGAAATTTCCCCTGCTTCCAGTTTTCTTGGTTATGGTTTTGTACTTTGAGGCGTAGTTATAATATTCTACACAGTCGATTTTCTACAGGATTTTAATTAAACCACCAAAGTTGGTGTTCGTATTGTCTCCACAAAAAGCCACACATTCGTTTTTGTCGCAATCAAACATTTCAATAGTATTCAAATAAAATGTTGACATTTTTTCAGATGTTTCATTTTATCGTGTCGTATTTCGTATAGTCAAACAAACTAAATAAAATATATAAAATTTTATAAAACAGAATTCCGGGACTTCTAAGCGTCCCGAAACCGAAAAAAAACTTTTCGGGACACGGAATGTTATGACCAAAAGCCCGGGTTTCGTGGACGTTATGTCACCTTAAGTCAAGGGATAGCACTTGCGTTTGTGTAGGTGAAGCAAATTATTTTGTAGTCAACTTGTTTTCCACTTATTGAAAACTTGTTGACAACCTGTGAGTCCACTTGTTGTCAATGTGTTGAAACATGTTGGCAATAAATTTTGTTGTCAACATTTGAAAGTAAACGCGGCTTTAGGTTTGTTGAATAAAAATAATTTTTCACTTTTATATACAGATATCGGCGTGAATCCCGGCACTTGGCCTCGCCGTGGCGCGATGGGAAGGGGGTGTGGGGAAAGGGCGTAAGTGGAGAAAACACATTTTCCCACACCACTTTCTAATGTGACTCATCCTTCAAACGAACTAGTGGATGTTTACCTCACCCTTAACACGTTCACTGCTATGCAAATTTCGTATTTCCTATGCTATAATAGGAGCTGACCTTTTATTTTTTATATTTATAGCCTAAATGAGTATAAATTACTTTATTTTTTATTTTTTAACTTTTCTACGTAATAAACCATACTAATATTATAAAGAGGTAAAGTTTTTTGTTTTTGTTTTTTAACTTCCCGCTAAAATAAAATTGAAAATTTTCTAAAATCGGGAAGTATTGGTTTCACCCCGTTTTTCGAAAATCGAGTATTCATCAGATCTCGACGTTTTGAGGTCCTAGGAATCTTCCCTGACCACTCCCGAGAGGGTGTCAACCTGTCTGTATGTATGTGTGTGTGTATGTAAGTATGTGACCCGCTTATAACTTTTGAACGGCTTAACCGATTGGATCCTACCAAAAGGCGTTCTAAAGAGTTCCATCAAACTTAGATTTCCTGAAAATTTCAACTAATTCGGACCGGTAGGTTCTGAAAAATTTCGAAAAAAATAAGAAATACAAAATTTTCAAATCAGGTTTTTTTGCAATAACTTTTAAACGGCTTTACCGATCAATTCCAAAATCTAATCAGCTTTTAGCATTGAAAAGCGACGTCGATCGCTACCAGTCCGGTCAAAATCGGTTAATTCGTTCGTGAGATATCGTGAACGAAAGAAAATTAAAAAAAGTGTTTTTTCTCAATTTCTCCAAAATTTTTCATCAGAAAAATTTTTGTTGTCAATTTTTTCAATGGACTCGAAAAACTGCATCGATTGCCGCAAATCGCATAAAAATCGGTTGATTCATTCGCGAGATATCGTGAACGAAAAAAAATAAAAAAAAGTGTTTTTCCTCAATTTCTCCGAAACTTTTCATCTGAAAAATTTTTGTTGTTGATTCTTTCAATGGACTTAAAAATTGCATCGATTGCCGCAAATCGCATAAAAATCGGTTGATTCATTCAACAGTTATGGCAGTTCAAAATTTCCAAAAATAGTGTTTGTTGTAATTAAACTTAGCGGGAAATTACATGGATGGCCTTTAGGGTCAACCGTTTTCCAAATTTTTTTTTTATGTAGAGGGTAATTTTTGGAACTACTGGAGCCTTGCTGGTTCTTTTAACCTTTATTATAACTGCTGTTATAAAATATACAAAATAATTTGATTTAAACATTTAACATTATTTACCATCTTAGCTTTGGGGTTATTATTAATCCTACACCTTTATTATAAAGAAAACAAAACATGATTATGTGTGTAGGTTCCAATGGGGTTGGCGTGCGGAGCACTCGGGGGTGTCCCCTAGTTTATTATACCGTGCATGTTTATTTTTAGCAAGTGTTTCAGTAGTTACTTGTATTAAGATGAATAAAGATAAGTATTGTCTAAAAACAATTTAATATTTCTTAGGTAACTTCTGAGCATACTTGTGTTATGGCCAAAATGCATAATAATAATAAAAGTGCTTTACATGTGGCAGGGTTAATTAGTTCGTGAGGTAAAGAAATAACTTAAGTTCAAGTTGATCGAAGGTTTAGTTAAGATTTGAGAGCAAACGTGTCAGTCATCTTTTAGAATCATTTTTGAGAGAAGTAGATGAATCAAGAGGAGCCACCATAAGTTCATTCTAAACAATGACGATATTTTTTAGCAAATTTCAATAGGAAAGATGAGCTATGCAATAGTGAGACCTGAAGACGGGAATGGTCAGTGAGTACCAACTATATATTTGGATATTCCAAAGTCATAAGGGCAATTTAAATTTAAAGAATAATAATGCTTGCTGACACCATTCAAAATAAAATTTTGTATTTCCAAACTGTTTATTTTATAAGATTTAAAGCACAATTTTTAAGAAAATATGATTCCAGAAACAGCCGAAGTACGGTTGTTTTTGAATAATTTGCAATAAAAACAAATCCATCCCACATGCCCACTCCATCAGTCGGAATGAATCCGCCAAACAAAATAAACTATCCAATCGCACAGTCTTTCAGAACAAAGCTGGCCTCGGGGCTATTCATCTCGTCATATCTGTCTGTCTGCAATCTGTCCTTTTGGATAAGGATTTAGCTGTCTCGGCTCAGTAAGCCGGAAATATTGCTTCGCTTTTATCAAGATATAAAATCCCCTGGCAAATATAAAATCCTTGAAATATGCCGTCCTCTACAATTCCATTTTAGAACAAGGAACAAGGTAGTTGTAGATAGATTTATTGCAATTTCTTTTCACTAATTCGCCAACATAAAAGTATTATATCCGTTAAGAACAAAATAGCCACAACTTTTCTGTAAACCGGAACGTTCCAGAGTTCATTTGACTCCGCTACGTTATCACTTGACGTTACAAAAATAATAGGATTTTCTATGGAAAGTATTAGCGTGGTAATAGTCTGCATCGCATTCGCAGTATAATTTTTCCTATCACGTTAAATAGCGCCCACCTCTAATTCCTGTGTACCAATATAATCATTAATTATTATCACGGAGCTGAACTGCTGACGTGATTTTTCAAATTTGAGGTTTAAGTGGTTCAGGGTTTTAAAAACCTAAGTAGCTGCTTTCTACGAAATATATTAAAAGAATTTGTTTCACCTAGACCTCGTCTCCGGCTCACGCGCTGCTTCGTTCCACTAGCTTCGCTAGTTCGCGCCTCCATCTTGCGCCCTCGGATGATGGACTTCTCTCGCAGTGATCAAACAATAGCGGAGTTACAAAATTCCGGGTACTTTTATGGTATTTTACTTCATGATTGATTTTGGGGAAACGAGACGGGCTACACGGTCGAGTAAAAAACAAAAATGTGCTCAATAATCTCCGAAATTTATTTGTTTCGATAAAAACGCAAAAATCTTATTTCCCGTCAAAAACGTCCTAACGAACTCGTCCGAGCAACTTAGAAAACCAACGTATGTACAGATACCGGCGCGAACGCTGCGACTTGAACAAACCGCTACTAACCCGACTAAAAACATAAGTACCCGGCACATCTGTGTTTAACACGTCCACTGCTAAGGACGCACTTGTGAGCTTGACACTGAACACTATGAGAAAAGGCCGACGCACAGTGCATTGCACGCCAACCCTCGTATTGGGAGTATTATCAATACACAATGCATTGCGTGCTTCGCACGCCAACCCCCGTATTGGGAGTATTTTCAATACACAATGCATTGCGTGCTTCGCACGCCAACCCCCGTGTTGGGAGTATTTTCAATATACAATGCATTCATTGCGTGCTTCGCACACCAACCCCCGTATTGGGAGTAATTTCAATATACAATGCATTGCGTGCTTCGCACGCCAACCCTCGTATTGGGAGTATTTTCAATATACAAAGTATTGCGTATTGAGCACAATTTTAAGCCTATTTGCTAAGGACGCACATGAGCGTTTGCTTTAAAATATTAGTGATTATTACGTAGAAAGGTTCATAAATAAAAAATAAAGTAATTTCTACTTATTTAGGCAAAAAATAAAAAGTCAGCTCCTAGCATAGGAAATACGAAATTTGCGTAGCAATGAACGTGTTAAGGGTTAGGTAAACATCCACTAGTTCGTTTGAAGGATGAGTCACATTAGAAAGCGGTGTGGGAAAATGTTTTTTTCTCCACTTACGCCCTTTCCCCACACTCCCGGCCCATCGCGCCAGAGAGAGGTCAAGTGCCAGGATTCAAGCCGATATCAGTATTAAATTAGGACCAAATTAGGACGCCGTTAGAGTGAGAACACAATACATATATATATATATCCTATATATATATATATATACAGGGTGTTTACTAAAAACCCTTCAGGACTTTGAGATATGATTCCTCATACAAAAAGTAAGAAAAAAGTGCCTATAAACAAAGGTCCGAAAACGCTTCGTTTTCCAGATATCCGCCATTATGTTTTTTGTACAAAGGAATTCATATCTAGAGAACGGTTTGACTGATTGAGTTCAAACTTGGCATGAAGTTTAACCTGTCAATGATATACCACAAGAAAAATAAACGATAAATCCAAATCATGCGTTTCAAAATGGCGGCTGTTTGAAAATTTCAAACCTAAATTACTCCAAAACCGTACATTTTAACGAAAAATGTCAAGATACCTTTTTTGTAGCCCTTTTGATTCCCGATCAGATGGTGTAACTGTTAAAACAATCAGATGAAGGATAACAGTTAAGTAATGTGTACTAATTGGTTTGTTCAACCCGGCATCCTATACCAACACAGTAAATACTACAATATTGTATGGACATTTGTTGTCATTACCTTTTAACTTAGCTATTATCCTTCATCCGATTGTTTTGACAGTTAGACCATCCAATAGGGAATCACAAGGGCTACAAAAAAGGTGTCTTGACATTTTTCGTTAAAATGTACAGTTTTGGAGTAATTTAGGTTTGAAATTTTCAAACCGCCGCCATTTTGAAACGCATGATTGGATTTAATCGTTTATTTTTCTTGAGGTATATCACTGTTAGGTTAAACTTCATGCCAAGTTTGAACTCAATCAGTCAAACCGTTCTCTAGATATGAATTATTTTGTACAAAAAACAAAATGGCGGATATCTGGAAAACGAAGCGTTTGCGGACCTATGTTTATAGGAACTTTTTTCATTATTTTCACCAGTAGAACACGTCCTGCAATTCTTTCCGTTTCTTCCTGATACACCCTGTATACAGGGTGTTTCACGGGAACCCTGACAAACTTCAGGAAATGGTTCCTTGTATCAAGGGAAGACAAAAATGTTATATAAACATAGGTCCCAACACCATTTTTTCGTACTTATAGCTGAAAATTGTTTTTTTCCAGATTTCCATGTAGTTCTAGTGTTTTTTTACCTCTAGACAAAAATTGAGTAGAGATATTGTGTTAAAACTAATACTGGTAGTTGAAGCAAAAAATTCTGCAGACATACCATTGCTTTTTAGTCAGAAAATAACAATAATTATTCGGTGGTTGCCTTCCAAATTGTAAAATTAATTAAAAAAATTAAAGCTTAAAAAATGTTTTTTTTATTTCACAAGCTTTTATGTGAAAACTACTTGACAACTTGGGCTGCAACCGTACCAAAAGTTGTCAAATTTTATGTAGAATAAAATGTTTAGTTTGATTTTTCAATATAAAATTGGTAACAGAAGTAATTGCTATGCATATGTAAAAAGTGTATTGGCATTCTTTTCTAAATCCAACTACTCCCTTAGTGTTATTTAATATTACTATTAATTAACACATGGTTTCAAGCTGGGTATACAATCACTAATCAGCTGTCTTTAGTCAGCTGATTGACCCCATTGTTGACAGTTTTTATTTGTAAACAATATTTTAGCACTAGCCTTCTTTACAGTAACAATCATTTCAAAATAGGTTTACTAATAGTGAGTACGCTGATATGCACTTTGTGTACGGCTTTTGTAATGGAAGTTCAAGAGCAGCTGTTGTTGAGTATGGCAGAAGATTCCCCAACAGGCGTGTACCTAACAGGCAAGTATTTACGGACATACATAACCGTTTGAGTGAGACAGGTTCTTTAAATAAACATAAACCTGGTAATGTTATTCAAACACCAGTTCAGGCGGAAGAAAACATTCTGGATTCTGTTCAACGAAGACCAGGTACTAGCGTAAGGAGGCTTTCAACACAACACATTGTATCTTCTACTCAGGAATGGAAAATTTTAAATAATGAAGGTTTGTACCCTTATCATCTACAGAAAGTCCAGGCTCTTCACCTCGGCGATAATATTATTAGGTCTGTGTTTTGTCGTTGGATTGCAGCTAATCGTCGGTTGGTTAAGTTAATACTCTTTACAGACGAGGCTCAATTTACCCGGAATGGTATTAACAATTGGAAAATCACTCACATATGGGCTGAAGAAAATCCACATGCTGCAGTAGAAACAAACTTTCAATGAAGATTTTCAGTCAATGTTTGGTGCGGACTTATTAATGACAAACTTATAGGCCCTTACATTATGGATGGGGTGTTAAAAGGTGTAACGTATTTACAGTTTTTACAATTCGTACTTCCTGAGCTTCTTGAGGACATCCCTCTCCAAATCAGAGGAACTATGTTTTACCAGCACGACGAAGCGCCTCCGCATGTATCTCGTCATGTGACTCGGTTCTTACATAACCGTTTTGGTGAAAGAATAATTGCTCACCATGGACCAGTACGTTGACCACCGTTGTGGGGATATATGAAAATGGAAGTTTACAAAACAAAACCGCAAACAAGACAGGAGCTGCTAGAAAGAATCTTCAATGTGCACGAACAATCAAAGACAATCCTAAAATGGTACAAAGAGCAACATCTTCCGTGCTGCAGCGAGCTCGACTTTGCCGAGACCCCAACGGGGGACACTTCGAAAACGTTTTAAGATAATTAATATTCGGTTTACCTTAATTTGTAAAATTTTAAATTACTATTATCTATGTACAATTTAAATTACTGTAAGTAAATTTGGAGATGCTTAATTAAACATGTTGTTTTACCTTTTCATTTCGATTGTTATGGTGAACAATTGGTAGACAGTTAATAGGCAAAGCTATGCAGATTTTGTTTAAATGAATTTTCTTCATATTTTATATTATAAAAACCCTCACTGAATGATATTGGATGTTAAAAACAAACTTATTTAAAAGGGAAAAATGTTAGAGTACAATCTCTAAAATTTTATTTGTATTTTGTATTACAATACTTTACAAAATCATAAAAATCCGGCTGAAACTGCTTATAAAACTAATAAAGTTGTGATATAATCTTATTCTACATAAAATTTGACAAGGTTGCAGCCCAAGTAGTCAAGTAGTTTTCACATAAAAGCTTGTGAAATAAAAAAAAACATTTTTTAAGCTTTAATTTGTTTAATTAATTTTACAATTTGGAAGGCAATTACCGAATAATTATTGTTATTTTCTGACTAAAAAGCAATGGTATGTCTGCAGAATTTTCTGCTCCAACTACCAGTATAAGTTTTAACACAATATCTCTACTCAATTTTTGTCTAGAGGTAAAAAAAACACTAGAACTACATGGAAATCTGGAAAAAACAATTTTCAGCTGTAAGTACGAAAAAATGGGTTTGGGACCTATGTTTATATAACATTTTTTTCTTCCCTTGATACAAGGAACCATTTCCTGAAGTTTGTCAGGGTTCCCGTGAAACACCCTGTATACTGTATACAGGGTGTTTACTAAAAACCCTTCAGGCCTTTGGGATATGATTCCTCATACAAAAAGTAAGAAAAAAGTACCTATAAACATAGGTCCGAAAACGCTTCGTTTTCCAGATATCCGCCATTATGTTTTTTGTACAAAATAATTCATATCTAGAGAACGGTTCGACTGATCGAGTTTAAACTTGGCATGAAGTTTAACCTGTCAATGATAAACCTCAAGAAAAATAAACGATTAAATCCAATCATGCGTTTCAAAATGGCGGCTGTTTGATAATTTCAAACCTAAATTACTCCAAAACCGTACATTTTAACGAAAAATGTCAAGATACCTTTTTTGTAGCCCTTTTGATTCCCTATCGGATGGTGTAACTGTTAAAACAATCGGATGAAGGATATTAGCTAAGTTAAAAAGTAATGACATTAAATGTCCATACAATATTGTAGTATTTACTGTGTTGGTATAGGATGCCGGGTTGAACAAACCAATTAGTACTCGTAACTTAACTGTTATCCTGTAGAAACCATATGGGACCCCTGTAAATCATGTTTTTTGAGACCGAATTTTGCGTTTTGGGTCAAATATCGCAACAATTACTGCAGTTACAGAACTGGGACCTGTTTTATTAAAGTTTATCTGCTCATTTTACGTAAATTAAATTAAATTTTACACCCTAATAGCGATTCGTTTCTGTGAGTAATCTGAAACAATTGGGAAATATTTCGCCAGCTGTATCTCTCTAACGAAACATTTCCGGACCAATAAATATATGATTTTTTCCATTATTGTTTGCTAGTGGAATCAGCTCAGAAACTGCTCGGAACATTATGCAAATAAATTATTAGTTTAGCTCATAATAACATTAAAATATTTTGTTTCTAGAGTAATTCTGGGTATTGTTGACAACTACCAAGAAATACATTTTTCCTTTTTTTGGTCAATATCTCTGTTATCCTTTGAGCTACAGACAAAATAAAAAACCATTGTGTTTGTAATTAAAAAAGAAAACTTTTTTGTCTTTTGTAATTTTTTTGTAAAGTTAGCGGTTTTTGAGATATTTGACATTTAAAATTATAAACGGCCGCCATTTGAAAATATTTAAAATAATTTTCTAATTTTTCGTACAGTGATAAAAGGTTAGGCAAGAAATAGGTATACAAAGTTTGAGCTTAATATATTTCAGACTTCCGAAAATATTAAGTATTTTCTAAAAAACACATACAGACAGATTGACGAAAAAATAAGCACCCATGTTTATATTGTGAAATATGTTTGTCTGGATCCCAGGAACTTATCCACAAAAGGGGTCCAGTGAGTTCGGGGACACCCTGTATATAAAGTTTTTAATGACACCCAAAAACGTTTTCTGGGGATCATGATAGGTGCTCATTTATTATTGATCAATAAAACCTATAAAACACATAAACCTTATTTACTATTTCCGACCACGAGTTAATGCAAAAGGTCATCTTTCTTACGGTAATTAGTTAACTTAAAAATTACAAGAAATTTTGTGTCTTGGAAATTTTTCGAGAAGTGATAGTCTTCCAGGGAACCCTATTCAATATCGTACATTTCAAACTGCCGCCATTTTGAATAGGGTGGATAGAAAGAGTACATTATTATTTTCCAATTTTCTTACTACATTATACCTACACCTCTGTGCCAAATTTCAACTTATTTTATCGTAATTTTGTTTAGATAATAATTAACAATGTGTAACACGATTAGAGACAAGTCCAAATTAGCAGGAACTAAGCTGGTTCAGACATGAACAGTAGCTAACAACAGGTTCTTAAAAATTGATTGAAAACTTGTTTTTGATGAGTTAAAGTGTGTAATAAAAAACTAAACCTTTGGGAGATTTTAACAATGATATTGTGAATTGTCGTTATCAGCTGTTAATGGAAATATTAGAGCAAACAGCTGTTTTATCAGTTATTTTATTCAATTGGTTGCTATGGTGATGAATATAAATACATTCAAGAAATGTGTGTTGGTTCATCTGTCTAGGCCTAACCTAAAGATTTTTTTGAATAAGTTAACAAATATTGATATAAAAAATGTTTTTATAAAAATAAATTATAGCCTATTTTACTCAGGCATAGTGTAGCTTTTTATTAGTAAAACTATTTTTTCAATAGGTTTAGTAGTCCCAGAGATTTCCCCCTACGTACAAACAAACAAATAAACAAATTTACCTCTTTATAATATTACTAGGGGAAACCCCTGCGTGCTCCGCATGCCAACCCACAATGGAACCTTCTAAAAACATATGTTATGTTTTATTTATAGGCCTAATACTAACCTCAAAACTAAGATGGTAAATAATGTTAAATGTTCAAATTAAATTACTTCTTATATTTTATAACAGCAGTTATAATAATGGTTAAAAGAAACAGGAAGGCTCAGGTCTACACTTTAAAACCCCAACCTAAAAGCTAGAAATACAAAAATAATTGCTTTAAATTTTGAAATCAGCTGTTAATGGAAATATTGGAGCAAACAGCTATATTATCTGTTAATTTATTTAATTGGTTGCTATGGTAATAAATGTAAATACATGTGTTATTTTATCATTCTAGGCCTAACCTAAGAATTTTTCCGACTAAATTTACAAATATTGAAATAAACTTTACCTCTTTATAATATTAGTATAGACTATAGATAGATTTTATAAATTATACATCTCAAGGCGTCCGAACAAAACAATATTTCAGCTGATACCCACATGATGTGTATACATTTCAGTTTAATCTTGAATACTTAACCCACCTTCACGCACTGATGAGTTTGTTGTCTTTTTACAGATTAGATATCTCCCACAACTACGGCCATTACGCCTTCAAATTGCACCTATTATACAGACACGTCATCCGTGAGGAATGCTTTTGATAAGGACTCTACTACTGATAGACAAAGTGTCGCTGAACCTGAATACGTAAGATTCCTTTGCAATCTATTGTAACTGCAGTTGTATTAAAATTCAGAAGCCGGAGACTCTGGGCTACGTCGATGCGGTCGATGTTTTCTGAAAGATGGACTGTAAAATTATTTTAGAAACAAGTGCTTTGCTGTTATTAAATTAAAATAATTGTAAACTGAACACTAAACGAACTAATAAAGTAAATCTTGGATGAAATAAATACGAATCCCGTAAGTTGACTCTTCTTTTTAAAGTGAAAACTTCTTATGCCCCGTTAGGCACTTTTTGCGTGGGTACCTATTCAAATGAATTCTCGCGAGCCGTACCGGCCCGCACCGTACCTTACCCATTGTATTTAAAATGCGTGTAGTTTAAGGCTGTATGGAGGATGAAATGGACATTGTGCTTCCTCATTTTGTAAGTTGATTTAAAATGGTTTATTTCGTAGTGTTAAAATACTCAAATTTCAGATCAAACCAATATATGACCAACGATTTATATTCATTACAGTTTTCACTCCTGTCGGCAATCCCGCGACTGCTTTTTACTTTCTCCGCCCTATACGTAGTATATGGAGAAAGTATTGTTTTCATCCAAATTTTCGAATTTGAATTTTTAGTGGAATTATCTGTTTTGGTGCCCACTGAACCCCAAAAATTGTTTAGTGGAATTATCTGTGGTGGTGCTCCCTTAATCCAAAAATATTTTTAATTTAACTTTTTGTTTTGGTGCTCCCTGAACCCAAAATTGGTTTTTTGGGTGATGTCTGTCCGTGTGTCTGTAAGGATGTGTACAGAGCTGGGACCATACCAACGGTCCGATTTTGATGAAATTCGGTATGTAGGTGTAGTTCTGGAATATCTCCAGGCGGTTTTTTTCTTCATTTTTTCAAATTTTTGATTTTTAAGGGATTTTACCCCCCAAAAATTGCCAAAAAACGAGAAAATTCAAAATTTGGCTTATTTGTAGCCCTTAATGTACCCTATAATATGCAAAAAATCCGCATCTTTCTAATAATTTTCGTTTAGGTAATAATAATAATAATAATAATAATAACTGATTTTTGGGGGTTTTTGGCCGAAAAGGGGATTGTTTTTCAAAATTTTTCAAAATCTTTTTCCGTGCAACTATACAGGCCTAATTGACAAGTTTGGTGCAAATATTTTCGAAATCGATCGAATAGTTTTAATAATAATAATAATATAATCTATATACAGTGTGATTGAAAAGTCCCGGAACGGTGTAATATATTTTT
>JAGFPH010000624.1:453564-465885 GCA_018207615.1 Philaenus spumarius | reverse complement strand
CGAAAAATATAAACAATAACATTTGTACTTTCCACACTACTTATGTTTCACCATAATCGTCACCATTAAAACACTAAATAACAATACAAGTAAATGTACATAATGTATTTAAACAACGCACAGAAGAATTAAATTATCTCTACACACCATTTACGAAGTATCAACAAAAACCGACAGCAAAATTCCCACGCAGGGATTTTTACCCGCGCAGGTTGGCCGCCCTGCAGCTCGTGTTGAATCTCGGCCGCTGCGTTCTCGCTATTCAGTCGTGAGTGTGAGCGCCTACGAGCAGGTAGAAGTGTTCAGTCGGTCGAGCGAATGTAGGTCGAATACAGTTCACTTATATTTTCACAAACTATTTCCATAAACAATGTGTCTTCCTTACAGTGGGCTGTGTTGAATTTTTTTGTAAACAATTTTTCTAGGTTACAATTCGGTTTTGAAAATGTCTTGGTCGGTGTTGTGTGTTTGTGTTATGATTTGTGGATTATTTGAAATGAGCGAATGCATGAGGATTGACGTGAACAGTGCCGCGCAGTCTTGGGATACATCAGCTGTTGCTGTTACAGGTAGGTTTTCAAATTATACTTTAGGTTATGTTTGTACTGTATAGTGAATCCTAACATCACAGGCAACAATGTAGGCTGTGATTACAGATAGCATATAACAGATAAATTAAAAATATAAAAAAGAAACGCGAAAACAGAATTTTTTAAATCATAGGCCTAGTTAAAAACACTCAAATCAAGTCACCTTTAAAAAAAAAACTAAATAAAAATCGGTTCATCAGTTTGAGAGCTACGATGCATACTTTAAAACACTCCTCTGTTTATCAAATTATTACGTAGGCTACTAGGTTAAAAAGTCTCACAAAGCCTGCTGTTTCAGATAGAATGGTAACGAAGTAGGCCTACCCTACCTTAAAATAAAAATGACATTTCATAATGTTTTGATAATAATATTTTTTCATTTGAAATAAACCGCACGAAAATCGGCCCAGTAGATCTCCACAAATAGGTATCCCCTACCAACGGGGTTGTAACCTAAACCGAAAAAGTACACTTGTAAATATAATGATAAAAAAAATGGCATTTTATATTTTTTGGATTTTTCATTCACAAAACAAACCGCACGAAAATCGGCGAGCTAGATTTCCAGAAAAACAATAAGGGATGTTAGATATGAAAATTTTGAAACTGATTCAGTAATTTTAAATTTACTCTTCAAATATTAAAAAAAAAGAACCATTTCATCCCGTAATTCTACACTTTAAAACGAACAAAAACTTCAAATTTCATTACATTGAAAAATATCCGAGTTATTTTTTTGTTTTTATTACAACATTACCAGTTCTGCTGTAATTCACACTTAGCCATAGGAGAAGTACTTCTGGCAGATATATATTTACTAGGCCTACACCTGTAACAGTTTTCCATTTATGTTTATGAATTGTATTTTCCCTGACAGGTGAATGCACTCACTTTAATCGTTACTACACTATACACAATAAAACAAATATAGGCCTACTATATACTATAGCTGACCTGTGCATGTTAGTTACACAGAATGTTGTAATAGATGGCGCCTTTCATTACTAACCATTATATGAAGTATAGGCTAATGTAAATTTTTTTTAATGAATTTGTGTAACGAAAATACGAATTTTAAGCTGTTTGTATATTTTTCGTCAATAGCGAGGAACCTAAGCTTTAAAATTATGTTTGAATAATTAATTTTGTTGATGAATTAAGGGAGATATATCGGTTAGGGAAAAAAAACAAACGGTTAGGGAGAAATAATATAAGTATTGGGTGTGCTTAAGACCACACGTTGGAAGTGAAAACTTCTATGACCAGTCTGTATTTGCGAATCAATATTAATATTAAACCGTCAAGCGGGGCTACTTTGAACTGGTGGGGCTAATTGGAATAAAAGTCGTAACAAGATTAAAAGCATCGTAGCCCAGCAACGATAGCAGTTAGGAACCATAACCACATACCTCTGGAATGCTTATTCCTTCTACTTTAATATTATAATCTTGTGATTCTTAAAAAATGCATACTTTGGTTTCAGGAATTTTTTTTGTTGTCTCCAAAAAATCGCAAAAAAATATGTGTCCCGAACTTTTATGTACCAAGGTCAAACTATAGTACATAGAGAGTAAAAATTCATTAAAAATGATAGCCTGGTTAATGGTGATCATTTTTCTGTAAAAGAATTTCCTTAAAGTCTGATATTTTTTTTTTATTAAATTTTATATTCCAAAGCGCACATTAAAAACAAAAATTGGACTACGCGGAACATGCATAAAAATTTAATTTTAAATAATTCTTATTCTTTTTTCAGGTTTTAGTTCGTGTTTGGTCCTCTAGAACAATAATTTAGTGTAAAAACATTTATTTATTAAGATTTGAGACAGTTTTTTTGTGTTTTTTATAATGGTGCGTACATATAAGCGAAAAGTGGGAGCCAATCATGGACAAAAGGGGCCGTTTGAACTTTTCAACAAAGTTTTCAGGCTATAACATACAGAGAAACACTTTTGATTTAGTTTTAAACCATTAATATCACAAAGTGGTAGTTATTTCATAAACAAAGTATGTGAAATTTTAAGACATTTTTTGAAGTGGCTAAAAACGCCCATTTTCTCAAGTGTTTCTATTTTTTCCTTTTCTTTTTACAGAAAGGAGCTATTTTTTTTTGTTAAATACATACATTTGACTACATATATTGTGTTAAGTTATTTATTTATTATTAACAGCTGCTGAGATATGATTTTTTAAAAGGTTCATGTCAAATTCCGGAGGTAAGGTGAGAAAAGGTTCCACGAAATCTTTAAATTTTGTCCAAATTAAATTTTTATTATATGTTTCTGTTCCAAAAAACCCCACCATTCTAATGCATATATCATACTAACCCCATCAATTCATAGTAAACAGTTATTAAGGTTTATAATGCCTGTTTCAAAGTAGCCCCAACGGTGGGGCTACTTGGAACGCATGGTTTTAAATTTTTTTAGGTACAAAAAAATTTATAAAAAAACTAATCAATACCTTCATTACATGCACTATTGTGACCTTTAATCACACAATTAAAATGGTTTGAATCTAACAAATAGTTTGGAATTTATATGCAAAAAACTAAAATTTCATTCCAAAGTAGCCCCGCTTGACGGAACGCGTATAAGAAGCAATAATAGTATATTTTATATAGGACAAGTATAATTTCGAATTATAAATCATCATAATATATAAAAATCTCGTGTCACAGTGTTTGTTATCGAACTCCTCCGAAACGGCTTCACTGATTTTTATGAAATTTTCTGTATATATTTGGTAGATCTGAGAATAGGTTGCTGCTAAACTAGAATTTTTAGAAAGATGCTGTTTTTTGCATATGGCAAATTACATTAATAGCTACAAACAAGCCAAATTTTATCAAAATCGTTAGAGCCGTTTTTTATTAAAAAAATAATTGATTTTGTAAGGTTTTTGGCCAAAAAGGGGGTTGTTTTTCAAAAAGTTTCAAAATCTTTTTCAGTGCATACAGGCCTAATTGACATGTTTAGTGCAAATTTGTTCGAAATCGATCGAACAGTTTTCTCTCTAGCTTTGTATACATACAGACAGTCATTTTGTAAACATCAATTTTTTTTGGACTCAGGGGGGCCCAAAACGGATATTTCCACAAAAATCTAAACATAGATTCTTTTTGCGATCACTATACTTTCTCTGTAGGCTACTATAGTATAGTGAGAAAGTAAAAAACTTGTTCCCTCGATCTTTTGTTGTAGTTTTAACGGTTTAAACAATCGTTACACACAAATAATTAATGGTCCAGTTTCGTCCGTTAAAATTTCGTGCAGGCCAAATTAAAACACACGCTAGTTTTTATCAACCCGCGGTTTCATCGCTTCTACAGCGGAGTATGTCTCTAAAACAAGCACTTATCTCCGCCGCCAGATTAGACAAGAAAAAAAACCCAAATCCAACAATGAAGCCGGTGACGTCATCCGACTATATTTACTCCGGGTGTGCAACGATATGCAGCTCCAGGAGGCGCCGCTGCGTTGCCATGGCGACGGAGATAAAAATAACGCAGGAGTCTGTTTCTGTTTATCAGTCAAGACGGCGTTTTTTTTTTTGTAGATTTAATGGGCGGTGAGAGATTTTTGGCTGCGGGGAACAAAGTATTGGGTCTGAAGTTGATTAGCCGTCGTACCGGGCAAGTGCGCGTTCAAAATAAGGACTTCGAGGGATCGGTTATTAGCGATTCGCCATAAGAAAGACGAGCTATTGCAGTGACTCTTATGGTGATACCTGTCAATGAGCACCGATCATGGTCCCCGGAACACGTTTTGGTGTGCCATTAAAAATGTTATACAGGGTGTTTCGTAAATAAGACGCCAAACTTCTGTAGTGAGTTCCTTACATAAAAATAAATAAAAAAAGTTCCTATAAACTTGTGCCCTAAAACGCTTATCTAGAGAAATGTTTGACTGATTGAGTTCAAACTTGGCACGAAGTTAACCTAACAATGATCTGTCTCAAGAAATATAAGCGATTATAACCAACTAGCTGACCCGATCCGGCTTTGCACGGATAGACAAATAACAGTTAAATGTATATTAACAAAAAATATATTATATCAATAAATATAGGTATTACACTATGTATCTTACGGGGATTTTTAGTAACTTTAGTTCCCCCAAACCTCCCCTAAAATTTCGATTTTTTTAAAACCCTTTCTTAGCGACCACCTAGGGCCCTAGAGGAAGCTACATACTAAATTGCATTCCAATTGGTTCGGTGGTTTTTTTTAGTAAATTTGACCCCCCTCAAAGATTTCAAATTTTTTGAAAACCTTTCTTATCAGCACCTACGGCCCTAGAGGAAGCTACATGTACCAAATTTCATTCCAATCCGTTCGGTGGTTTTGGAGAAATCGTGATTTAGTAACTTGACCCCCCCCCCCCAAGCCCCTAAAATTAAAATTGTTTGAAACCCTTTCTTAATGAGCACCTATGGCCGTAGAGGAAGCTACGTACCAAATTTCGTTCCGATCCGTTCTCTAGTTTTTGAAAAATCGGAATTAGTGAGTCAGTGGATTTGGCTTATATATATATATATACATATATAGATAATGCGTTTCAAAATGGCGGCTATTTAAAAATTTCAAACCTTAATTACTCAAAAATGGTATATAAACTTGTAAGGATCTTTTCGGTTATGTGTCAGCAAACTTTAAACATTTTCTAAAGAGAAACTATGAACGGAATAATTGTTACCTTTATTCTGGAGGCCAGTAGGCGACGATATATTCGAGAATTTGTGCTGGAACAAGTCTTTTCCGTGATGCCGCCGTCGCCACAAAAACTCGCACAAGTAGCCTACGTATCAAGCTTATGAACTTTTTTACGGTGTTTTGCCAGCCGCCAATTGCTTTCGACTGTTTGCGTATGTGCTATCGTTTCGGGATTGACAAAATTACATTTGGCAGGAAGTAAAATTTGCTAAAGATTTTTCGTACCAGAATGAAATGTTTTTAGAGTTTTATCAGGGTGTCTAGCGACAGGGAAAATAGGGAAAACCTTGAAAAGTCGGGGAATTTTATTTACTTATCTAGAAAAATCAACAAATTTTAGTTACGGTCGGGAAAAAATAAAATTTCTAAGGGAAATAGTTTAAGAAATGGATTTAAAGTCGTAGATCAATACAATTTTTAATTGAGAAAATAAAGATAGGCTAAGACGAACTTCTAAATTAACCAATAACAAAACTACGTATTTTGATACGTGAAAACAATTATCGGCAAGTTACGAGAGTGATTGTGGCAGCTTGTTCCAGCACTTGCCATAAACCTTTCTCTAGCGTGCTGTTTCTAAAAATGTTAGTTTTATTATTAAATGTTTTCGAATTTGTGTACCCTATCTTTGTATCAATTAATTAAATATTCACTGCAAATCTGTACCGGTAGCTGGATTACAAAAACCAATTGGTTATTTCTTTTGTTTTAATATAATTTGAGTAATTCATTGTTTGATTTAATATTTATAGTCATAAATGTGTAATTTGCAACTGCTGGTGGTGGTTGGTACAGTAACATAGATAGTATTCAATATTTAACTGTTATAATATTACCGTGTTTAATTTATTTAATTAATTCCCTAAAAATTGATTTGCTCACCAATATAATTTGACTGCCCGTACGGCGTTGCCCGTGGTGGTTGGTATTTTCAGTCTTTTTAACGTAATTGTATTCTTTTTAAGTGTTAAGTCAGTGAGTGGTATTTGGCTTTTATATATGTAGATCTTAAATAATAAAAGCACTATTGTCATAATAATAAAAGATCTTAAATTATGATTTTAGTAACTTTGATCCCCCCAAACACCTCCTAAAATTTCGAAATTTTTCATACACTTTCTTAGTGAGCACATATGGCCCTAGAGGAAGCTATATACCAAATTTCGTTCCAATCCGTTCGGTAGTTTTGAAGAAATTGTGATTTAATAACTTTGATCCCCCCAAACCTCCTCTAAAATTTCGAATTTTTTCAAACCCTTTCTTAGTGAGCACCTATGGCCCTAGAGGAAGCTACATACCAAATTTAATTTCAATCCGTTCGGTAGTTTTTGAGAAATCGTGATGAGTGAGTGAGTGAGTGGTATTTCGCTTTTATATATAAGCCTATAGATTGATTTACTAAAATAAAATTAGCGGTGTTTTGTTTGTGCTTTTTCTAAGATTGATCAGGGAAAAAGTTATTTAGTCAGGGAAATGTCGGGGAATTTCAAAAAGTCATATCACTGGTCACCCTGTTTATGTAAAAAAAAAGTAATAGAGGATATTATTCAGTACATTTTTTTTTTACACGACCTTACAGCCACTCTGGTTCCCCCGAAATCGAAGCTAGTGTTTCCGCTGCGAGCGGAACGAAGCTACGCGTAAGCCGGAGTTAGAGACTGAGGCGCAAATAAATCCTACTAATATATTTGTAAAAGGAGGCATCTATTTGACGCATTTGTGAGTAGACCAATTTCCCAAATAGTCGGTTGAAACCCTAAAACACATAAACTCAATTTTGGACATTCTCTCAACTCACGTCAGCGCTTCAGCTGAGTGGTCGAATTTTTTTGTTATTTTCAAGGGAGGGACATCTATTTTGTAAAGTATTTCTGTATTTAATATGCTTATTTCAATTTCAAAGTTTGCTGAAAGAGTTGGTAGAATGGCTACTTCACTTTATTGGCAGACTAGTAAATCACAGGCGGATTAATTAGATACACATCAGAGAAATACATCATTTATACAAAATACTATTTTAAACAACACACTTTATCTAGGCCTACCTAACTATGCAGGCGGGGATTTTTAACTCGGTAATTGTGTACAATTATAAGGACTATACAACTGTAGGAATATTTTGTGTTTATGTATATTATTATATATATTCAAAGAAAGATAATAATATTATCTTTTAATTGCCTTTTATTTCATACTGATAGATCAAATGATTTAGAAGTTATTAATACTATAGGCTATTTTATTGATTGAAGTTGTAAACATAACCCCAAAGTATAATCTACGCTAGGTTTTGTTCGCGTATTACAGATGATGGGTGAAATCAGCTGTTGTATTATTAAGTTAAACGAATATCTATTTCTTCTTTAAAATGTTACTCCACGAACGCTCGTACGTACACTCGCTTTTATAGGAGTTGATTTTATCGATGAAATTAATTGAAATATTTGTAAACCACTATGCAACATTTTAGCTTTGTCAAAACACATGTAAAATCTTCACCACTATACGGTCTAGCGCATAATATATTCGGACTAAACATGGTGGGCTCGCCTTATCTGCTCCGATAACAGACAGCGCCGTATCTAATGGATGACGCCTAACAAAAGTGACATGCACGGACATGATCTGTGAAATCGGCGCGTAATGATTGCACAATGTTAGAAATTATCCTTAGTATATATTATTTCTCAAATGTGTTTTTTTTTTGTCGCTAAGCTATATCTCCCATAATTAAATTTATAGGCCAATGTTTTAGGATTTCAACCAACAATTTGGGAAATAGGTCTATTCACGACGGTGCTGAATGGACAAAAATTTCACAACCACCAAAAAGTAGGATTTTTATTTTTTAAAACTGTACAGGTTAGCATAAGTTTCTACCGCCAAGAACGTCCCAGTTGCGCAATATAAAGCCGTTTCCATACTTAAAAATCACCCTGTATACATACATATGTGATTTTTAATGACACCCCAAAACGTGTTCTGGGGACCATGATCGGTGCTCATTTGCTACTCCCGACCTTGGGTCTTAATTAAAAACTGATTCTAAATTTGCTATGGCAATGAACGTAAACAAGCATGTGTTGCTAAGCTTCGATCCGAACAGCTGTTTATCTGATATGGGAGCGAACCTCGGAATATTCACTAGTTTTATTCTTTAAAATTTTTTTTTTTTTTTTTTTTTTCTTTATTAACTACAACTAAGATACAATCTTATCTAGTAGCTTATTTTGCATAACTAATACACATTTTTAAAAGTCACTCCAATGAGTGACTTCACTACATTAACACTCGCTTCATTCGGCTGATCCACAACACATCACTGCACTAGGTCCAGCGGTTTTGTCCTTTTCAGTCTCCGCACCGTGTCTCGGCTCTGTAGCATCTTGAGGACATCGGAATTAACATGATTTTGGAGCCTATGTTCATGCTTCCATGCAGCACCCTTTATGGCATTGATGACCATATCCATCTTGAGGTCTCTATGCAAGTAATCGTTGCGCACATACCACGGTGCATCAACGATGCTCCTAAGCACCCTATTCTGAAATGATTGAATCACTTTAACATTGGTCTTCTTGGTGCACCCCCAGAGCTGCAGTCCATACATCCAAACTGGTTTTAACACTTGCTTGTATAAAAGCAGCTTGTTTGATATTTCCAATCCGGACTTCCGTCCCAGTAGCCAGTACATACTTCTAAATTTCAGATTTAATTCTGTTCTTTTCATTTTGACATGGGGTTTCCAATTTAGCCTTGCGTCTAAAGTCATCCCCAGGTACTTTGCATGTAGCTTAGATGGAACTACTTGTGAATTTATATGAATTGGAACATTGATCAATTTATTGTTTGTAAAGTTTATGTGAGTGGATTTTGACTCATTTAATTTCAACCGCCACTTTTTCATCCAAGTGCTAATGTTATTAATACTTCTCTGTAGCTTCATTGAAGCCTCCTCGACCGTGGCTCCAACGGCCAACACAGCAGTATCGTCAGCAAAAGTTGCCATTGTTGTGTTTTCATTAACAGGGATGTCTCTTGTGTATAGTAGGTACAGGATAGGACCAAGTACGCTACCCTGTGGGACTCCTGCAGATATTGTCTTTATTTCGGAATATTCATTGCCTTGTTTGACCCGAAACATCCTGTCCATCAAATAAGATTTTAATATCTGGTAGAACTGAACTGGGAGATCTCTTTGCAACTTAAAGAGCAACCCTTCATGCCAAACTTTGTCAAAAGCTTGGGAGATATCGAGGAAAACAGCCGAGCAGATCCTCTTGTTTTCAAGAGATTCTTCAATTATCCCAGTCACTCTATGCACCTGATCGATAGTTGAATGCTGGTTTCTGAAGCCGAATTGGTGAGTTGGAATCAGCTGATTTTCTTCTATGACAGGTTTCAAACGCCTAAGGAGCAGTTTCTCAAATAGCTTGGAGATTATTGGTAAGAGAGAGATTGGACGATATGATTTTCGATCACTTAAATCTTTCCCTGGTTTGGGTACCATTATTACCTCTGCGACCTTCCACTGACTTGGACAGAATTTAAGTCTAAAAGAAGCATTGATGAGGTGTAAAAGTTTCACAATAGCTTTTCCAGGCAAGGCTTTAAATACTTGGCCTGTAATCAAATCATAGCCTGGGGCCTTCTTGATATTTAATAATTTAATTTCGTCCTTGAGTTCTTTCAGTGTCACCTGTTTTATAATCATGTTTCCACTACTATAGTTTACTGAAACACTCTCATCACAGGTTTGACCAGGATGTGGTTTAAATGTCTTTTCTAGATACTCTGCAAATATCTCCGCTTTTTCTTGATTACTCCTCGCCCATTTATGATTTTCTTTTCTGATTGATTCTTTAAAATGATAATTTTGAAAAATTCTTTCTTAGTGTGTGTCCATGACCCCTTAAGAATAGGCCTATACCTTTACATTTTCGTATTTGTTTAAGCAGTTTTTGCTCCATGTTGATTCTACATCAGGCAGTACAAAGCCTCTTCTTAAAAATACAAAGAATTATAAACGCGAGGATGGTTCCTAAAAAACCAACGCTCCCAATTGTCCTACTTCGGTACGTTTCCACTGGTGTGGTGTTATCAAAAACATTGCGACCCCGATGAACTCTGCCTGTTGTTTATCTGACAAACTTTATCTAGTTTTGTTGTAACTTGGTCTTTGTCCCCCGGCCTTGGGTTGGAAAATAAATAAGTTCTCAACACATTTACTTAGCTGTAGTACCCGGGTTCGTTCAAGATATTAGTCTAACATATCTCCAAAACCGCTAACTTTACAAAACAAAACAAGAAACAAAAATGCCCCTTTATAATCTCAAACAACGTTTTTTTTAATTATTTCTGCAACTTAAAAGATGACCGAGTTATAGCTAAAAACTATAAATTCTATATCTTGGTAGTTGTCCATAATATCCTAAATGTTTACCCCCCCCCCCTTCCCCCAACCAATACCGCAGCCATTTTATGATAGTTCATTTTTTCAAATAAACGGTACCAGAAACTAGCACATACTTTCTTACAAATATATTTAGCTACCTAAATTATTAAACAGATTCACTGTGACTTCATAATAATTGTATTAAACACCAAACATGTCAATTAGGCCTACATATATGCACGAAAACAGATTATTTTTTTTTAAACAACCCTCTATTTTGCAAAAAAAACCCTAAAATTAGTTATTATTATTATTAGCTAAACGATAATTTTTAGAAAGATGCGGTTTTTACATATAGTAGGGTTCATTATAATAAAGGGCTACAATTCAGCCAAATTTTATCAAAATCGTTAGAGCCGTTTTTTTATTAAAAAAAAAGACTTTTTGAGGGGTTTTTTTGGCCAAAAAGAGGGTTGTTTTAAAAAAAATTCAAAACCTTCTTTCGTGCATCTATCAGGCCTAATTAATTGACATGTTTGGTGCAAATTTGTTCGAAATCGATCGAATAGTTTTCTCTCTAGCGTTGTTTACGTACAGACATTTTGTAAAAAAAAAACGCAGATGCCCCAAAACGGATATTTTTACACAAAAATCTCAAAATCGATTTTTTTGCGATCACTATACTTTTTCTATAATATAGCCTACTATAGTATAGCGAGAAAGTAAAAATGAATGTTAATAATTAATCAATGCTATCAAATTTGTGAGGGAGTGACATCTGCTTTTTCACTATTTTAAAAATATCACATAAATGTCACCATTTTAGTTAGGGGTGTCCTAAAAACACGTTCTTCGTGCCAAAATTATTGCTTCAACAGGATCTTTACAGTAATGTGTCATTACTACTGGTCCCATTTGAAAATTTTGAGTTACCCTCCTCGCCAACCACTTTCGACCAAAATTTAACGTTACGTTTCTTAAGCTGCCCAATTTCTGAAACCAATATAACCAACTATTTATATTCATGACAGTTTTCACTTCTGTCGGCAGGCTACGGCTGCTTCTTTGTTTTTTTAAAATAATGTATTAACGATTTTAATTCTATATTAATAGAATGATGAAGTCACTGACGGTAACTTCCAAGGTAACTCATTGTTATTTCATACCGTGACCTAAATACTAAAACAAAAACGAATCTTAACAAATTCGTCTCAACAGCCCTACCTTAACGCTCGCAGAATCAAAGTCAAGCCTTCCTAAATAATTTCCCTCGTTTCACATCCAATCTAAAAACAATTTCAATACGCAGTTAAACACGACCGCCCCAGGGCACGAAGCAAGGCTGCTCGGTGTACAAAGGCGTTCTTGTTAGCGGTTGCCGTCTAGCCTAGCTTTGCTATTGATACCGGGTTCTATTTCTAGCCGACGATGAAGAAAACACAAAACGTTTACAGGCTATTGGTATACGTAAACAAGTCGGAACCCCTGCAGTCTTCCTGTACAATAACTCTGAATATTCTTTGTTTATGCTTCCTACATGGTCGGCTTCTACCTAACCCGATCGTAAACAGTTCTTTTATGGTTATAATATTCACGAAAGGATTACTATTAATTTAAATAAA
>JAGFPH010000624.1:397218-426743 GCA_018207615.1 Philaenus spumarius | reverse complement strand
CACAAAGTGAGGTAGACAGAGGCCTAAAAAATGGACACAAAGTGAGGACATTAAGGGGCGACTCCCTGTCCGCCATATCAAATCTGATTCCCATAAGAGCAATTCTACAGAATAAGTCATTTTTTCTCCTTTAATTCATGGAATAAATTTAAACATTTGGTTTCATTTTAAAGTACTGTCATATGCGGATGTTGATTGCTGAATACATTTTCAAAAACTGTTTTATTGTTTTCATAAACGTATGATATAAATAGTAAAAATAGTAAACTTTATTAATTTTTTACTCAGTTGCAAAAAGAGATACAGTTTGAAAATCCGAACTAATTGGGACCGAGGGGGGTTCGGATTATCAATTTGTTCGGATTTTGAAAACAACCAAGAAAATGCTATTTAGGCTAAAATATATGCCCTTTAATCGATTAAAGTGGTTAAACAGTACAATCAGTAATGTAATTACAATATAGTATGTAAGACTACTTACATATTATGATTTAGAAGAACCTGCACGTACACAGTAGGGCCAACATGATTACATTTGTAACTCTCAATTACAATACAGTATACATAATTAAAAGTTGACATGTACATTGTAGTTAACACAAACGAAAAATAAAAAATACTGTATAGTACACTACTGTATGTACGACACACTGTTATAATGATTACACAAAGAGAAATGAATGAACTTTCTGTATGTTTACTGCTAGCGCTAAAGCAGTTTATTAGCGTGACAGTGAAAATACTGACAGCCAGTCTGCTGTGAGGGCGAGTGAGAGCAGGTATTAAGAAGCGTTTAAAAAGAGATAATAATGTCAAACTGCGATGAAGATTTTTGTGAAATTTTTAATGATGCAATAATTGGAATTTACAAAAACGAAAATTTTGCAGGGGCTGCCTCAGAACACGTTCGGATTTTTGACGTTTCGGATTATTGACGTTCGGATTATCGACGCTCTACTGTATTGCAAAAAACCTTAGCAACCAACACCCACAAGAAAAAAAAATACAGCTTTCGTTTTTTGTCAAAAATATGCTTAAAAGTGAAGATATGTTTAGGCATTTAACATTGAAATTAGTACCAAATTTCGCCGTTTTGAGAGCCGAGCCTTAAGGGTCTTCTGGGAAGAAATTTTGAGTGTGCAGTGCGATTTTAATAAAATTGATCTGAGTACAGTCAGTGACCTTGAGGTGTAGCAAGAAGCGAGGAGTTCGGACAAGGCTGGATTGTAAACATAAGTCTCAGCGTTTGTCAATCGTACTTACCGTTCGCCTACTCTGAGTGCCATTCAATACACGAGAGTACCAGATGACTTTTTTATAGGTTAGCAGTAGTGCCACAGCTGCCTTGAAGCATACATTTTCTTACATATACAAATCAAGCATACAAATCTTTGAAACATACATTTTGCTGGAACCTACTTATAAATAAATAATCAGGGAAATAAATTATAATTATTAAGACTCTTCATTTTTATGTGTGACCTTAAATATGGAGATTATTGTTTGAAAGCCACAGAAAACATTTGTTCAAAATAATTAATTTT
Organism: Philaenus spumarius; assembly: GCA_018207615.1. NCBI lineage: Eukaryota > Metazoa > Arthropoda > Insecta > Hemiptera > Aphrophoridae > Philaenus > Philaenus spumarius. Next base: position 425,199 of record JAGFPH010000624.1, on the reverse strand, counting down.
TAGTTAATTAAACCTTTTTCTTAAAAGGACATGAGGTCAATTTCTTGTGAGGTGTAAGACAAATCTCACAGAGCCTATATCTTTTTAAGTTGAAAAAACAGCGTCCGAAACACGACAGTAGGAAGTGTATGTATATTGTTAGCAATAATAACGGAAAAACTTAGCCCAAGTACTAAACTATACAAACCGTCACGAGTCAAGTATTTTGAAGGAGGAACTAGTAGACAGCTCGACCTTGAAGGAACCAATAGAAACAATGCAGGTTTGCCTACTCGTATCCTCGCTGTGACATATCTCGGCAGCGCCTCGTGAAGGGAGCTGATCAAATTGATCAAAAGGGAGCTAGTACAATTAATACTACAGATATCACAAATGAAACAATAGATACAACTGTAATGCAAACGCTCGCTTGTACAAACATTGCCTAATTTGATTTGTTTGAATGATTTCAGTGAAAGACAAGATCAGTGCCAAAACGAACCAAGCGCAAAGATCAGCCATCCAAGATCACTACTTCTTTGTTGTCATCAAGACCTTTGCAACCATGTAGATAGGCCTGATACATTTCTAGGTAAGTTATTTAATAAGTTTATATAAATATTGCGTTACTATCTGAGTGTTTGAATTTTGTCGTTTGTGGATGCTGAACCATACACGTATGTGCTGTAGGTAGAAAAAATCAACTAGTTCCAATAATCAGTTTCAAAATGGCGGCCATTCAAACGTTTAAGTGAAAATAATTCCGACCACTCAGCTGAGCGTTAACTTAAATTGAGACAATTTCCAAAATTAAATGATTTTACGGTATCAACCAACTATGTGGGAAATTGGTCTGCGCACGAAGACGCTGAATAGCTGCCTGTGTGTAGGAAGTATATTAGTAGAATTTGTTTGCAACTCAGCCTACAACCCTGGCTCAAGCACTTCTTCGTTCCGATTACTTTGTGAGTTCGCACCACGGCCTTGTAGCCTCGGATTTCGCTTCGCTCGCAGTGGTTTGCATCCCGACCGACTTCCTCGTAACAGAAGCTGACCAACGATAAAATTCCCCTAGCAGATTTGAACCTAGTACTTTTACGTTTTAAGAGAACCAGACGAGCTATAAGGTCGTTTAAAAAATCAAAATTTGTTGAACACTCTCTAATATTTATATATTTACATAAAACCCCCGAAAAGTTTCATTTCATTACGAATAAGTTTTAATCGCAAAACAAAATTACTTCGGGTTGCTGGATTTTTTCGGACAACCAACGCTTTCGATTTTTATCTTACAACTATTTTCAGAGCTATTAAAAATTCACAATCGTAAATTTTCAGGACAATCTGTATGGGGTTTTAATCTGGGGCTAAGAGAAATTATTTTATAATTTCTAGTCCTTTTTAAAAACGCGGTATATTAAAACAAATTTTGTATTCAAATATTGTATACTAGGGGCTCTGCCCCCACTCGCTTCACTCGCCAATCCCAGCGGTGACATATGGTGATGCCAATGCAAACTACAAAATACCTAATTTTCCTCATAATATTTAGACTTTTTCAAATTTTTAATAGGCGTTTTTAAGGAAATGATGATTGATTAGGACAGAGGCACTTGGATCTAAGTTGGGTGGTGGGGGAAGCTGTGACCTGTACATAATGTAAGGCATAGATGGAAATAGACCCTCAATATTTGTCAACAAAATCCCTAATTTTGTCCATAATTTTAAAATTTTTTAACAGGAATTTTAAATATTTTCAGAATGAAAAGTACTGTAGACTGAATTATTCTCTGAATAATCCTCTACATGTTAATGAAAGTTTTGTCAAAAGCGGTTCAACCATTCCGGAGATTAGCCCGGCCAAAACATTTATAAATGTGTGAATAACCAAATGAGCTTATCAGCTAATATTTTGAAATCACAGACAGACCCTTCAATTTTATTTATATGTGTAGATTATGGTAACTATATTTTAATTTTATAAATACATTTCATTCATCTCAATACATATACTTGTGCAAAATTGAATCATTGGAGTACACAAGATTCCAATCACAAAATATATATTCCCATTGTTTTAACGAAACCATGTCCCAATCCAGGTTTCAAACGAGATCAAAACCAGTTTTCCTTAATCCGCCATTTAAAACAATAACATCTGTCCATAAATCATCAAGTTTATTTACCCTTGTTGTATATATCTGGTTTATCAAGCTGCAGGGGTCTTTGGACAAGTTAGACCCCCTAATGTTACAGACCCCATGCAGTGACCAAACATTGCATGACTCGGAACTCCACTGGAACTCATTATGTCAGACTCATTAATAAACTCGCTCTGTGTAATAACTTCGCTACATAGTTTTTATAAATCATTTCATCCTTCGACCCCTAGATGGAGTTACGAAGAGTATTTGTCTAGTGTAGTGTTAGTACCTGTGATCACGAGATTTCAAACTAGTGATCCGCAAAAGATTAATTTCAAAGATTCAGATCATTTGGATTCGTTCACCAAAAGGATCAGTTCAAATGAACCGTTCATTTGTATTATTTATGCACACTAAGTGCATTTGTATTATTTATGCAATATAAGTCTTGCGAATGCGAAGTGTTTTTTTTTTTAAATATGAGTTAAAGAACTAATAATGTAGCCTATAATACATTATAAGATTTGCATTGATGTTATAAAATGAATATAAATACAACCTTTTATTATCAATATATTCGTATACAAGTTTAAAGAAAAGATACCCATTCGTTTAACTTCGGAAACATTCATATAACATATAAAACATATAACATTATTAATTTCTAAATCATTTGATCTATCAATATGAAGTTAGAAAGCCTTTAAAAGATATTATTTTTATCTTTATTTGGATATGTAATAATAAATATAAATACTGTACAAAATTTTAACAAATAGGCCTACAGTTTTACAATCCTTATATTGTACACAATTACCAAGATAAAAATCACCGTCATCATAAGTAGATCTAGATAAAGTGTGTTGTTTTAAAATAGTTTTTTTTTTAATAATGTATTTCTGATGTGAATCTAATTAATCTGTCTGTGATTTTTCACGGGGGCTTACTAGTTATTCATTATTTATAGCAACAAATTATATATAAAACGTAAGGGTTTTTAATTAGATTTTTTACTGTTAAAAAAATGCTTGTAAAAAACTAAAAAAAAATACAACGCCTGTGAGTTGAAGGAAATCAGTGTGGCAGTTGCAGAGGGTTAAATGAACACTTTTGTTTTGTCTACTAGGCTTCTGTGCAGGACATTAAACCCAACTAAAAAAAGAACCTGATGTTTATTAACTCGTCTGGATAATGGCCGAGCCATTAAAATGATCTACAGCTTGTTTTACTCTAAAGACATTAAAACTAGTAGTAAAAACAATCTCGGCCAAATGTCAGCTGAATTAATAAGCTATGAACAGAAACTAAGAGCTACTCTTGTCAGTGATCCAGGCTTTTAATCACTTAACTTTTCCATTCTTTGTTTGGCTCAGTGGGGAGATACCCCCATCTGCTTAGTCAATATGCAACACAAAAGTTTCATATGAATCGAATGTATAGGTTTTGAGATAATCAAACATATTATTCACTAGTCTTAGTACCGTATTTTTTGTTTAAAACTATAACCGTACTAATATATTTTTCTCTCCAACAGCGTCTTCGTTGATGAACGTGTCCGACCGAGGCTACAACAAAATGTCCTCCTACAGACAGTCCGCAGGATACAGTAACGCAGAAGTATGGTTCAAAGCAGCTACGATTGCTGTTCCAATCTGCGGTATTATGATCCTCTTCGTTCTCATCGCCTTAGCGATCAAAATCCTACGATCGGACACGATCGACGACAGGGTTCTCGCTGCGAAACTGAGGTGAGTTTATTTTTCCGCAGCATCGTTTGTAAATTAGTTAAAATATGTGCGATTTTTAGTTGAGTGTTTATACTTGCTGTAACACAAGTTGTTAAAGGAGTTTTTTTTTTCTCTTTCCATGAGGATATCTCCAGCAGTATGTTAAAAGTCTAAAATGTAGCCTACTTTTAAAATGTACTAAAAAGTGCCTCCTTTTAAAAACACTAAAAACGAACCTTTGTCAAAAAAGTACTAAAAAAATCCCACCTACGTTCTTTTTTAAAAGAATATTTTAAGACTATTTTTGTCTTACCAAATGGGGATACTAAAATTTGAGATTAAATAAAATATTATTTACAGTAATATTATAAAGAGGTAAAATTTGTTTGTTTGTATGTAGGGTCCAATCTCTGGAACTACTGAACCGATTGAAAAAATAGTTTTACTAATAAAAAGCTACACTATCCCTGCGTAACATAGCCTACAATTCATTATGATAAAAACATTTTTATTTCAACATTTGTAAATTTAGTCGGAAAAAATTCTTGGGTTAGGCCTAGACTGATGAACCAACACACGTATTTACATTTATTACCGTAGCAACCAATTGAATAAAATAACAGATAAAACATCTATTTGCTCCAATACTTCCATTAACAACTGATTTTAAACTTTGAAGCAACTATTTGTATTTCTAACTTTTAGGTTAGGTTTTTATTAAAATGTAGACCTGAGCCTTGCTGGTGCTTTCATCCTTTATTATAACTGCTGTTATAAAATATACGAAACAATTTGATTTGAACATTTAACATTATTTACCGTCTTAGCTGTGGGGTTATTATTAAAATCCTACACCTTCATTATAAAGAAAACGAAACATGATTATGTGTATAGCAGGTTCCATCGAGGTTGGCATGCGGAGCACGCAAGGGTTTCCCCTAGTTTACAATAATCTTTATATTCAAGTGTTCTGATCACATCTAAAACTTGAATTTTAGTAGACTGAGTGAGGCTGCTTATTATAGGAATTGTGGTGTGAGTTGAGTTAAACGGGCTCACACTGAAACCTGAAGATAAATAATTCGACCACGCAGCTGATCCAAAATTAAGTTTATAGGCCTATATGTTTTAGGGTTTCAACTAACAATCTGGAAAATAGGTCTATTCACGGCGGTGCTGAATAGCTGCAAAATGGTTCGCATGCCATTCCGCATATTAGGAGTATCTTTAATACACAATGCATTGCGTGCTTTGCACGCCAACCCCCGTATTGGAAGTATCTTGAATACCCATTGCGTGCTTCGTATGGTATTTTACGTTTTGTTCGATTTTGGGGGAACCAAGCGAGCTACTAGGTCGCGTAAAAAAACAAAATGTGCAGAATAACATCCTACATTTATATTTGTAGAGAAAACTCAAAAACAAAATCATTCTTGTAGCAAAAAATAGTTACTTCCGGTCAAAAGACGTGCTTCCGATTGTTGGATTTTTTTTGGCTAATGAACTTGTCCGAGCGATGTAGACAACCAACATGTGTACCAAATTTGAACCAAATCAGACTTAAAATGCGGCCGCTAGAGTGCCAACACATAATATATATATGTATGATTTTTAATGACGCCCCAAAACTTGTTCTCAGGACCATGATTGGTGCTCATTTACTACTCCCGACCTTGGATCTTACCACTGCAATAGCTTATTTTTAGTATGGAAATCCACTAAAAATTAACCTAGCACTTAGTAAACATTGTTTATTAGTGAATTTCCATAGTAAAGATGAGCTATTGGAGTGAGACTTAAGGTTAGAAGTGGTCAATGAGCATCAATCATAGTCCCCGGAACACGTTTTGGGGTGCCATTAAAAACTTTATATCTATATATGTGTTCGCACTCTAATGGTTGCATTTTAAGTCTGATTTAGCCCATATTTGGTACAATCGTTGGTTTTCCTAGTCGCTCAAAAGAGTTCGTCAGCCAGAAATATGCACATTTTTTGACTGGAAGTAACAATTTTTATAGATTTTTCGAACTAGAATTACATTTTTTGGTGTTTATGTTATGTTTTTACATGACCTTACAGCTCGCCTAGTGTGAGCCGGGGCTGGAGGCAGATAGTTACTTGAAACCCCTAAAACATATAAACTTAATTTTGGAAATTGGCTCAACTCACGTCAGCGGTTCAGCTGTGTGGTCGAATTATTTTAAATTAAATCTATTTGTACTGGGGTAATATACTAAAATACATTTGCTTTCTTTTTCTTACGAGAATGGTGATGTAAGGAAAACGGCTGTAGAGGAGGCAGAAATGTATGCAATAGAATTTATGTTACAAAAATGTAATGCAAATGCAGTAGTCAAATAATTTCAAAATATGAGTGGTTGCGGGGAAGTTGAAAAAAATCAGTAAACGTCAGGGAAATGAATTACCTAAATTTGAAGGAACCCTGATAAAAATTACTGCAGTTAAGGTGTTCTAGAAAAACTGATATACAAAAACAAACTACGTATTACAAAAAATAAAACTCACACTTATTGGTGAACATAACAGAACTAATCCCATAAATGACTCATAAAATAATTACACTGCCTTTGTTTTAAAATTAGTGTTATCACAATGGCATTGCTTGTATTAATTCTAGTTGACTTATAGCATTGTGTAAAGGCTAGATCATACTAACAATTGTTTTAATGTCACAGCTCTTTGGTTAGAATGTGGTTGCTCATAGATTTCACACTAAGATTAGACATTTGAGTCAAGAATGTTCTACGTTTAAGGTTCTTTAAGTGTTCTCGGTTGTAAATTGAGCAGAAAAAGAAAGTACGGTGTCCATTATTTTTACTTTTAAATGATTAAAAGGACAGTTTCATTCTCTTTTGAGTAAAAAAATACCCAAAAAAGTTAAACTTTGTTATTTTCAATTAGGTTAGTGTTTGTTTTTCATGTTGATATTCTGTGGTGAATGGTTCGAGCATTTATGATTTTAAAAATAATTTCCAAAACATGTTTTAAAAAAACAACATTGCAGGATTTTATCTTCATAAGTAAATATTTTGAGTATAGTATTTTGAATCTTTGAAATTAAAATATTGTTAACATTTTTTGTTACAGAGCGAAACACGGTGCTTTCTCCCCAGTCGGCCTAAACGGTCCCAGTCTCGTTCATCAGTTCCACATACCCCATCCGAACGAGATCAACGGAAACATAGCCCACAAGAAAATGCCGCTACTATTTCAACACAACGATTCAACAAACAGTTCGTTCACAAACAGTTGCGTCAATCGTCCGACGAACCACGGACAAGGCGTCAACGTGTTACACAGCTGTCATCAGAAGGAAAAGAACGAAGCGAACGCCAAGTTGAATTTCTCCCATAACATACCCGACGCTAACACGCCTATAGTTCCTGTACACGTCAACTCTCAGGTTGAAGCGCAACCTAACCTGATAGACTTGCATAAATCTTCGAATCCTACGAACAACAATTGCAATCTGTTCCAGCACGAACAGAACGTACCGTTCGAGTCTCAGTCGTCCTGCGCTTTACTGTCTTCAGTCCCGATGTCGGTTAGCAGTAAGTTAACCTATAAGAAACCGTTGGTCGTCAATTGGACTGACAGCGATCTAAACCCTTCTAATTCCAAATAATTGTTAACTTTCAGAAATGATCTCTGTGAATCTGTACAGTTTGTTTTGAATTCTTTTCACTGCTAGTTTGTATCGTCCATCATGTATCTGGATATTTTTATTTGCTCATAGTTTAGAAATTTTATTCTTAGGAGAACGTTGACAATAAAACTTAAACTGATCATGCTTTATTCGGAAAAGAATTTTTAAAACAATTTTACTCTTTTGTATTTTATACTTTATTGTTAATATTGTATTTTTATATTATATTTTTGTGTATATATATATATGTCGATTTTTGTATATATTTTTTTTTTTGTAAAAAACATATTTTTACTTTATCAGACGGGCTGCAAAATGAAATCACTGTTTAGTAAGTAAGATTGGCAATCATTTTTTATAGTTAGAGTTGATCAGTTGTATACGAAATTAATCACATTTTGTTGAATATACGTAAAGTGCCTTCATGAGTTAGAACAAAATGTACATTAAGTTCCTCATTCATCATAAAACCGAAGCATTGAAAGTTAGGTTATATTTCAAATTATAGAAAATTACTGAGAGCTGTAAAAATGGTTATAATTGTAATGGGTTTCCGTAGATAAGTTACTTTCAGTTAGTCGAGGTGCCCACTACCGAAGAAATGAGTACAGTTAAAGAATGTTGATGCTAAACAAACCCAATTTTTTAAATTAAATATAACACTGAATTAAATATCACATTGTGTATAATAGTAATAGTATATTTCATCACTAGCGCCAAAAGAGAAGCTTTTCGTTATGAGATCAAGTTTTAACGAGGCCTGAAAATGAACGAGAATCAAAAAGCCACTTTTGGTCCTAATGATGAACTATATTTTTCGTCATACTGCAAACAATTAAAGAGAATTATTAAAAAAAAAATCTAAAATGTTATAATTTTACCTTCAAAAAGCTAGCTTTCATTTTGTTCCTGCTATTATTTTACCTTCAAAAGCTATCTTTCATTTTCTTCCTGATATTCTAAACAAATAACTGTTGTACAAGTTTGAAGATATTACATCTGTTTATGTTAGTAGTACACTAACTAACTCTAACCTCTAACGATTGCCAGAAACGAAAAGTAACAGCTGATGTCCTCGACTCCAGCTGGCGTGTTTTGGCCCAAGGACCAAAAAGAGCTACCTTAGCAACTCAATGCATGTATTGAAAACAGCTGTTTTTTAAGCAGTATGACGAAAAATACTTCATTTGAATTTGAGAACTAAAAACAGTAAAATTGTATTTCTGATTTAAACAGAACGAACAAACTTATTTACAGTTTCTGTGTTTTCGCTGAAATGCTTTGGTTTCTATGAGAATGGTGTATTTACTAAAACAATTTACTAATTAAAACATACTTCTAGTCATTTGATTTTTTTAGTAAGTTTTATAGTGTAAAACAATCTATGAAATTGCTGATAGTGGAAATAAGACGTGTAATGTACGTCTTTTCTAAAATAATTTAAAAAAATATGTAACCTTTTGTGCTTGGAAGTCAGCGTAGGCTTAACCTAACCTGAACATTTCTTTAATATAAGATTTATTTACATGTCTTTGTCCAATTCAATGTGTTTCAATTCAGCGTATCTGTGACCGTGCAAAATACAAAAGCCTTTGCAACACAGTTATTGAATCACAAATGGATGTGTTATTTTAGAGCCTATAAATTCAATTTCTCATCGAAAGAAATGTTTTGCCTTTTACGATGTCATTAAACTGTTGCATACAGATAAATCAAATTTTCCAGTCTTTTATTGTTCTTAGTACTCAGTACGGTAAAAATTGCCAGGAAAATGGGATTTGAAAATTTTGTGATTTTTCTGTTGTTTCCAAAAACTCAAAAACTTTGGTTTTTTTAAAATGTATAACAATATTTTGTTAGTAATAGTGAAACAATCTGTAGAGAAGAGAACAGGCCACCACCTTTCTTTCTGTACAACTAATAAAATATTTTTATACAAATCTTACTTAACAGCAAGGAGATTATAATATAAACAATTTCCACAAAACCCTCAAATATCACGAGTTATATTTTATTATATGTTTATGATTCGCTTTCAAAATAAAAAGATAGATCCAATTAAAAGCATTTAAGTAAAAAAGACAATAAATAACATACATTTTTTTAAATAAGTAATAAAATTAACATGAAATAGTTTTAAATTAAAATAATAGTGACAATATAATATGTCAATAAACAACAAATCTTTGATAGTAATTAAAGGAACCGTACTATTATTACATACTTTGTTTAGCGAAGAAAATTACAATAACAAGGTTACGTATGCAATTATAGTCATTATTGCTGAAGCGGACATTTTGGAATGTATGACATTGCCTCTTTGATGACTCATATTTCCACTTTCAGTTAACTTTGCTGATAAGTTCATCATAAATTGAAGTCAAATCTTGATTTTATTTTATCTTTTGCTCTAAATATTTGCTACTTTTAGTTGCCGAAGTATTAGCTGGAGTTAATGAGATCAGTTTCTGTACAGAGTCTAATGCAGGACTACGTACAGGTGTTTTTTGAACTTCTGGTTTACTACTGCTTGGAGGTGTAGACGGTCGATCCCCACTAGCTTGTGGTGGAGGTGGCATATTTCCAGTAGAAGGTATAAACTTCTTAACAACAGGATCAAATTGTACGTAGAGTGATCATCGAGTAAGATTTTCTGATAACTTTGTGCAATTGTTTCCGACTGAAGACAAATATTCAAAGTCCAAGTCTTGGAACACTGTTTCAACAGATTGAGTCTGTCCGATATTTGATGAATAGCTGCAGTCGGAAAAAGAATGTCTTATCAGCTTTATCAGGAATACTTTTAGTAATAATTTTTGGTTCTCTCCCACTCTCATACACTTGGCACTTTTATTTTTATGATTTTATAAACTCCACTTATTGACCTTTCACTTATCTTAATTTAACACTGCTCTTTCACTATTTGAGGATTTTCTATGTATTAATATCATGATTTTTATAGTTAAAATGATGATTTGAATTCTCTGGGTATTTAATGGTTAGATGACTTTTGTTGAAAATATTAGACTAGTGTATTTTAAAAGTTGTCTTTACCAGGTCTTTGTGTTCTTCCTTGACGAAGTCCATTATGTTGTTCATATGCGATCAAATTTTCCTCATTTTGATTTACTGCGTGTAGAAAGGAATGTAAAATCATTAACTCTAAGCTATGTGGAACAAAGTTAAAAACACTTGATACAACTCTGCAAATTTGTATATTATGTAAGGATTAAGTGCAAAGTAATTTGTTTTTGTACTGTGTATATATATGCTAATATCCAAATATTTTGTATAATTATATTTAATATGTAAAAAGAGCTATTGAAAGACTGTTTAGGGTGTGTAATCAAAAACTATTTGTGCCTCTAGATTATAGTTTAGCCCTATGATGTGTTTGACAGGTGAAGATTTGTCACATTTTGTATATTTGTAATTTAGGAAATGAATTGTGATTGTACGATTAAATAAAGATAAGCGAGGATTTATTTATAGAAGAAATAGTTGTTTTATTTGTAAAATCATGCTTCCGCCAGATCGCCTCCACTAATACAGTAAGACCTCGATAATCCGGCATGCTCGGGGATCCGGTGATGCCGGATTATCGAGGTCTTCCTTTAACACTTTAACTGCCATGTGTATCCAATTAGATACACAGCTGGTTTGCTCTGGAGGCCACATGTATCCGATCGGCACACGGTCTACTTCACTTTTAAACATGTTCGTATTAAATAGGATCTCGTTTCCAAAGAGATATAATGCTGTTTTCAACTCATCTGGCCCCACAGAACAGCAGTATTAATTTGGTCTTTATGTTGGCAGCCCTGAATGTGTGTGTACAACACATGCCGTATAGGCCTATGTGAAAAAGAATAGGTTAGGTTTGTGATAAATAGTTATTTAGTGTCTTTTTGTAAATTTATTCATAGATTTTAGTGTCTTTTTGTAAATTTATTCAAAGATTTAGTGTTTACTAACTAAATTTAGTGTTTATTGACTGAGTTCATCTACAGTCCAAAATGTAATATAAAATACAAGTTATTCATGTGTGTATCCTAACAGATACACAAGGTCCACAATGTATGGAATATGTATATTGCAGACGCTAGAGGCCATGTTTATCTAATTTTCACACACCAAAAATGCACACTAAAACTCTTTGGCCTGCAGGTATATTTTCACTCATAGGGGCTGGCAGTTAAAAGTGTTAAAATGGTTTTATGACTAGTCGACTTTTCACTTATGTGGGTTAACACACATAACTGTAGGATTTGGGGTAGTGAAAAATCACATCAAACATTGCAACATGTTTGTGATAGCCCTAAACTTAACGTTTTTTGTGCATTGAGCAAGAACAAAATTGACGGCCCCTTTTATCCCCAAGAGAGAACCATCAACTGGATAGTGTACCTGGACAAGTTGCAACAATTTTCGATACCAGAGATTAATGAGGATGACGATTTCAATGTTTATTTCATGCAAGATGGCACACCACCTCACTGCCTGACTGATATCCGAGATTTTCTGAACGACCGCTTTCCAGGTCAATGGATTGGCCGTCATGCGCCAATTGCAAGTCCCCCACGTTCTCCAGACCTGACACCGCTAGATTTTTCTTAAGGGGATTCATCAAACGTATCGTCTATGTACCTCCTTTGCCGGCTTCTCTAACTAAGCTTAGAACGAGAATTTATGCCGCCGCTGAGCAAGTTACTCCTGCAATGCTACAGCGAGTTTGGGAGGAAATTGACTACCGACGGGATGTGTGCAGGATCACCAATGGAAGGTGGCTTCCACACATAATCGATTCAGACCAAAGGTTAAGAGGGAGTGTATTTATTTGGTGCTTAGCAACAGTGACATGACAGAATTATCAAGTCATGGTGCTACCGGTCACCAAAACTCATGAATGTCCCTAAAAAGTCAAGAATTGGATAAAAGGTAATGAAAATCCCAAAAAGTCCCGATTTGTTGTCTAAGGTCAACTGTTTTTTCTGCCAAATTAATTTTTGCGCTCCGCACAGTATGTACTGTATCACCCATGTAAAACGTGTGGCAACTCTGATTCAAAGTTTAAATCTATTTAAAGATTATGTTAAATTCTTCTAGTTCATTCGTTTAATCGAAAGGTATTATAAATAGTAGAGGATCTGCAAATTGTAATAATCCAGTTCTTAACCCTACAACTGTTGATGCTAATTTTTTGCAATGCCAAGCCATTTCGGTGCGTGTTGCAAGTATATTTTAGTGACTTTAAGGGTAGCTCATAGGTATGTAAAACACAAAAACTATCAGGCAACTAACTTTGCACATTTTTTATAAACAAAAATAACAATAAATTAGGACTTTCTTGGTTTTTTGTTGATATTATAAAATTTAATGAATGAATCGCTATACTTCCAATGGGACATTTGTAGAGAATTAAAAATCTTACAAAATGGGTTTTTATAGATCCCTATCAGACCTTTTTCGCAGAGAAAAGTAAAAAAAACTCTTAAAAATTACTTTTTTTTCAAAAATTTATATCTTTTTTAATTTACATTATTAAGGACACATCTTTTGGAAAATAATTGTTTATTATGTTTACTTCAAACAGTTGGAAGATTAAATTTGTTGCATTAATAGTTTTCCCACAATTATAGTATAAACAATGTAGGCTATTATCTTGCATAATGCGCCCTATTAACCAAAGTGGGCCGTTTTAAATTTACCAAACAAATTCTGAAAGTAGACATTAAAATCTACAATTCGTATATCTTCAATTTTTGAATAAGGTTGATAAAATGTGATAAAAAATACTTCCGAACATAGCTCGAAACACGTAAAATTGCAACCGATGACGAGAGAGACAGTGGAAGTGGAAGAGCCTGATGTGCGCAGCTTGCCGTTCTCTTCTCCTTTCATCTTCTACCTGTTCAATTCAATTAAAAAAGACTTATTAAGAAAATTAAGAAAGAGGTAAACTAATTTATTTATTTGGTCAGTGACGTTAGCAAAAAGTGTATGTTTGTAGTGGGTGTAGGCAACAATCGGATATCAATTATAGAGTTGTCCAACTAAAATGTATATTTGGAAAACAACCATAGTTCAGGTTGTTAACCTATAAGGGAAACAAAAATAGCTAAAATTGTTTCATTTCATAAAGCCATCTGGTATCAGGCTTTAGGGTAGTTGGCCCCCAATAAAATCATTGACAACTTTTTCTAATATTTTAAAAAACTGCATGTCTTTTTGTAGAATTTTCTATGAAATTGTACAGATATTGAAGTGTATTTTGAATCGCTTCTACTCCTGTTTTGGTACTTACAAAAGAAAAAAATGCAGGAATAAAATCCATTTTAGTAATTCTATTACACGACAAAATAGACAGATACAAAAAAATGTTAAATTTAATCTATTAAAAACAAATATGAACTTTACATTTTTTATTCGCAATAATATTGGTGGGGCAAGAAGTTTGTCTCTTCTGTTATTCTTAATTTATTATGCCCATTATTCTAAGTGTATTCCATTCACTATTCTTAGTTCATTGTTTCTTCATTCTGTATATTATTCTTAGTTTATTCCCTCTGTTATTCTTAATTTATTATGTTCATTATTCTTAATTTATTCTTTCCATTATAGTGTCCATTATAAAAAAAAAAAATTATGTCCATTATTAGTTTTTCTTCTATTGTTCTTCTTTTATTCTGCTCATTATTCCTAATTTATTCTATCCATTATTCTCAGTTTAATTTTCCACCTTCTTAGTTTATTCTTTCTATTATTCTTAATTTATTCTATCCATTATTTGTATTTTATTTTTCTACTGTTCTTACTTTATTCCTTCTATATTATTCTTAATTTATTCTATCCATTATTCTTAGTTTATTTTTCCACTATTCTTAGTTCATTACTTCTATTATTCTTAATTTATTCTATCCATTATTCTTAGTTTATTTTACCACTGTTCTTAGTTTATTCCTTCTATTATTCTTAATTTATTCTATCCGTTATTTTCAGTTTATTTTTCCACTGTTCTTAGTTTATTCCTTCTATAATTCTTAATTTATTCCATCCATTATTCCTAATTTATTATTTCCATTATTTTAAATTTATTATGCCCATGATTCTTAGTTTTCCTTCTATTGTTCTTCTTTTATTCTGTTCATTATTCTCAGTTTATTTTCCACTGTTCTTAGTTTATTCCATCTATTATTCATAATTTATCCACCCCATTATTCTTTGTTTATTCTGTAAATTATTTTTATTTTATTCTGTCCATTATTCTCAGTTTATTTTTCCACTGTTATTAGTTTATTCTTTCCTTTTAGTTTAGTCTGTTCTGTCCATTACTGTTAATTTAATCCGTTCATCAGTGTTAATTTATCGTTTTGTTTTACTGAAGATGCCCAAATATTTATTTGTACTATTTTTTTCTGTTATAACACTGTTACTGTGTTTATTATTTATCTTTCTGATCTTAGTTTAGTACAATTTAAAAATGTTTGTTTATCTAATATGTATTTGTGTTGTTGCTATTATTATTTTTAAAAATAAATTCCTATTTAGTTATTAGTTTTAAATATATTTTGAACGCAACCAACGAACAAGTAAAATAACTTATCTCATATTATTAAACAATTTAAATTGTTGAAAATTAACGCGCAACCATTACAATAAAAAATTACCTCCAAACGGAACATTTTCAAATAATTTGAAGAGTTGAATCAATTTGTGGTATGTACTTAAGATAGCTTATCTAAAGCATACATCATCACACGAGTGATAGTAGTTCTGATGGAAATAGTTTTTATTTTAAATATTTTCATACAAACTGTAACTGAAAACTATTAACTGTACAGAATATGAGATTTTGTACGGATAGTGTTGTGGATCTAAACAGTGTTGTGGATATATTAGGTATTTGTTGATTAAACAAACATGGTTGGTAAGTACCTATCCAAAGTGGCAATGTTTGCTTAGTATTGTGTAAACATTATTTGTCTGTGTGTAATAAAAGTGGATTTAAAGCATCCATTGTGTGGTGTGTACGTTGTATTAAAACTGTACATAGTGTTGAAGAAAGTAAACAAAAATTACAGGTAATGTTTTCTTAGTTGATCCTCCACAACAGATACGAATCTACACATATGAAGTTTAAGTGTCTGTCTGTCATTTCAGAACAAATATTTTGTTTTCTAATCTCATACATTTATTCACTTGTTAAACATGCAGTCTTTTATTTCTTGTCTGTCTGTTTGTTTGTCCGGGCTAATCTCCGGAATGGCTGAACCATATTTAACGAATCTTTCATTTACATGTGGAGGACGTTTCAGAAAGTAATCTAGGCTACTTTTGATTATGGAAATGTTCAGGATTCCTATTTAAAAATTTAAAAAAGGAAAAATTAGGGGTTTTGTGGACGGACGTGACAAGCGTTACGTATTTTAATAAAATAGCTTATTAGGATCGAAAGTTTAACAAAATTTTAGTTTAGGCCTTTACTTAACTGACACACATTTCTTAAAAGGATTTACATTTATTACTGCTTCAACATACTTTATAATTTAATTATATAACATAGCAAACTAATAATCGTTTATTTTTTTACAACCATCTACGCTTTTAGGTTAGGTTTATTGCTCTCTTGTATATATAAAAGAAACTCTGGCCATACATCGTATGCGTCAGGATCTAGGTAACAGTACCACCACTACCCTACCTTGGTTCAAGTGTCTCTGTTGTAATCAATCGTCGTTTCAGTTAAAATATGAGATAAACTACTGTAGTCTATTTCCATGTGCTTCACATTTGGGGTTGGTGATCAAGCAGGGACTCCTAGTAATGTTATAAAACAACTTGTTCCGAACTGAGCAAGATCAAGAAATAAAGTACAGTAAGACCTCGATAATCCGGCACTCGATAGTTCGCCATCCATCATCTTGAAAATTTTCACTCATTAAAAATGGCAGTTTTTGTAATTATTGAGTGATTTAGGCCCGGTCTACACTGTCTGCTGGCTCCATATCCGTCAAAAACAGTTTGTAAAAATCTACTGCTCAATAAACCCGTCCACAACAAACATTTCAATCAACATTTCTCCTAAAAATCGAACCGATTCAAAACAATGTGCTCTCGTCGTCCTTTAAAAATGTTCCCGGTTAAAGGGACCGTTTAACTCTTTCGTTGCTGACAGTATTTTGTTGAACGTATTCCACTTAACGAAGACTGTCGAACAAATTCAAGTCTTTGGAAAAAGATACAGTGGATATAGTTGTTCGATTTAAAACCGCTTTGCACGGTTTGGAAGTGAAAGGGTTCGAAGAATTTGTGACAGACTGGAGTAAAAATAGCAAACCCCCCCCCACGTACTGACTAACGGAAGCCAACAACAAATGGGAATGGAGCCGTCCATACCTGAGGCCCATCAGTTAGCGGCAATCTCTCTATGCAGTTATTGTTACGTAGTTTCAACGTGTTATTTAAGTGTTTATTTATAGTTTATTCCCTGTTTAAACCATTTTAAAGGAAGGCCTCGATAATCCGGCATATTCTATAATCCGGCATCACCGGATCCCCGAGTGTGCCGAATTATCGAGGTCTTACTGTACTTTTGTCTGTTTGTCGAAACCCACGAGATATTTCAAAACTAAATGTATTGTGATATTAATCTTATAAGCTTGGACGTGTATGTAAAATAAAAACGTTGAAAGTAAATTTTTGGGATTTCTTAGTTTTAAATTATTGTAAATATAACCAAACGACAATTAATTGTAACAATAGTAGTAAGGTAAGCAGTATTTTCTACTTCATAATAATCGTTTACAGCTCATTTCAAAGTGCGTGGAAAGTTTTGTACAGCACAATATCTTTTACCTCGCCTGTGTTAAAATAGGTTTACCCATGGGCGCCCATACCTATTGGCAGAGGGGGGCCTCAGCCCCCCCTAGCTCCCAGGGAAAGGAAAATATGTATATTATTAATTACAGTCAGGTATTTTTCTTTAAAGAGATTAGCACTAAAATATGTTTTTTACATATACTTATTTTATTTTTTACAAGAGTTCAAGCATGAGCTGCTGGGTCACTACTTGGTGCGGCCTCTAGGAGTGTTATAGGTCTTTGTGTATTCACTGACTGTGTAAAGGTACAGACTCGATGCTGTGTGGGTTAATATTTCACCTGAACAGCAAATTGGCTTCCCAAATTTTAAAAGTTTTCTTGGGGAGGTCAAAAATATCCCTGGACTCTTTTTGCCGCAGGAGGGGAGGGAACTCCTTAACACGTTCACTGCTACACAAATTTCGTATTCCCTATTCTAGCAGCTGGCCTTTTATTTTTTATATTTATAGTCTAAATGAGTAGAGATTACTTTATTTTTTAACCTTTCTACGTAATAATCACTAATATTTTAAAGCGGACGCACATGTGTGTCCATAGCATATAGGCTTATAATTGGCATGCGAAGCACGCAATGCACTGTGAATTGAAAATACTCACAATACAGGGGTTGGTGTGCGAAGCACGCAATGCATTATATATTAAATATACTCTCCATACTCCCAGCTGGCGTGCGTAGAACGCAATGCACTGTGCGTCGGCCGCTTCTCATGGTGTTCAGTGTCAAGCTCACATGTGCAGCCTTAGCAGATTTATCTCCCCCCCTAGAAAATATCATATGGGCGCCCATGGGTTTACCTAACAAAAAACTTAAACTTAACTCTGGAGTTGGTAAACATCGATTATCGACGGTCAAACTTTGTTGCTGCTGATGTTCAAAATATCGATTGCATCATTGCATAAAATAATAGTTAAACACTGGTCTATCAAAAAAAAATGTAGATTCTTTTTAAAGCTAAAATTAAAAACTATCAAATTCTGTAATTTTTCAACTAATTCTCATTTTTTTTAGATTTTGTTGGTTAGTGTACAATCCTATTTTACAGCGTTTCCTAGGTTACCCTACTCTTTCGTTATTGTCATGTAACATACAGTAGAGCGTCGATAATCCGAACGTCAATAATCCGAAACGTCAAAAATGCGAACGCATTCTGAGGTAGCCCCTGCAAACATTTCGTTTTCACAAATTCCAATTATTGCGTCGTTAAAAATTATCACAGTTTGACATTATTATGTCTTTTTAAACACTTCTTAAATACCTGCTCTCACACGCCCTCACAACAGACTGGCTATCAGTATTTTCACTGTCATGCTAATAAGCTGCTTTAGCGCTAGCAGTAAACATACAGAAAGTTCATTAATTTCTCGTTGTGTAATCATTGTAACAGTGTGTTGTACTTACAGTAGTGTACTATACAGTATTTTTTTTATTTTTCGTTTGTGTTAACTATAAGGTACAAGTGAACTTTTAATTATGTACTGTACTGTAATTGAGAGTTACAAGTGTAATCATGTTGGCCCTACTGAGTACGTGCAGGTTCTTCTAAATTATAATATGTAAGTAGTCTTACATACTGTATTGTAATTACATTACTGCTTGTATTGTTTAACCACTTTAATCGATTAAAGGTTATACATGGCATTTTCTTGGTTGTTTTTAAAAATCCGAACAAATTGATAATCCGAACCCCCTCGGTCCCAATTAGTTCGGATTTTCGACGCTCTACTGTAATTAATTATTTACTATAATAACCCCTATAAATTATACATTTTTGGATTCAATATAAAATTAAGAAAGAAACTGCATTCTCAGATTATTTTACAAACTTTGGTGTTCTCTGTAAACTACTTTATCTCTTAAATATTTTGTAAAAAATGTTTTTGAATATACAAAAAAAACTTGGAAACATGTTTTATCCATTTTGTTTTTAACTGATTCAGATTTTAAATGCTATTACAAAACCTATGATACACAACATCCATACATTATTTTCCATTTATTTTCAATTTTTATAAAAATAAAATCGCTCTACAATTCCAGAAAAATGTAATGACCAGTTTCAGAGGGTAAACTAACTTACAGCCTTCAGTCACAGTATGTTTTCTGTTTGTAACCTTTTATAAGTTGGTAGCACTTCTTACTTTCCTGAAAAAAATTCTTCAGTTGGTGCTATTTCAACAAGAGGTGTTCTAAAAATGGTCCCGAATGGAAATTCATCGATTTTTACCAGTGGTGGGAGCTTTTAATAAACTAAAGAAGTGCGAATATGACTTGTATGCCAAGGGGAATAAATTATACATTGTTGATCGAGGCTAGTAAACAGTTAACGACTGACACAACAGATGGGTCGAAAAAAATGTTTCATCATTTTTAGCATTCCGTATATTAAAAAAAAGAAAAGTGGAACCTTTATAAATACACTTAATTTTCTGTGTGTATCGGTCAAAGATTCTCAAGAACACTAAAGATATCACTTTATTATGATTAAGTATAAAGCGTGGTGACTTGTGACTTAAATATTCATTGTGGTACTGCAGCCCAACTTATAAGCAAATATCCAAAGGAAAGATGAGCTATTGCAGTGATCCTTATAGTGAGACTTAAGCGGAAGCACCGATCATAGTCCCTAGAACACTTTTTGTGGTGCCATTAAAAATGTTATATATATGTAGGCCTATGGTATATTATGTGTTTGCACTCTAGCGGCCGCATTAAAGTCCGATTTTGTTCAAATTTGGTACACACATTGGTTGTCAAGTCGCTTGGACAAGTTCGTTAGCCAAAATATCCAACAACCAGAAGCACCTTTTTTTTAGTTTTTCTACAAAAATAAATATAGGAAATATAATAAATTTATTGTTACCTTTTATTTGGTACGTCACTAATCCATTGTTGGTAAAATGATTACCTAGGTTTCAGGCTGCGTGAGCCCATCATCAGATCATTAAGGTTATATTCGTTCCATTAGGATTTCGTTATGGTTTAAGAAGCACTGTTATTACATTTCACGAACATTACAAACACACATTATATACATTGACTATACAGTTAAAAGTTAGACACGTGAATTATTAGTTAGTAAGCACTTGACGGCGAACGGTTCGCGACTGGCCAGTGTGTTAAAAGGTAACAATAAATTTATTATAAATTCTACTAATCCGTAGGCTAAAATGCCAAAAATGGCAAAATTGAAAATATAGGAAGTTGTTCTACACATTTTATTTTTTGCATGACCGTATAGCCCATCTGGCTTTCCCAAAATCGATCAAAACATGAAATACCATGAAAGCACCTGGTTCAAATCAAGATGGAGGATTTTATCTGAGGCCGATGGCCAGGATGCTAGCTCGAGAAGCGAGTTCGACCGCTGTTAATGAAGCAAACCCGTCCATAATCCGAGGCTGAAGGTTAAGATGCAAAGCGAGTTTTTCTACCACGAGCAGAACGAAGTAGTGCTTGAGGCCAAATTCTACTAATACATTTCATAAACACAGGCTATTCAGCGCCTTCCTGAAGAGACCAATTTCCCAAATAGTTGGTTGAAACACTAAAATATATAGGTTCAGTTTGGAAATTCGCTCAACTCTTGTCAGCGGTTCAACTGCGTGGTCGAATTATTTATTATTCCTGTCTTCTCTTTAAATCATTCTTTTTTCTTGTGGTAGATGAAGAGCTCATTTGTTGGTTTCAATTTTATATTAAAAATAATAGGCAATAATATATACATGTTTCCGTTCACTGCCCTCCTCCCCAAATTAACTCCTGGATCTGCCGCTTGGTCCATACAGCTTATAGTAAATAAAGCGAGACTGGTGCCATCTTTACAATTGTTTCTATGCTTCTCTGTATTACCTCTTCATTATTTGTTTATTTACAAAGTCCAGAATATTCCATATTACATTAGAGGTCAAGGTTTTTCATGTTTTCACAATTGTTTATTCCTTGTGATACGAAAACAAAGCAAAGGTACCCAAAGCAAGATCAACAAATTTAAAATGTGTTTTGTTCAATTGCTCCGAGCTTTTATAATAAACTTCCTGACAGAATTAAAAGATATAGACAATTAAACAATTATTTGAACCTCCTGAAGACTGGCTATAAGCAGAGAAGATTCGCTGGATGTGATCGGGTGATGGAAAATTGTCTTGTAATTGTGTGCTAGAGAGAGGAAATAGTTTTGAGTTTGTGTGTAGAAGAGAGTATGTATGTGTAATTAAAATTTATAGACAGTAAGATAAGGAGGTAACTAAACGTTATAACTTTTTGTTAGTTTAATATGTTTGGTTAGGTTCTCTTTTTTAAATTAGTTTTTTCTTTTTTTCCTTCAATGTAATATATTTTTATCTTTGATTGTAAATTTAACTGCTCACTTACTCCTTTTTTTATTCTTATTAAAAGTAAATTGTAATTCACTCCTGTAACGTCAAAACGGGCTTGCCCTAAGGCTTGCAAAAAATGTATCCTGTGTTGTATTTTATTTTATACTACGGGAAACCCCTGCGTGTTCCGCACGCCAACCCCATTGGAACCTTCTACACACATAATCATGTTATGTTTTCTTCATAATAAAGGTGTAGGGTTAATAATAAACCCAAATAAAGTTAATGTTCAAATCAAATTATTTCGTATATTTTATAACAGCAGGTATAATAAAGGTTAAAAGAACCAGCAAGGCTCAGGTATACACTTTAATAAAAACCTAACTTAAAAGTTAGAAATACAAATAAACAATTGCTTCAAAGTTTGAAATCAGGTGTTAATGGAAATATTATAGCAAAAAGCTGTTTTATCTGTTATTTTATTCAATTAGTTGCTATTTTAATGAATGTAAATACATTCAAGAAATATGTGTTGGTTCATCAGTCTAGGCCTAACCTAAGAATGTTTTCCAACTAAATTTACAAATATTGAAATAAAAAATGTTTTTATCAAAATGAATTATAGCCTATGTTACTCAGGGATAGTGTAGCTTTTTTAGTAAAACTGTTTTTTCAATCGGTCCAGTAGTTCTAGAGATTACCCCCCACATACAAACAAACAAATTTTACCTCTTTATAATATTAGTATAGATTATGTAGTTTGTTATTTTATTCTATACTTTATTGTGTAATTATGTTCTAATTTTTTAAATTTTGTATATGTTTACATGTATTTTATGGGGATAAAATAAATATAAAATTACATAAATAGTGTTGTACATGCTATAGAACTACTGAACCACTTAGGAGCAAGGTGTTTAATAGAATTTCAGCCAATTCTGAGGCAATTCCCACTATTTTAAAATAGTGTTGAATTTAAGTCTATAAAAGAGTTTTTACACTATCGAAGGAGTTTGTGGACTGCGATATCAATGATCTTGTATTTTAGTTTAATGTATGAACTTTTTCTTGTATTTTGGCCTAGTGTATGTACTGTGTGTGTGTGTGTGTGTGCATCTTTTGTTTAGACTTATACATATATACCTTGTATAGCAATGTTGTAATTTTTTGTTGTGCTTAGACTGGCCACGTCTATTGCAACTTTGTTTGTTTACAGACAATAAATATTTCTAATTGTTCGAGGGTCATTCAATAATTAAAGAGACAAATTGGTCTGGAGAAAACACTGTTGGTAGGGCAAGTTTAGTACTTTTATGGCTTTAAGTTGGCATCACTGGGATGGGCCTGACCAGCTGATGGATCAATATTGTTGTGTTTATAACCTCAAAATTTAATGATGGCGAGCCCACTTGAAAATTCCACATTAATTGAACAATGTTCTGTTATTCGTTTTTTACTTGCTGAAGGTGAAAAACCAGTGAACGTATACTCTAGAATGACTAAAGTGTATGGTGAAAGTTGTATGAATCGTACAAATTTTTACAAGTGGGTAGAAAAGTTCAAAATTGGTCGGGACTCAGTGACTGACGAACACCATTCTGGCCGACCAGTTGAAGTTTCAACTCCCTCATTTGAAAGTCGAATTGATGACATTTTTGTGCCGACCGCCATGTTACTGTGGAAATGATAGTTGAAAAGGTTCATGTTGGTATTGGTACAGTTCATAACATTGTCTGCAACAAGTTGAAGTAGCACAAAACATGCGCAAGATGGGTCCCAAAGGAGTTGACGCGGCTACACAAGGTTTAGAGTGTGCACAGAGCTAAAGGAAAGTTATGAAAGAGAAGGTGAGCACTTCCTCAACAAAATTTTAACTTGTGATGAAACTTGGCTTCACTATCATGAGCCAGAATCAAAAAGGCAAAGCATGGAGTGGAAGCACACAAGCTCACCTGTCAGTAAAAAATTCAAAACACAAGCATCAGCAGGAAAAGTCATACTGACGGTGTTTTATGACGCTGAAGGTCCAATTTTTTGTGATTATCTCGAAGAGCAGTGTAGAACAAACAATACTACTCGAATATGCTTTTGAACAAGGTGAAGCCAGCCATGAGAGAGAAACATCGTGGATCTCGGAGGAGAGGTGCGATTCTCCACGTCCTCATACTGCTCAACAAGTGAAACCATCGACAAAATGGGCTGGGAAATACTGCCTCATCCCCCTTACAGTCCCTATTTAGCACCTAGTGATTTCCATATGTTTGGTACACTGAAGGAGGCATTACGTGGGAAGAGGTTCCAGGATAACGAGGACGTCAAACAGCTAGATGAAGAGTTCTTTACAGCCGGTATAAAAAAGCTTGTAATCCGTTGGAACAAGTGCATAAACATTCAAGGGGATTATGTTTAAAAGTAGAAAAAGCATTGTTTTGTAAAAATAAACGCTTTTTTCTCCAGACCAATTTGGCTCTTTAATTATTGAATGACCCTCGTAACTTCTACTGCAAAATAAGGTTTGCTACACTAACAGTAATTTGTTATGTAATAGATATTTAGTTACAAGTGGTGAAACTGCTTATTTACATCATTCGAAGGGGTTGTTTGTTGTACAGTCCCCTGAGTGAAGCAGTTGTCATGTGTAACGTACAATATTTCACCTAACCCTATTTTTAGAATATGGATAGAACAAATTTACTTTTGCTAGTAGAACGCAGACGTATACGTTAGTCTGCGAATCAGTGTTATTTAAACAATACAATTTTGTTTAGTAGTAATTAAATTAATCTGCTTTAACAAACAATCAGCTGATCTGAGTGTTTCAAACAAGCAGCTGTTTGAAGCATGATGTAATCGTAACTCATGGACTCTTTACACCACTAGAGATGTAAAGTAGATCAGTAAATTACTCCTGGGATAGGATAGTTCAACACATGGGGTTAGGTAAATAAGTATAAATGATTGTGGTTGTTATTATAATCATAAATTTTTAAAAACTTTGACACATCAACTACAAAATAGCTGATAATATTCAAACGGTTGAACAGATTTTCTTGCATCATAGCTAAAAACACTCTCGATCAAGTCATCTGTAAAAAAAAATAAAAATAAAATAAGTTAAAATCGGTTCATCCGTTTGGGAGCTGCACACAGATACACATGTTAAACTTACATCACCCCTCTTTTTGCGGGGTTAAAAAGCATTTTTTACTTTATATGATTTATACCAATGGTATTCACCTGGTCCCTAAAGCCTACTAGTGGGAGTTCCAGCTTTCATGGTGGACGGTAGAGGTATTAAGAACATTTCCATTAGGTTATCATAAAATTCCCTGTGACAGTTTAAATTTTAGAAAATATATTATTTGTATCAATTAAAATAGATAAAATTATAGAAAATGATATTGAAATAAAGGAGTCCACACAAATTGCTAATAGGTTTAATGAATTTTTGAGTTCCATTGGTGATAAAATCAGTGAAACAGCTGAAGTACCTTTAAATTATCAGACTCAACAAGAAATCCCCTTTAATGGCAAAACGTTATTCTTAAACCCCACAAATGAACTTGAAGTGCTACAGATAATTAATAATTTAAAAAACAAACGAGGTGGATTCGATGGATTACATGCCAATATGTTGAAGCTGATTGCACCTTTCATTGCTTATACGTTAGCTGAGATGATTAACAGATCAATGGTTGAAGGGGTCTGTCCGACACATTTTAAACATGCCGAGATGTCTCCAATCTATAAAGCTGGTAGTAAAAGCTTAATTAATAACTACAGGCCTATAGCCCTCATCTCAAAGTTAGCAAAAGTTTTCGAAAAGGTCCTGCATACGCGAATATTCAGTTTTTTGGAAGACTGTAAAATTATTAGCAATAAGCAGTTTGGTTTTGTGCAAGGGAAAGGTACTGACGACACAATTGCTATAATCAGTAATGTTATATATGAGAAATTAGCAAAAAGTACACCAATAGTAGTAGGTTTCCTTGATTTTAGTAAAGCTTTTGATACTGTTAAGCATGAAATACTATTGGAGAAACTTTACAAGTTGGGAATAAGAGGTCAGCCACTAAACTGAATTAAAACATATTTAAAGGATAGGGATCAAATAGTTAAAATAAATGGAATTAAAAGTAGTCCATGCAAGATTAATGTAGGAGTTCCTCAGGGCTCAATACTTGGTCCCTTGTTGTTCATTATTTATTTAAATGATTTATTACAATTTTACCCCCAAATAGTTTGCCTATGCTGATGACATAGCCTTGCCAATTTATGTATCCACTGAGCTAAATAGAAACTTAAATCATATCTATTCTTGGCTTTTTGAAAACAAATTAGTATTAAATCACAATAAATCCACCTACATAACTTTTGCAAACTAAATAGACTCAATACCCTCCAATATTCCAATAGACATAAATGGAAATAAATTAAATAGAGTACATAGCAATAAATACCTAGGAATTACATATGATCAGAACATGAAATGGGATATATACAGTAGTAACTCAATAGTAAGCAAAACCAAGTACCTAGTTTCTGTGTTTTATAGACTCAAAAAAATAGTGTCAAAGAAACAGCTACTACAGCTCTATTTTGGTTTATTTAATAGCATAGCAACTTAGCTATGGCAACTGGTATCATTGGCTGGGGCGGACTCTATGAAACAGCTTATCTACCACTTCTCAGATTGCAAAATAGAATATTAAAAATAATAAGAATAGAACAAATTCAACAAAAGCTGCTAAACATTAAACATACTGTTGTAGTTAAAGCAATATTGTATAATCTAAGTAATCTCAGAGCAAATACCTTAATTACCCTCGTTTTATTTTATTAGAGGAATTGCCTTGGAATGGTTCACGAGTTATTTATCGGAAAGGAATCAGTGTGTTCGAATTAAACAAAGTACTAGTGATATTTTACCTATAGCATGTGGTGTTCCCCAAGGCTCAGTCCTTGGGCCAATTTTGTTTATTATATAGGCCTACATAAATAAATTATGTTTAGGTAATTTCAAGGGTTCACTCACTTGTTTTGCGGATGATACTGCCTTGTGTTATACAAGTCAGAATGATCAGGAGTTATTTAGTAACATGGAACAAGATTTAGATAAACTTAAAGTTTGGTTTACACTCATCAAATTAGCCTTGAGTTCTAAAACAAAATTTATTAGATTTTCTTTTAAAAATAAGGATAATATAAATAAATTGCTTTATTTCATATGTAAAAAATGTCTAAATAATGTTAGGAATGTAACATGTAAAGATTGTGTTTTGATTGAAGAAGTAAAAAGTTTAAAGTATCTAGGTTTAGTTTTAGATCAAAACTGTACTTGGAAACCACAAGTACAATCTGTAAAAAAGTATGTATGTATGGCTTTAAGAAAATGTTTTATGCTTAAGTATGTATGTCCTATATCTGTACTACGATCAATTTATTTTGCTATTATTAACAGTAAAATACAGTATGGATTGAGTTGCTGGGGTGGTGTATACCCCACTATTGTTAATCCAATAATAATTGCCCAAAAAGCTATAATAAGACAAATTTTTAAACTAAGAAGAACTGAACATTCTTTTCCTTACTTTAAAGAACTTAAAATATTACCTTTAAGACATCTTTATATTTTTCGAGTATTGCGTTTGTTTTTTGTAAGGGGTGGCCAGTATATATCAAATTCATATGTTCACTCTGTGAGGCTTAAGTCATTAAATAGAGTTACACTACCTCGGCCAAATTTTGAAGCTTTTAAAAAATTTTACTCTTATGTAGTTTATAAAATATTTAATAAAATTCCTATGCATATTAGCAGTACCACCAGTCTTGCAGGGTTTTCTAAAGAGTTAAAACAATGGCTCTTTACATTTAATGGAACAGGTTGAGGAATATTTTTTTCAAGTAAAGAATAAAACTTAATTTATTTTCTATAGTGAATTTTATTGTAATTATAAATCTTGTGTAAGCACCTGTCTTCTGCAATTTTATTTTATTTATTAGTTTAAAAATAATGAAAGTACCTCAACGCAGCTTAGGCTAAAGAGGTACTTGCCATATCAATTTAATGATGAATCCCTATAGTTTTTGTGTAGTTTTTTTAAGTAAATTTTGTAATAATTATTGTGTTTCTTTTTTCATGTTCATGTTTTAGGATATTTAAAATATTTTAGTTTAAAAAAAAAAGATTGTACAGGGTTTGTAAATTTTTGTTTGTAAAAAAAAAGATTGTACAGGGTTTGTAAATTTTGTTTGTAAAAAAAAG
>JAGFPH010000624.1:345132-367845 GCA_018207615.1 Philaenus spumarius | reverse complement strand
ATTACACTTGTAACTCTCAATTACAGTACAGTACATAATTAAAAGTTCACTTGTACATTATAGTTAACACAAACGAAAAATAAAAAAAATACTGTATAGTACACTACTGTATGTACGACACACTGTTATAATGATTACACAAAGAGAAATGAATGAACTATCTGTATGAAAAAAACAGGGACTTTAACAAAGAAAATAGAAATAACTTTTCTTTACTAAAACACTATAACAGCTAACAATAGACAATCCAAGGTCAACCCTCAGACGCTGTTTGTTTATTACTAGAGCTAAAGCAGCTTATTAGCGTGACATACTGACAGCCAGTCTGCTGTGAGGGCGCGTGAGAGCAGGTATATTAAGAAGTGTTTAAAAAGATCTAATAATGTCAAACTGCGATGAAGATTTTTGTGAAATTTTTAACGACGCAATTGGAATTTGCGAAAACAAAATTTTTGCAGGGGCTGCCTCGGAACGCGTTTGGAATATTGACGTTCGGATTATGGACGCTCTACTGTAGTATTAACTCAAAGCTAGATTAAAACATTGTGTGAGAAAATGCTTCCAGTCTTTAAATACCAGGTAACTAAATTCAGAAATACAATAAATTTTAGGAAAATTATCATTGAATACGAGTCTAGTCCCAGACAGGGATGTCGCTGCAACGAATTATTTGATTGAGCGAAATTAAAAATTTCCAAACAATTTTCACCAAATTTTCCAACTTACAAGAGACCCTCCCCTGGAAAATTAATACCTTTAAATAGCATTTATAAGCTATTTTAAGTATTTATTTATTTATTTATTTATTACCAATAATTCCTTTTACATGTATAAATACATAAAGGACCTATAGGGGGCACAAATGCCCGTACATAGGTTGGTCCCTAAATTAAAGATAAAAAAAGAGAAGAAATTAAATTGAGCTAGAAATCACGCTCAATAATAGTAAGTAATAGTATACCATTCAATATAATATAACAATAATAATAGTTTAATTGAAATTGATGTATATTGTTTTTCTTATAAAGTGTACCTAGATTATCTCACTTGACAAATATTTATTTAAAAAAAAAAAAAAAAAAAAAAACTTTCTTTCTTACACATTCAATTTATTTAATCTATGCTAAATCCACTTATTTTCCTATTAATTTTCTTTTTTAAAACATTTACACTACAAGATAGCGATTTTAACTCATTTGGCAGTTCATTGAAATACTTCGCTGCATAGTAAACGTAGCTTTTCTGCCCAATGGTTAGAGAGTGTTTTGGTAGGGAAATATTCTTAAACCTAGTATTTCTTGGCTTGCTTAAGAATTCACTTTTAAGTTTGGTACTGGCGTGTTATGGCTTTAGCAACAAACACTTGTTTTATATCCAATGGTTTATTTGAATCTTGGTCGTTGATTCCAATGATATTGAATAGCCTTTTTGGAGTCTTGCTAACTGGTCCAATGCTGTATTGTATAGTCCACCCCAACCGATTATTCCATATACAGCTAAACTATGAAATAGTCCATAGTATATAAGTAATAACTGATTTTTTGTTAAAATTTGTTTTAATCTATAGAAAACATAGACCAAAAACTTTGCCTTTTTCACTATATTTCCAACGTGAGCATCCCATTTCACATTTGAGTCATAAGTAATTCCCAAGTATTTACAGTTTGAGGTTCTCTTTAAACTATTTCCATTTATTACAATATCAATTTCATTCCCTTTAGGCACAGAGTCAGCGTAGTTACCAAAAGCAATATAAGAGGATTTGTTTATGTTAAGAATTAACTTGTTTTTATACAACCAAGAGTATATAGTGTCCAGTTTATAAGACATAGCATTTGATAGTTCCTCCCATGATCTGCTGTTCATTGTTACTGCAGTATCATCAGCATAAGATATAAGCTCTTGATGCAAAACCAAGAAATCATTAATATATAGTAAAAATAGCAAAGGTCCTAAGATGGAGCCCTGTGGAACACCATCATCAACAATTCTTGAATTACTTATTCGACCATTCACCTTAACAAACTGAATCCTGTCCTGAAGATAACTGCCAATTAAAGTCAGACTAACGCCTCTTATACCCATATTGTATAATTTATCTAGTAAGATTCTATGATCCACCGTATCGAATGCTTTAGAATAGTCCAGGAATGCAACAACTGCTGGATTACTGTTACTTAAGTTTTCATATACAAATTTGCTCAATAATGCAATTGCATCATCTGTGCTCTTTTTTTTAGAAAACCAAATTGCCTAGCATTGATCAGTTCATTTTTAGTGACAAATTTAATAAGTCTAGAGTATAAAACTTTTTCAAATATTTTAGCCAGGTTAGTTATCAAAGCAATCGGGCGATAATTATTTATATCACTTTTTGACCCACTTTTATACACAGGACAAACAATGGCTATCTTAAATTGGTATGGGCATATTCCCTGAGACATAGCATTGTTTATAATTTTATTTGAGTAAGAGCAGGAACAATGTATGTAGCTGCAAGTTTAATAGTATATGTATGCACACCATCATATCCACCAGCTTTGTTTTTTAATTCAGAAATAATCCTATGTACTTCAGTTTCATTCGTAGGAGCTAAAAAAAGAGTACTTTGATTCATTGAAATATCAGGTATTACATGTTTATGAATCGGTGGAGCAGCATTTTCAGTTAATTTGGATACAACAGTACAGAAAAATGTATTAAATATATCTGCTTTTGAAATGTCATTATTTTCTATTTTATCCTCGATTTTTATACTCCCAATATATTTATTCATTGGTTTATTTACAAGTTTATTCTTGACAAAGTTCCAAATTTCTTTGGTGTCAGCATTCTGTAATTTATTTTTATCAGATTTATTTTTTGCACATCTGAGTAAGGATTTAAGAATTCTTTCATAGTTCAAGTATTGTTCTTTCTTAGCTGTATTATTTTGGTCATTTTTCCACTTTTTATATAGTTTTTCTTTAGTGTTGATAGAGTTAATGAGAGTAGGAGTTATCCAGGTTTTTCTTGGTTTTTGATTCTTGGGAATTATTTTACATGCACAGCTGCTTACCTTCCGTAATTTTGCAATAAGAATATCGATAGCTTTATTGTTATCTTGCAGTTCTATGGTTTCAGACCAGTTCTCTAACGCACATAACTTAAGAAACTTATTTTTATTGATAGAGGATGTTTTTAGTTTTTTCACTTTTAAACTGTTGCCATGAAAAGACAGCAATGTAGGATAATGATCCGTGATAGAGTAAATTAATTTACCAGCTGATGATTGCAATAGACTTTTAACAAATATATGATCTAAACATGTGCCTTCATTGATACTTTTATTTGGATGTGTAACAGTATTTATCCTAGATTGGTAGCCATTTTGAAGTAGCAAATAACAGTATTCTTCAGTAACTTTATCAAATTTGATAAGATCTAAATTAATATCACCTAAGATAACGTGATTTGATATATTCTTGTTGCTGAGAATAAAATCGTT
Source organism: Philaenus spumarius (assembly GCA_018207615.1). Classification (NCBI taxonomy): domain Eukaryota; kingdom Metazoa; phylum Arthropoda; class Insecta; order Hemiptera; family Aphrophoridae; genus Philaenus; species Philaenus spumarius. The sequence goes on along the minus strand of JAGFPH010000624.1, from coordinate 364,358 downwards.
TAAATCCTTTACAAACTTTTCACTATCATAGTCATGACACCTATACAAACCAGTAATTTTGAATTTATTGTTTTTGGATAACTCAATCAGAAGACTAGTTGCCTCCAAATCACCAAACTTTTCATTTATAGTCTTATATTGCAAATTTGTTTTTATGTATGTAACCACTCCATCACAAATATTAATTCTGCTATTATTCAAATGAGATGTATATCCAGTTAAATTTATGAAATTTATATTGTCACCAAGTCTAGCCTCCGAACATACAATGACATCAGGTTTATATTTAAACACGTCAACTAAAGCTTCTAATTTTATCAAATTTTTCCTAACACTTCTGATATTTACATGCAAAATCACAAAATCAGACTCCTGAAAATTCAGGTTTGAGTTTATTTCTTCAATACCATTAAAATACAGTTCCTCGTGCAAATCATACTCCACAAAGTCCATACAATTCTTCATTCTATTTTGCATCATTAATATTTATATCAGAGTTAACATTTTTAAAAGGAGGATCTGGTTTCCATGGGTAGTTTGTGTTCGTAACATGTTGTTCCCATCTAACTTTGTATGATTCACATTTATTAATGTCATCTGCTGAGTGGTTAATTGATCGTTTTTTTGTTAAATAAGTATTTGCACTAACACAGTTGATACATTTCTTAATTTCAGAGGCACATTCACTAGGTTCATGATCATCTGCACACTTAAAGCATTTCTGTTTTCTATTTTGATTTTTCTTACAGTTACTCAAGCTATGGTTGTATCCACAACATTTCTTACATCTGTTAATATTGAATTTATCATAGACTCTACAACATTGGTAACCTACAAAAACAGTTTTGGTTCTCATTATTTTATCATAAGTATTCATCGAGACTTCTGCTAGCACACCATACTTGTTATTTTTTTGTAGGTATGTGTGAAGTATGACTATATTATTATCTGGTAACTGATTTCTTCTAATGATATCATTGACTATTTCTTCTTTATCCACTATCCCTATTATATTTGCAATTCGAATTTTAGGATTTTCCTTTTCATAAGCTGCAGCAGTTAAGATGTCGCTATTTTCACTTTTCAAAGCTTGTAGAATTTCTTCAGAGTCTTGAATACTATTACATTTTATATATACTGTACCATTTTCAACTTTGTTCATATTTATGACTTTAGCAGTAGTTTTTTCAGCAACCTGCTTTTGCACAATATCCATGTATTACCTTTGAAGTTGTCACTAGGTTTAACAATTAATTGCACAAAATCTTGCTTTTTAGGGATATTTGCCACTACATTCGCAAAAGATACATTTGATTGAGATAAAGTATTTGTAGGTGCAGAGGCAAAGCTTCTCAGAAATGTATTATGCTCTCTTAATTCAGTATTGTGTTTTACTAGTTCTCTGTTTAATTGCTTTTCATAATTTAATTCTTTTATATTTTCTTGACATTCCTCACAGTCTTTATCAATGTAGCTTGCTTTACGTTTCTTGGACTTTTCGCTAGTATAAGATGTTGCATCATCATCTTGTCTTTCATCAAAATCCACGGATTCCACTACTTGAGACACATCCAATCCAGCATCCACATGCTCCAAATGTTTTTGCAAAATAAACAATTTTCTCCTCAAAATCAATTTATCATTATCTATGCCGGTTTTTCCCCGATCACATGCTTCAACAACATCCTTAAAGGTTATGTTTGTATGCACAGGACATACAATTAAATGTCTCGACACAAAAAAACCCTTATTTTCTTGCACTTGCCTTATAAATTCCGACTTACAATACCCATTATCACATAACAGACAAGTAACTATTTTTATATCTCTATTTATATGACAAACCTGCTTTATGTAATCTGGAGGTATATCACGTGCATCTCTACTCATCCATGCCATTAATATAAAATCAAATTTTTTTTTTTTCTTTAATAATTCTCAGATCAAAACAAAAACACTATTTTATTGTAAATTATTAAATCTCAGCTGTCCAGTACATAAGTACTTAAAGTAAATATATTTGTTTTCTTAAACAGAAATGTTTTTAGATGTAAGTCAATAGTATGACAGTATTTACTCTTTGAGTAGACAAAACAAATAGACTATTCAGCAGATTTATCTCAGGCTAGTCCTAAATCAACACTGCCAAATCATGCAGGCTTCTGTTAATTTCTTATTGTCTAAAAACAGTAATTGTTAATTTACAGAAGCACATCAACACATAAACAAAAGAGAAGTAGCCTACATTGTTGCTGTTTCAAAACTGAACACTTATGTATAATTTTCACTTAAATCTGTCACCTTTTTCTATTTTAAAGTTGAAGCAATATCAGGAGCACATACAAAACGCATCCACTCACTATCTATGTTAACTCAATCAATCTTATTGTAACCTTAAACATTTTACTTTTTCACTATATTATAGTATAAAGAGAAAGTATAGTGATCGCAAAAAAAATCGATGTTGAGATTTTTGTGGATATATCTATTTTGGAACCCCTGAGCCCAAAAGAGTGGTTTTTACAAAATGTCTGTCTGCATGTATACAAAGCTAGAGAGAAAACTATTCGATCGATTTCGAAAAAATTGCACCAAACATGTCAATTAGGCCTGTATAGATGCACGAAAAAAGGTTTTGAACAATTTTGAAAACAACCCTCTTTTTGGCCAAAAACCCCCAAAAAATCAGTTATTATTTTTTTATAAAAAAAAACGGCTCTAACGATTTTGATAAAATTTGGCTTATTTGTAGCCCTTAATGTACCCTACCATATGCAAAAAACTGCATCTTTCAAAACATTCTCGTTTAGCTAATAATAATAATATCTGATTTTGGGGGGGTTTTTTGGGCAAAAAGAGGGTTGTTTTCAAAATTTTTCAAAAAGTTTTATCGTGTAGGCCTAATTGACATGTTTGATGCAAATTTGTTTGAAATCGATTGAATAGCTTTCTCTTTAGCTAACAATAATAATATTTACTGGTACTTACTCTCCTACTTTAATGTACCGGTACTATCCCTTCTTCTACTTTAATACAATTATGAAGGTACAGTTGGGGTTATATACGGGGGTTGGCGTGCGAAGCACTCAATGCATTGTGTATTGCAATGCACTGTGCGTCGGCCGCTTCTCATGGTGTTCAGTGTCAAGCTCACATGTGCGTCTTAGCAGTGAACATGTTAATAATTAATTTAAATACGTTTGTGAGAAAGCATGTGCCAGTTTCTGGAACCGTTTATTTATTTTGTGTAAAACTTCACATGTTTAGGCTTATCACATTACCAGATTTATAAAAAGCAATAGCAAAACACCAGATCTTGTTGAGTCAAACTATTTATTTTTAAACAATACAAATATTTCAGTTCTTAGTTTTATATATTAAGTTCTGTATATAAAAGGCTCTTCCACCATACCCGATCAAATTTAGAAATATCTTTTCACTCCTGACGAGCCGTGGAAGGAGTTGAAGAGATTCAGAGTGGTGGTTGAATGATTTGTGAGTCAAGTATTGATTTAACATTCTATTATATTTATTCAAACCTTTGTTAAAGTTCACTTTCTTCAGTTTTATGTTTGGTGGATATACCTTCTTGATTATGATTACCCCTGTTGTTGATCTTTTATTGTTAGAACATCTTATTAAAATTTCTTTATCCTGCTGACTGTGTAGTTATTATAAAAGTAATTTTTAAATCTGTTTGAATTTTGTAAATAGTTGATTTTGATAAGAAATAAAAAATTGTATCCGAGAACATGAAACATATCTTGGATGCAAAATGATTTAAATAGTCAAAGAATTTTCATAACGTATAACCGACCTGAACCAATCAGGAAAATAGTTTAACCTGAAAGAACAACAAAATAACAAAACTGACGAATAAACACAACTACACACACACAGACTGTTTCGTGACGTTCTATCGACACCCTCAGAGGTCATTCTTCAAGAGATAATAAAGAAAAAAATAGTTTCAAAACACTTAAATTTTAGACAATCCACCTTTTTGTATTTTTTTGTAACCATGCCGGCCATTTGACAGATCGGGACCGAATTTGGTATAGTGATTAACTATCACAACAGGGAGCTGCCGCCCCAAAGATTACTTCCATAACTTATATTTAAGGGAATAAAATTGATAAACAACCCAAAAACAATACACCTTTAATTCCCATGGGAAAAGTAAGCTGAAATTTTGCACAATTGATTCTTACGCGATACTTAAAAAAATTAGAAGTCTCGCATTATGATTATTTGCACTTAAGGGATGAAAACTGGGGTACCAACCCCTAAGACAATAAATATATAATTTTACGTCCCTTGAAGCTAAAGAGCTTAAATTTCATAAATGTTACGTAGAAAAAGTAAACCCATAAAATTTTAGTAAACCCTATCTATGGGGTTGAAATGGGGTACTAACCTTATACAATAAATATTAATTCCATTAATTTCGTACAAGCTAGAGAGCTGAAATTTGGTGTGAATCATTCTCAGGTGAGACACAAGAAAGAAAATCAATTTGAATTTTAATTACTAAAGGGTAAAATGGGATAACTACCCATAAAAATAAATAATTCGTACACTTGCTGAAAAGCAAGAGACCTGTGAAGTTTGTCCCACATTATTCTTAAATTATATATAGGGTAGAAAAAACAATTTAATTTCAATTATTCTCGTCAAGGGGTAAATTTTTTGCATAGCTAATATTTCAAATGTACTTATTGACGTGAAATACACCTCAAAACTTCAGTTTCATTCGGGAGTTACTCATGGAAAATGTGGATTTTAGAGCTAGCTGGCGCACAGCTGATCATAATATAGGCCTAAATGGGAAACACATCAATGTGGACAAACCACACTATGCGATTTTGAGCCAGGGAACTTGAACCTGAAATTTTTTTTTTTGAATTCATGTGCAGATATCGGCGTGAATCCTGGCACTTGGCCTCGCGCTGGCGCGATGGGCCGGGGGTGTGGGGAAAGGGTGTAAGTGGAGAAAAAAAACATTTTCCCACACCGCTTTCTAATGTGATTCATCCTTCAAACAAACTAGTGGATGTTTACCTCATCCTTAACACGTTCACTGCTACGTAAATTTCGTATTTCCTATGCTAGGAGCTGACCTTGTATTTTTTATATTTATAGCCTAAATAAATGACTAGAAATTACTTTATTTTTTATTTTTGAACCTTTTTAGGTAATAATCAATAATACTTTAAAGCGGACGCACATGTGCGTCCATAGCACATATGCTTAAAATTGGCGCAATGCTCTGTGTATTGAAAATATTCCCAATATGGGGGTTGGCGGGCGAAGCACACAATGCACTGTGTATTGAAAATACTTCCATTATTCGGGTTGGCGTGCTATGCACTGTGCGTCGGCCGCTTCTCATAGTATAGTGTTCAGTGTCAAGCTCACGTGTGCGTCCTTAGCAGTGAGCATGTTGAACAGAGATGTACCGGGTACTGATTTTTTTAGTCAGGTTAGTAGCGGTTTGCTCAAGTGCCAGCATTCGCGCCGGCATCTGTAATGGTAAGGCTCAATGTTTACTCGATATCACTTTCGTGGGTACCTGGTATATGATGTTTTTCTAGAGTAGGCTTCTGGCAAAGGAGGGGTCCGGGAAGATATTTGACCACTACTAGGAAACATTTACAATTTGGGAATCCAATTGGCTGTAAATAAATGATACCCAAAAAGGTACAGACTTTCTCCCATAATTTCATATTTCAATATACTAAATACTGTTACAGATATGAGACTGATTTTTATAGCCTTTTGAAAAGAAAAAAACACCCCCCAGGGTATCAAACTCGAAAACGCTTGAAAATTGCTTTGAATTGTGTTTTATCTCTGCAGCCTTATGAAAAAAGATCCTCTAGGTTGTGAAACTCAAAGTAGTTCTAAAATCAAATTTCTTTTATTTATATTAATAAAATTGGAAACATTTAACCTTAAAATGAATTTGTTGACCGTATGAGCTGTTTGAAACAAAAACTAATTATCAGAACACTGATTTTATACACAAACATCACCGAAAAAGAACACAATCGACTAATCAAAGCGAGGACACGCTACACCAAGATCGGTGAATTTGAGTTAGGTAGAAAACCATTTCAGAGCAAGGGTCGTCCTTTCTTCTTTAAGTCAATATAATGCTCATGCTTGAACTCTTGCAAAAACATAAAATAAGTTTATGTAAAATAAAATGGTACATAACATCTTTTAAATATTCTAGTGCTAAACCACTTCTACATAATACTGACTTTTAAATAATTGTGTTAAAAGAAAAACTCCTGAAGTAATTATTGACGTACATTTTTTCCATTCCCGAGAGCTAGAGGGTGCTGCAACCCCTGGAAATGGGCACCCTTGATAGTATGGTATTACTATGGATAAGATATTGAATTAAATTTGGCATACACATACTTTATTAAAAGTTGTATAAACACAACTGGCCTACAACAATGATTTTATTTTTTATATTTTTAAAATCGTTAAGAATGTTTAACACTGAATATTTAGAAAACGGTTAAGTTTATAGAAGACACGAGAGTTATCAACAAAAAACCGATATTTAATTTTGAAATGGTTAAGGTGCATTTTGCATTTTAATGAAATTTGAAATTGGATTTTATTATTACTATTTTAACACAGAACTCTAAACAAATTTGGATGGTACTCTGAATTTGGGTATCGTAGACAACCAAGAAATTTTGTTGTCCTAGTATTGCAAACCCTTAAAATAAACATATATCTAATTACAAAGTTACAATATGTTTTTTGATCAAAATAAAAAATTGTGAATTGTCTGGAAGCGAAGACCTATGTTCATGCAATCTTTTCCTTTTCGCCTAGAAAATAAGTTCTGAGAGTGCCGGAATACAACATCACAAAACTACCTGTAGGTATATTGAGTCAGGGCTAAAGATAACTCTTACAAATTGTAAAAGTAAAAGATTCATAACAACACTGCAATCATAAACAAGAAGTAATATACACCCAACCAACCCAAAGAAAGCAAACTTTACAAATGACCTTGGTTGCTAAGCAATTTTAGACAATGAACTTTTTTAACAATTAAAATAATTTAATGGTCGATTTTTGAGGTTCGTTTCTCAAGGCCTAATTTTTAATGAACTCACAAGCATTGTTTAATTTCTTGCAATTATAGGTGTGCAATACCATGACAAAACAGTCCCATATAGTCCTCTTCGATATAACTTATTATTCTTCACCTAATTTTGAAGATTATCTTTTATAAATTGCAGGAAATCGTCAATGAACATCTAAATTATAATTCGTAAGCGACAAAAATTTTAAATTATACATTTTTGTTAAAAATATTTACTTATAAACAAGACGAAAAACATGATTTTTAGTCGAGTCATTTGATAGCAGTAAACATCAGGGTGATTTTGCTACCTACTAACTTACATATTGGAACTTTCTGCAAATTTAAATGTCATACGCACATGGCAGAAACTAAAAATAAGATCGGTATTAGTAATCCACCGATATACAAGCGATATTCTAGTCACGCTCGAACGCTTTACCACTGTAATATCATAGGCCAGCCTCCTCAAGGTTGGCCCCGCTCATTGGATTCGATGCTTTTACTCGAACGGTATTGCGCACCCTCAAAATGGAAAATATACTAGCATGACGACAGCCTACCATGGTTCTGATTCATAAATAAAATAAAATATTTTAAGTAAATCTAACTGTTAAAAGTGAGTGACTTAAGTACTTCATACTATGCCTACATATATTCAAAATTAACATATGACATTATTTTGGAGAAAATTCAGCATATATAGTAAACAGAGTTTAGTACGTTATACAGAAGCGTTTTTCTAGGGCTATTTTCAAACTGAATTTATGAATCGTGTAAACCAAAATCTTCCAAAAAACATAAAATATTGCCTAATTATAAACCCTGAACAGAATTTGGGATGAACATTAAATGGTTCATCTTCCATCAAACGGTTTATATTGGACAGGAGCTAATAAATTAACACAATAAATATTTAACACTTAAAGCTTCTAGAATGGGGAAACCCAAATCGGCAGTTTCTTCTCTTACCCAGTGTCGGGGGACGGCCGATCAAAACTAAAACTTCATTTTTTATCAAAGTATTGACTATATCGGATAAGTGCTGCATTCTCTTGAGAATTTGAGAAACCTTTTGTAGCCAAATAGAAATAATTCAATCACGCAGCTGAACCACTGATGTGAATTGCGAATTTCCAAAACTAAGTTTGTATGTTTTAATGTTTAAACCAACTATTTCGGAAAATGGTCACTCTGAAGGCGGTGAATAGCTGCCTAAGTATACTAAATACAGGGTATCCGAAAAAAATGCCGGGATTTCGAACAGCCGTTGCTTGGGGACTATCCAGGATAACTAAACGATTTAAACGTCAAATAGAAGAGAAAAGAACAAATATTTTTTTCATACCTACTATAGTCTTGTCATACTATACCCAAATCGACACTCCACGATGTTATTCGTAAAAGATTGAGACTTCGTGCCTACAAAATTCAGTTAAGGCATCAGATTAAACCTGCCGATCGCCCTAAGCGTACAAACTTTGCCAGTTTTATGCTCAATGAGATTGATGACAATCCCAATTCTATTAAAAGAGTGCCGTTCTCAGACGAAGCTACATTTCACACAAGTGGTGTTGCTAATCGTCACAATTGTCGGATTTGGGGTTCGGAACAGCCTAACATTGTGCAGGAACATTTGTGTGATTCGCCAAAAGTGAAAGTATGGTATGAATTAATATATTATCAAGTAATAGGGCCTTTCTTTTTCGCCGAAAAAACAATTAATGGCATAATTTATTTGGATATGCTAGAACAATTTTTGTTTCCTCAAATTGAAGATATTGAAGAACAAGCCGGTGAACGAGGCATTTTAATGCAAGACGGCGCCCCGCCTCATTACCTTCGAGAAGTGCGCAACACACTTAACAACAGATTTCCAAATAGTTGGATAAGCAGGGGTGCGCTTATTCCCTGGCCTCCCAGGGGCCCTGATTTAACCCCTTTAAACTTTTTTTTTTGGTTACATAAAGAACATTGTTTACACTGAGAAATCGAATACTGGTACCGCTTCGGTATCTGCAACAAATGGAGCTCACATCAAAACGTATTAAGATACGAAAAAAAACTTTGTTCTTTTCTCTTCTATTTGACGTTTAAATCGTTTAGTTATCCTGGATAGTCCCGAAGCATCGGCCGTTCGAAATCCACATTCTTTTTTGGATACCCTGTATATTAGTAGAAATTGTTTACACCTCATCCTCCACCTCCGGCTTGTGTGCATGATTGCATCCTGGCCGTCGGCCTACGATCAGAAGCTGCGTTCGAGGTAAAATCCTTCACATGGATTTGAACCGGATACTTTTATGGTATTTTGCGTTTTGATCGATTTTGGGGGAACCAGAAGGGCTATAAAGTCGTGTAAGAAAACCAAAATATGCAGAATAATCTCCTATGTTTATTTTTTTTAGACAAAACCGCATACAAATTTTATTCTAGTAAAAGGCTTGTAGTATAATCTGCTTTATTTGATCAAGAGTGAACCAATTTGTTTTCAGGTTATGTTCTAAGCAGGGAAGCAGTCAGAAGATTTGTAAAGGAGGCCCTTCCCAATGCCACAAAGTGTAAACAAGACAACTCGGGCGCAGAAGATGTAGAGATAGGTGAGTTGTGACAATTCAGTACCACCAATAACGACAAAATAACCTAAGAGAGTTGAGTTTCTATTCAAATTTAAAATTAATTATGCCTGTACAGGGTTTTTTGAATTATTCACTGTTCAAATATTGTTTTTGTTAAAATCACAATATATTGGGAAAATTGGGTAAATAGGTATTTCACTACAAAATATATTTATATAAACTTTTTCCCTAGCTCTGAGAACATATTTTTGATACTCCTACATAACACCATAACCAATCTACTAAATGAGCACACTGGGCACGTACCCTGGGGCGCAAAGTTTTAAGAAAATAAAACAGAAAAGGAAATGAAAATGAAGTCATATGCAGTAACGTTTTGAGATACAACTCCCGTACTGACTAAATTATATACCTATTTATTTAAATTAAAGCACAGGAGATTTGTAAAGTTTGTACGTGCGTATGTGGCAGAGTAGAGGTAATAGCAGCCGCTACCTGTCTCGGAGCGATGGCTTATGACTCATCAGGAATTAATATAGGCTGGGTGACACACAATCACACTGAGTAGTGTTAGTTATTATTTTAAAAATAATAATTCAATAACGCAGCTGAACCGTGAGTTGAGCGAATTTCCAAAATTAAGTTTATATGTTTTAGGGTTTCAACCAACTACTTGGGAAATTGGTATACTCATGAAGATGCTGAATAGCTGCCTCAATGTACGAAATATATTAGTAGAATTTGTTTGCACCTCAGCATCAAGTCCTGCTTTGCGGCCTCGGATTTGGGACAAATTCCCTTCAATCGCAGCGAACAAACTCACTTAGCAGGTTTGCAACCCGATCGTCGGCTTTTATGGTTTTACGACCAATTTTTCGGCAACCAGACGGGCTATAAGATCGTGTAAAAAAACAAAATGTGCATAATAATTCAATCTTTTTTAGATAAAACCCCAAAAATGTTTCATTCTAGTACAAAAAATTTCACTTCTGATCAAAAAACGTACTTCTGGTTGTTGGGTTTTTTAGCTAAAGAACTCGTCCGAGCAAGAAAAATAATGTGTGTACCAAATTAGATGTAAAATGCGGATGTTAGAGTCCGAACATTTATATATAATCTTTTAATGACACCACAAAACGTGTTCTGGGACCATGATCTATGCTCATTGACCACTCCCGACTTTGGGTCTCTCCGACCTTAATTTTTTCTATAGGAACTCTTATACGTCATTGCAATAGCTCATCTTTCCTATGGAAATTCGCTAATGAATAACATCCTTCCTTAATGTAATATAAATATTATTTTGCAGGCAGGTGTTTAGAAAACGTCGATGTGAAAGCAATGGACTCTAGAGACACCCTAGGGAGAGGCAGATTCTTCCCGTTTATCCCAGAACACCATCTAACTCCAGGTCATTCAGATCCGGGCTTCTGGTACTGGCAGTATGTATACTACCCGACTGTGGAGGTAAGTTTATAAAATAAAGACCTAGTAAGTGTTGGCAGGCCCGGATTAAGACCACTTAGGGCTCTGGAGCTGGGAAAAAAGGGCACCATTAAAAAAGAAAAACTCTTAATTATAAGTGTTTTTCAGTATCTTTTTTATTCAGTTTTTAGTACTTTTAATTCAATAGTTATTAGAATATTATAATTACCAATAATTTAGGGTTCTCATAATGAAACAATGTTATGTTATCTTTATGATGGGGCCCCGTCTCAACATTAAAAAAAAACTCTAAATTATATATGAGTGACTCATGTCATTTTGTTTAACTTTTATGTATGCTGTAATGTTTTTTAGTAAGTTTAAAAAAGTCAATGGGGCCCCCTTTGTCGCGGGGCCCTGGAGCGATCGATCCAACCCCTCCGCCCTTAATGCAGGCCTGAGTGTAGTTATTTACTGAATGTAGGATGTTACTGCTATTTGGAAGTAACATATTTTTTAAAAACATAACCTTAAAACTTGCAATCTTGAATACCTGACAATCTTAATTCCCCCTATAGGAAAGATAGTTTCATTTGGTTGGAAATATTAGAAAAGGTTGGAAAGATAGAAAGTTTTAATATGTAGAGAAGAGAAGGAAATATTGGTAATATAGAAGGTCCGAGAAGTGCTGCTCTCTGGTAAAGGATAAAATAACTAGACTTTTAGTTTCTAAAGCTGCCTAAAAGGACTTATCATCACAGTCAAACTTGTCCCAAGTGAATTCGCAAAAAAGTTGACTTGCTCAAGGTCAAAAACAGACTATTACAAATAACAAGATAACCTCGCCAAATTGTCTACTGGAGTAGGTGGGGAAGGTATTTTTCAGAATTTCCATACCCGGCAGACCCCGCCGGAGGCACTTTTTCGTCTACAAACCCTAGAGCCGACCCTGACATCACTTTTCATAAATTTGTTTGACTAATTTCCCTCCACTAAATTGTAAGATATGGAGTTAAAAACGTATAGAGCCTGGTAAAAACTGATCCCTAAACATGACATTGCCACCAGGCCCGGATTAAGACCACTGGGGTCTATGGAGGAAAAGAGGAGGCCACATTAAAAAAGAAAAAACTCCTAACAAAAAGTTTTCAATTTACAATACAATTTCATTTACAATACTCAGTAGCTTTTTTATTTAGTTTTTAGTAAATTTAATTCAATTAGTTATTCGTATATTATAATTATTACCAATAATTTAGGGTTCTCAAAATGAAACAATGTTAAGTTATCTTTATGATGGGGGCCCCATCTCATTAAAAAAAAGTCTCTAAATTATAAAGGAGTAACTCATGTAATTTTTTTAAACTTTTATGTTGAAATGTGTTTTTTAGTCATTTTTTAACTTTTATCTTGAAATGTTTTTAAAGTAATTTTTTAACTTTTATGTTGAAATGTATTTTAAGTAATTTTTAAAAAGTCTTTGGGGTCACCTTGGTCGCAGGGCCCTAATCCAACCGCTACCCCCCCCCCCCTAATGCAGCCCTTATTGCCGCACACAATAATCTTCTCTAACTTTAATACTTTTATTTGTCTCCAGGGCATGGAATGCTGCTCCGATACCGCTATTTCCTTTCATTACATATCTCCAGAGCAGATGTACGTCATGGAGTATTTGCTGTACCATTTGAGACCGTACGGCATAACACACAATACACCTCACCAAAACAGCACCAGAATAAACTCAACGCACGAAGAACCACAAGGAAACAGATAGCGAACATGGATATTCCGACTGTAGACTAATTTGTATCATATGTTTGTTACAGTACAAATTTAGCTGTAATTTATATCGTTGGTATCTTTCAGAATATTTACTCGATTCAAAACTTTAAATGGGGAACCTTCCTGACTTATTCGTGGAATTTAAAAACCTGCTTTACAAACATTAAAAAAACTGCCACCGTTTTTCTATATATAACAACCGATTTTAAAAATTCACACGGACTCTTAAAATTTCAAACATCTGATGTTTGATGCGTTTTATGGAGTAGATTCAAACTGAAGTTAAAGAATTTAACTAGACAAATATATTGCAGAACACAATGCGGCTCCCGATCACATTTTCGGAGAGGGCTGGATAAAGCAGGGCTGACAGATTTTGAACTCAAGAATTTAAATAGATTCACAAAACAAACACCTATAAAAAGGCATCGATGACGTCTGAACATCATCTCTCTATCTTTATATATATAATTCTTCTGTACGTCACTGAACTTCTCCTAAACGGCTGGACCAATTTTAATGGAGTTTTTTGAATGTGAGTAAGTCCCTGGATGGTTTAGACTCACAATTGGAAGGGGTTGAAATGTGGTTGCTACCCCTATATAATAAATATAAACTAAACTAACTTCCTACAAGCTAAAATTATGTAATATTATTTTTAGGATATTCAAAACTATTTGCAATTTCATTGCTTAAGACAAAGGGATGAAATGGAGTAATTGTCGTTAAAGTTAACTAGGCCTAATAATCCACTTACTTTTTCTATACTCTCGAAAACTACTCAACTAATTTTACTAAAATTTCACAGTTTACACATATCAGTCCCAGGATTTTTTTAGAGAATATCGTCACTACAAACAAAAAGATTTAAATGGGGTAGCTACCCATGTACAATAAAAATAAATTTCACTAAATTCCTACAAACTAAAAATCTAAAATTACATAGTATTATTCTTAATTGATATAAAAAACATTTGCAATTCGATTACTTAAGGGATGAAATAGGATAACCACCCTTAAAATTAAATCAAGCAATAGCGAAGCATTGCCAGGTCCACTAGTATTGTATATAAAATTCCTATCATTCTTGCAAAAACCATGGCCCTACTTACATGCTAAAGTATCTAGGTCATCATTGCCACTACCTTACCTCGATTCAAATGCCTCCAACTTAATAAATTGTTATTACTTCGGCTCGCATTAGAATGCCAAAGTATTGAAATCATGCGATAATTTTTTGTGCGTCTGTTTTCCTGTAAACACGATATAAGCACTCATACACATCATAGAAAACTTCTGGTGGTACCAAAATCTTCATAATTTTATTGCGGACAGTTAAAAAGCTTTTGAGCTTTCTAAAGTGAGTCATAGCGCGTCGGGGTCACATTTTTTTAGGTCAAAATTTAGAAAATATTTGGTCAAAATTATGAAAATACAGTGTTTGGTATTGTTTTATATATTTTTGGGTACGACAAAAATCGATTTGGGTCACGGTACGGGAAAACCAAATTTGACAGTTAAAAAGTCGTAGCGCTTCGGGGTCACGTTTTTGGGTCAAAATTTTGAAATACAGTGTAAGGTATCGCTTTATATGTTTTTGGGTATGGGAAAACCGATTTTGACGGTTAGAAAGTCGTAAGTAGCGCGTCAGGATCATGTCCGTGTGTTCTGTCCGGACGAGCCGAAGTCGTCTCGAAAAAGTGTTCCATCTTTTCACTAGTTTCTGTTTGGATTTGAGTTGCCACAGAGGTTGGTGGTCTAAGCGAGCATGGGTCGGAGCCATTTAGTCTAATATAAAATAAACATTGCTTTTCAAATACTCAGAATGGGATTTGTAGATATCAATAATGTTATATTTTCAATCGATTTTTAAACTGTCACTTTGAGATAGTTAATAGTCTTTATTAGACCATATGGTCCTTTCTTACACTCAACCAACATACATTTACAGATGTGTATATATATTGACACTCTTAAGCATAAAAAACAAAACAAAAATACACACTCTCTGTTTGAAGTTATTGTTTGTTAATGATGGATGTTGAATTTTATTATAATTACTTGTTCGGACATTTGCCATCATTAGTGTTTGATTATTTAACACACAAATGATGGCAAATGTCCGAACAAGTAATTATAATAAAAAAATACACAATAAAAACTAAGAAAAAATCACATAAAAATTAAAATAGAAAAATCCTAAAAAAAATTTAGTTAACTCAAGGCAGCTGAACACAGACTAAGGAAGTTATAGAAAACATTAATATAAATATTTGCCAGTTTCAAATACACTCCATCTTTCAAGGAGAAGAGCATGACTTACGACTTAACAAATCAAAGCACAAACAAACGCAACCCACTATTATAGGCTATTCCGGACTTATGAACACAAATAGACTTGAACAATCTACCCAAACTCAAAATTAAAGATGAACTATTAGAATATCGTAGCAACTTTAGAAATCTGGACCTGCCAATCAATGACAGATTAAACCGGACTGGATATGTAACCGAGACATGCGATAAAGTATTTGCTGGGATTCACTCTTTTAAAAAAATAAAGATTTTTGCCATTTAATATTAGAGTGCTCTTAGTAAAATCATTAATTATACCTACTGTGACACTGTAGTCAGTGACACGACTGCGAGATTCATGGGTGCCCAAAGGGGGGCCACCCCCCCCCCTACCTCCCCGGGGAAGGAAAATAGGTATATTATTAATTATAGTCAGGTATTTGTCTTTAAAGAGATTACCACTAAAATATGTTTTAAATGTTATGTACCGTTTGATTATTTTACATATATAGTACTTATTTTTTACAAGAGTTCAAGCACGCAATGCATTGTGTATTAAAAATACTCCCAATACGGGGGTTGGCGTGTGAAGAACGCAATGCACTGTGCATTGAAAATACTCCCAATTTGGGGGTTGGCATGCAATGCACTGTGCGTCAGCCGCTTCTCATAGTGTTCAGTGTCAAGCCCACATGTGCGTCCTTAGCAGTGAACGTGTTAAGCCCCATACCTCGGTCTAGCCCCCCCCCCCCTTAGAAAATATCACATGGGCGCCCATGGCGAGATTGGCTAATAAACTCCAACGCGCTCAAAATTCCAAAAAATGTGATGATCATGTTAGTCCCTGTTATAAACAATTATATCTTCTAAAACTTGATGCATTTTCATCAGTTCATATTTTAACTACATTGCATGGTGTTCTTCAAACTAGAGTGCCGACTTACTTGGCAAATAAGTTTGTTTTTGCCTTGGATATAAGTACAAAAAGTAAAAGAAAGGGCTCGATAATGCTAACCATTCCATGAATGTACTCGTGAATGTTGTTTATAAGTAATTTATTCTTGTACTTCAATCAATATGCTTCAATTAGGTTGAGACTTTATTGTGTAAAGTTTATTAAACTATATTAGTGTTTGTTTCATTGATATGGGCTCCAGTGAATGTAATAATTTATTTGTCAATATTTAATATTGATATGTTTTATTAAAGTACTAATCAAGCGATAGCGAAAGTAAATGATAAAAAAATATTATTAAAACTACATACTAGAATGGGACTGTAATGTTTTATTGAAGCTACAGAACCTATATTACAAAAAAACTTCATTTTCTAAATGCCCTACATTTTTACAAAATGTCAGCTTGTGGGGTTGTTTTAATTTGAGGGGCTTTTGACATCAATGTTTGGGGGGAGGGGGAAATTTAAGTGAAAAATTCTAACAGATTTTTAAACCGGGAAAAGTATTTAAAATCCTCCATTTAAAGTT
Organism: Philaenus spumarius; assembly: GCA_018207615.1. Lineage (NCBI taxonomy): Eukaryota > Metazoa > Arthropoda > Insecta > Hemiptera > Aphrophoridae > Philaenus > Philaenus spumarius. The sequence continues at coordinate 347,677 of JAGFPH010000624.1, read as the reverse complement.
TGTCATCAAATAAATATTTTACAAGATAACAATGGCAGCAAAGATAAAATGACACTGTATACTAATTAAGATTTTAAGTTAAGATTTACTTTTAATTATATAGTAGCCTACCTAGGGTAAATAAACTTTCTACATTTAAGTATTAATTATCAATTAATGACACCCATGCACAGGAAAGTGGGTGCAGTGAATCTGATGTCCACACAACAATGTAAGATAAGTGAGCAAGATAAAATTAAGTTTACATGTTTTAGGGTTTAAACCAAATATTTGGGATATTGGCCTACTCACGAAGGTGCTGAATATAATAGTAATCTGTTTGCATCTCAGTCTATAGTCCCGGTTCACTTGCTGCTTCGTTCCGTTTGTAGTAAAAAAAACTCACTTTGCGAGTTTGCACCTCGACCTTGCGGTCTCGGATCAGTAGCGGAACCCACGCTAAAATCCTCCTTGTGGATTTCAACCGGGTTCTTTTATATGGTATTTATGTTTTGGGGGGTATTACGTAGGGATCTTTATATAAAAGGCAACTCGCTTATCTCGAATTATTTTGGAGTGAGAGGGTCACAAAAACATATATTCAAATTAATTTCACCAAGGACATTGCAAATATATCTTTTATTTTAATTCCGTACACACAACTAAACACATAGATACTAATTCATCCAACAACAATCAATCTAAATCTATACAAAACTTATGCCTAACTCTACGGGCAAAACTGAGTTCAAATAATATATTTACTTCCCAAAGTACTCAAATAATTAATTACTTTAATTTATTATAAAACAAACAAAACTGATTCTACTTAGTCAAAACAATTTCCCCAAATATTCACAATAAATGTTCCTACCTTAATTTGTCCTCGTGGTTTCTTCCGGTCAGCCCGTGTCGCCCCGACGTACCTTCGCTCGTTCCACCCAAAAAAGCCTCATCTCGAATTTAGTCGCCTCTATTTAACACTTCTGTCCCCACTCAGTTTTACTCGTCTAGCTCGGTCATTGGCTTGCTACAAAATGCAACTATGCGATTTGACTTCATCGTGTGTTGCACCGTAGGCTACCAATAAAATTCTACATCTAATATAGTTCAAATATAAATTAATGATAACCCTCATTTCACTTCGTAACAGGGGGAAACAGACGGCTATGAGGTCGTGTAAAAAAAAGTTGCAGAATTTATTATTTGTCCTGTATTTATTTTAATTTTTTGTATAATACCAAAAACGTTTCATTCTAGTACGAAAAATCTCAAAAAGTGTTGACTTCAGATCAAAAAATGTGCTTCAAGACGTGCTCAAAAACTTTTTTGAGTTTTTTTTAGCCCTTTTGATTCCCTATCGGATGGTGTAAAACTGTCAAAACAATCGGATGAAGGATAATAGTTAAGTTATGTGTAATAATTAATTGGATTATTCAACTCAGCATCCTATACAAACACACTAAACACAGCAATATTATATGTACATTTGCTGTCATTATCTTTAACTTAGCTATTATCCTTCATCCGATTGTTTTGACAGTCCGAAAGGGAATTAAAAGGGCTAGGTACAAAAAAGTTCACATTTTTGTTAAAATATATGATTTTTGAGTAATTTAGTACCACCGCCATTTAGAAACTCGTGATTGGATTTAATCGCTTATTTTTCTTGAGATACATCATTGTTAGGTTAAACTTTTCATATTTTGACAAATAGAACCATTCCTCGAAGTTTGGCACTTTACCTATGGGACATCCTGTATTTATGTATATACAATTTCTACATGACACCCCAAAACGTGTTCTGGGGACCATGATCGGGTAAAACACTTAATTACCCAGAACGAATTAGTTGTTTTATTTCTATTCAAAAACGATTTTTCATTGTGTGGGTTGTCCATACCCAAATAGTACAGAAAGACGAAATTTCAGCAAAATCGTTACCTATATATCTGTTATTGAAAACTGGAGTAAAATGTATAACCAGTTATAAGATTTTTAAAAGCAGGTTTAGACAGCTTCTGTTGACTGGATCATTTTATTCAGTGGAGGAGTTTGTGCACCATAGATTTTCTTGAACGTGGGGATCTCAGTGGCGGGGTCTATTTTCGCCTCTGGGTGAAGCAGTTTTCTTCTGTTTAAGTTGTCATTTCTACTGTATTTGTGTAATGTTTTTTTAAATGTACTGTAAAAGTGTATAATCTTTTAAAAATATAAAAGGATGAATGATTGCCACTTTATAAATTAATGTTATTTTCTACTTATACATGTTATATTGTTTTACGTTTTTGTATTTAAATATTTTTAAAATTAAATCTGTAGATTATTTACTGTCTTGATTTATATCTAACTAGCTGACCCGTACGGCGTTGCCCGTGGTGGTTGATATTTTCAGTCTTTTTAACGTAATTGTATTCTTTTTAAGTGTTCAGTCAGTGAGTGGTATTTGGCTTTTATATATATAGATCTCAAAAAACAAAAGCACTATTGTCATAATTCTTTCTTCACTTCATAATTCACTTTCTTAGCGAGCACCTATGGCCCTAGAGGAAGCTACATACCAAAT